>JBCNJP010000017.1:71930936-71957936 GCA_039602395.1 Deinandra increscens subsp. villosa | reverse complement strand
CCGTTGAGTATTAAACACATCTATCCAAATCTTGTTGGCTCGGTATCTCGATTCCCAACAATCTCCCCCTATTTGGTAGATGGTATACTCAACACTTGTGACATTGGTTCTTTGTATTCTTGCATCTTGACTTCAAGAAAATCTTCATGTAGTTTTAAATCTTTTGTTCTTCAATTCTCCTTTGTGAAGCTTCCCTTACAATAAACATTCTTCTAGCCCCAAACCATAGGCTGTAATGCATAGGGTGTTTACAAACTTCAACACAATGGCAAGCTACTTGAGGACTAAGTCATAACTCAAGGTACCAATATTGTTGAAAGTAAACAAGATAAAGGATCTATGAAAAACTCGAGAATTAACTCCACAATTCAACCATCTTGAAATACTTGGCCGAATACCAAACCAATGCTTTGCACGAAGATAAACCACTTCTTTATGTGCTAATAATCTTGCCTTCGATTTTTACCGCAATGGCAATGTCGCAACTGTTACGGCTTGAGGACGCTTCGAAGATTAAAAATCACGTTGCTTGCTTTTGCTAAACCCGTTGCCAAAAGTCTCATCAAATCATCACATTTTCTCCCCCTAGACTTTTGCAACCCGTAGCAAAATAAATAAGCATGTTGTTGTTGTAGTCAAAACCCGAAAACAACCTTTTCAACGAAATATCCTTGAAATTCAATGATCCAAAATCCAACAGTGGCTAACCCGTCTTCAATTTAATGTAGATAACACAAACTTGTGCACATCCTTAGTCTTCATTATTGCTTCTAAACACGTCTGCTTATAACGAAGCAAGAATAAAAAATAAGAATAGTTTGGTAACTACGATGTACCTGCTTGTACGATTCATCAAGGTTGCAATGGATTATCATGGCTTCATTGAGATTTGTTGTGGTTGTAGGTTGACAACAAGAATAGATTAACCGGACCCGAACCCATAATCGAAACCCAAACATAAGCAACATCGAGCAAAACCCGCCGTCAAACCGAATCGGATATCGAACATGAGTCTTATGTAATGAAAATAACTTCAATACTCCAACTTGTTAAATTACGTCCTCCAGAAACAAACACTTATACGAATCAGAAGCCGGACACGAGATCATATACTCGAACGGAAATTTATTTTCTTCATCAACATTACTGTAACAACTTAACAGCAGCCTAGTCCGATGACAAAAGAGAGTTCGAACATGATCGGAACTGACCTGAACTGATACATTTTTCCGGCGATTTGAGGCGAGTTCCGGCAAGCATAGACTGATCAGGACCGAATATAAGCGATTTCAGGTGGCAAGGAGCATCACCGGTGGCCTGAGACATACATTCCGGTGATCAAAACCACGTCAGAGGCTTTTCCGGTCGAAGTTGAGATTTCCGGTTGAAATGGGTTGGAACAACTTCCGGTTGAAGTCAGTTGAAACGGAACACGGATTTCCGCTTGAAGTGTGGATTTCCGGTTCAAGTTGGAGCTGACATGATTTCCGGTTGATCATCGAAGTTCCGCTTGAACAATGAAGCGGAAAAGTGATGAGCCGGAACCTTCCTTTTCCGGTCGAAGTTTGGATTTCCGGTTGAAGTTGCCAATACCGGTTGAAGTTTCCTTTCCGCTTGAAGTATTTTAGGATCGTTATAAGTCAAAGTTAAACTTAAACAAAGCCCTTTACTTGCAAATATAACCCTGCGGAATTAAAGTTATATTTCACTTAACTTAAACAAAGTCAAATTCTTGTATAATGTAAATGCTTGATTTGCAGAATAGTAGTAACGACAAAGTATCAAATACTCGGCACTATTTGCATTAACTCAAAGCTACACTATTACAAGTGATAACCACGCTGTGTAAACTAAGAGGTAACAAGCTATATATAGTGCAGACGAGATCAATCACAGCCATTAATCTCATGCGATCTAATCTAGATCGTACATTACAAAGTCAAATCTAAGCTACCAAAAGAATAAACTTCGACATTTGAAATGACTTGCGTGTTGACAGCAACAATCTACTTTAGGAGAGTGGCTTGAGCAGATATAGAAGCATGCGAGAAGCTTTTGCAGGATGGGACTGCTGAAAAGACATCTCCGGAAAAGTGAGGTTGAACTCATTATCTGATGGATAATCGAGTTCACCCGGAATATTCACTAAGTGACAAAACTGCTTCTTTCCGCTTGAACTTGCTGTTCCACTTGAAGTGGTAGTTCCGCTTCAACTTCAACCGGAATTGACAAAACTGAAGTTCAGCCGGAATTCTTCAGAACTTGAAGTTCCTTACAATCTCCCCCTAAGCTGATGCTGTCAAATTATTCTTCTAAGTCAAAGTTCATCTTCAAAATTGACTTGTACCCAAAAATTTTCTTCTCCTTAACCTACTTGCCGAAGACCTTAACCCCTGCATTCACATCCTTTGAAAGATCACTCATGCTGGTCATGGTGACCTTAGCATGTTGCAGAGCTTCCCAATCTTGTTCATTCCACTGATCTTGAACATTAATTTCTTTATGGGTTGTGAAGCTACTATCTGCCCTGTGTACATAGAAGAGTTTTTCTTCTTCTTCCCAAATCACAAACTTTATTGGACTGGTTATGTTTTTTTCAATGTCTTCATCAACCTGAGTTTCATAGAACAGTCCATGCTCGAGCACTTTTGGTTCTATGCTCATTCTTAGCAGGAGCTCAGCTCTGGATATACTCATTATCCCTTGCATTTTTGCATAGATGTCTGATAATTGGAAGATGTCTGATAATTGGAAGATGTCAAGCATTCTGGTGGCGAGATGAGCATTCACTACTCTGGTGATCCCACTTAGGCACTGGAATTTGAAGTCAAAAGTATCTTCACTAACTGTCCACCCCACAATTTTGTTTTGTCGGGGTGGGCCTCTTTTCCTTGGCCTTTGCTCTCTTTTTCTTTTGTGATGCAGCAGTTTTCTCTTTCTCAATTTGTTTTCCTCATTAGAATCATCAGTTGATTCTATTGCTTTTGGAGCTTTTCCTTATGAGGACTGAGAAGAGAGATCAGGTTGATCTTGAGTAGGTTTGGATGTGGTGGAAGGTTCATTGATGGTGAGTGGAGGAAGGGAGGTTTGTGAGGGTGGTTTACTGGCTTCAGGAGTTGGGCTAGAAGGTGGAGTAGGTGGGAAGATATCAGAAAAATTCATAGTAGGTGGAGGCTTCTTTTTTAAAGGAATGATGGGTGTAAAGTTGTCGGTTCTGTACTTGGGGTTGGCAAGCTTGGTGGCTACTTTCTTGGAGATGGAGGGTGGTTTGTATGGTATGATGGCTATTGACTGTAGAAGGGATAGAACAGATGTAGGCATGGGATTTGGGTCATATATGAAGGAAGGTGGAGGAGGGATATCTGCATCATCAGTGATCTCAGGTTTAACATTTATATGAGTTGACATACCTGAGGTGAGCTCTGAAGGTGCAGGCATCACAAGCTTTGGGTTGACAGCACCTATATCTCCTTTTAGCTCATGAAAGATTGAATCAATCAATTGGCACAGTTCTTTGACTTTCATTTGAGCTACCTCTTCTTCAGTTCTTATGTTTCTGACCACAAATGCCCTTTTGACCTTTTTCAGCAGAAGGTAATTCTCATCATTCTTTACCAGCTTGGTAGGCAATTGAGAGGCAATAGAGATTAGCCTCTGCCTATCAGCTTCAGTCACAGCATCCAAATCATAATCCTTCAGTCTCCAGTTGAAAGACCTGGTCTTTGCCTCTTCCAGTAAATTTTCAAAGACAGAATTTTGCATGTATAGATCAAATTCCTCTTGAAGTTCTTTTGCTAGCCTCTCATCCTCTGCTATCCTTTTGCCATCTTCTACCATCTTCTGTATAGCTTCAGCCTCTGGTGTTTGAACCACCTGTTGAATTGTTTTAGGAAAATCAGCTTGAACAGGTTCTTCAGTTTGAATTGGTTCTGTGCTCCTTAAGGTTATAAGGGTTTCAGCCATGTCTGCTATTTCAGCATTACCCTGTTCTTCCGGTTGAACCACAGTTGGTTCAGCAGACCCATCAACACCAAAAATTGAGTTGCCAGGGCCAAAAGTTTCCACCTGGGCAGTTGATTGGGTTTCCGGTTGAACGATAGTTTCAGCTTCCACAAACACTTCCGCTTGAAGTTCCGCCTGAACTTCCGCTTGAACAGTAGATTGATCTTCAGTCACCACCTGAGGTTTGGTGACTTCAGGTTCTATGTCAGCAATCTCCAGCACCTCTGTGCCTTCATCTTCACCAATAGGATTCTCATCTTCTCCTTCGGTGAGTGTAGCAACTACAGTGGTTGCAGTGCTTTCTTCAGTTGCTTTGCTGTGATCACTGGCTCTTTCAGCCGGAAAGATGACATCTTTTAGGAGTGTAGTGATCATGTTGATGTGCTCAGGTAGAGCACCAGCAATCAACATTGAAGATTGAACAAGCTCTGTGAGGTTGGGATCCTCAAAAGGTGAAATAGCAATCAGTTGACTGCATTTAATGTTGGCCCAACACTCTTCAACATCGAAGGGATTTATACCGATTCTTTGACAAGCTGTGGCTCTAACTTCAGCCGGTATCCTCTGATCTTCTTCAATTTCAGTAATGACAGGCCTTGAGGGCATCTTCTCCCCCAATTTGACAGTATCAGCTTCTTCAGCTATTACAGCTTCATCAGCATCTCCGTGAAGGGTTGAAGGACCTGCCTCGGCATCAGAAGGATTAGCTTTCACCAGTTTAGCAACAGTTGCATTTAGAGTATTAACCTGTGCTTGGAGAGATAGGTACAAGTTCGTCAATTCTGGTAGTGTAAAACTGTCCTCAACTGGCTTTTTACCAGCATCCTTGGACGAAACCAAGCTATCAATCCTAGATTGATCAGCAGTGGTACCCATGGCTTCTTGGCACCTGGGATTCTCTTCATCTGTCACAACAACTCTCGGTTCCAATAAAGGAGCCTCAAGTGCTGATTCAGAGAAGATTGCCGCAGATTGGGTCTTATTGATGTTACTGCTGACACCAAGGTCCAGTGGGGATCCCTGGGCAGCAGCAGCCCTTTCCGCATGAATCTCTTCAAAACTCCCGAGATTCACCTCCGGTGAGGAGTGTAGGTTCAGTGCTGCAGGGTCCTGGCTTATCAGGATGTTCTCATGTAATGTGGTAGGTGAGTTAATAACACCTTCACATAAGCCAAGATTGATAGCACTGTCACTCCTAGGTGATTGGTGTTGAAGGGGTGAAATATGTTCAGATGGGGATTGTGCATCTGCTTCTAATGACTCCCCCTCAAACGAAGGTTCATCCCTAAGAGAGAATCCCAATTTAACCAGTTTCCGCTTGGGCTTTTTGCCTGGAGCGGGGTTAGAAGCTTCGGGTTGGGTTGTGGCACTAGGTGGAGGAGACCTAATGACCACTTGTCGCTGTCTTTTAAAAATGACAGGAGGAGTTTCAGTGGAGGAGGTGGCAATGGTAGATTGATTGTGAGCTTTCCTCTTTTTAGATTGAAAGGTTTTTAGACTTGAGGAAGCAGGGACAGATGTGGGATCAGAAACTGTGGGATTTGCAGCTCTGTCATCTTGAGCAGGGAGCTCAGTTGCTGCTGCAGTTTCCGTTTGAACCTCAGCATTAGCAGGTTCATCAGGAAACTGCCTTGGAGTTGGTAGGGGATAGTCAGTGTCCCTTCCAAGAAATGCAGACTTATTTACAGCAAGATTAGAAAAAGTTTTCTCATTTAGAAGTTTGGAATGCAAAATTGTACCAAGCCACACAAGTTGGGGGTACTCTTCTTTGAGAATGTAAGTTAAAAACCTTGGGTATAAGTAGATAAAATCAGGTTGGACATTTGATTTTAGGGCATCAAAAATGAGTTTAGAAAAATTAAAATTCTCACCCTTTATCACCGAATAGAAGGCAGATGCTTGTTCGCTGGCAAGCTCATCGAATCCACCCTTCTTTGGAGATAGGCATACCAATATTGTGTGAGCCAAGAACCTCCATTTATATGGTAACTGCCCCTTCTTGATGGTTTTGCTTTGCAGTGAACCACCATACCCTAGATCTCTGAATAGTCGAAGATATTTCTTTGAATCGACTATCTCATATCCATCATCATCCCTTAGTTTCAGCACTCTTCTAACTTTAGCTTCGTCGATTTCGACTTCAATGCCCTGAACGGTTGACACAATCGCTTCACTACCATTTGCCCTTTCAGTAACCCTAGCGTGTGACCAAAAATCCTCTAGTACTTCTTCAAAAATTTCTGCTTCGACAGTAAGCGCATGGTGAAGATGAGAACTTTTTATGAAGTCAATCATTCCGTTGTAGATGTCGGTTTTGCTCGGTGGCTCTAGATACGCCACAAGATTGTGTTCTACTGGAAACTTGGAGTCACTTACGGGCCTTTTGCCACTTGCCTTCCCCTTAGGAGCCATTGTTGACGCAGGTTGACGGTTTACGGAGGTTTATTGGAGAGGATATGAGAGAAATTTGGGAGTAATTGCGGAGTGGGGTTTGATGAAAATGGGAAAGTGACGGTAATTTAGGGCTTTAACCTTTTACGATGCTGATGTGGAGGAGAGAGGTTAAAAATCGACGGTTCAGTGACTGATGAGACAGGTGCTTTATGGGTTATATGGTACAACTGGTTAAAGCATGTCCTTATCCAAAAATTAATTTACTGAAACCTCGGATTTTAATCAGTTAAAAATTTAATGGGTAAATAAATGTATATCCGCTTAGAAAAGTGTGCCTTCCGGGTAATTAAATGAGACGTTGACTTTGTTGACCCGGAAGTTCAAGCGAAACCCATTTTCTCCTTTATTTTAAAAACAAAAATTCTTCCGTCTGAACATCAAGCGGACAACTTTTCCGCTTGAAAGAATTGTTTTCAAAATAAATTTCCACATCATTTTAAAGCATTTTTCCTGTTGAAGTTCACCCGGTGAATTTCAAAAGTTGTCTTCTCAGGTTGAGCCTGAACTTGAACCGGAAATCCAAAACACATGATTTTTGAAAATTTGTGTTAATTATTCATAGCTTTATCAGCAGTTACTGACTATGAACTGAAATGTTGTCTGATTAACACTAAAGATTTTCATTTTCATTTTCTTTTTGTATCAAGAGACGGGCTCTTTGAGCACATGTCTCTCTTTTATTAGAATTGTGAAAATAGTTTAATCAGTCAAAGTTCATCATACCAATGGCACTAATGAGATAGAAAAATCTAGCTTCATCAAATGCTTTGGTAAACAGGTCAGCCAATTGTTGATCTGTATGAACTTTGACCATTCTAATCAAGTGTTTCTCAGCACAATCTCTAATAAAATGGTACCTGATATCAATGTGTTTTGCTTTTGAGTGTTGAACGGGGTTGTTTGTGATTGATATAGCACTGTTGTTGTCTGCAAGGATAGGAGTTTCCATGAACTTGATGCCATAATCCAACATTTGATTCTGGATCCATAGGACTTGACTGCAGCAGCTTGATGCAGCAATGTATTCAGCCTCAGCAGTAGAAGTAGACATTCATGTTTGCTTCTTGCATTGCCAAGACACAAGTCTTTCTCCCAAAAATTGACATCCTCCTGAAGTAGATTTCTTGTCCAAGTTGCAACCAGCATAATCACTATCAGTGTAAGATTTGAAGGAGAAATCTGAGTTCTTTGGATACCACAACCCAAGCTTTGGTTGTCCTTTAAGGTATCTAAAGATTCTCTTCACAGCTAACATGTGTGATTCCTTTGGTTGACACTGATATCTAGCACATAAACAGACACTAAACATGATGTCAGGTCTGCTGGCTGTGAGATAGAGCAGTGATCCAATCATTGCCCTGTAGAGGTGAACATCCACTGGTTTCCCACTTAAATCACTGTGTAACTTATGAGAAGTGGAGATGGGAGTTTTTGAGGTTGAAACAGACTGCATATCAAACCTTTTTAGCATATCTTGAATGTATTTGGACTGATTCAAGAAAATTCCATTTGCAGTTTGCTTCACTTGCAAGCCTAAGAAGAAGTTCAGTTCTCCCATTGAACTCATCTCAAACTTAGATTGCATCAAACTCTCAAACTCTTTACATAAGGCAGCACTGGATGAACCAAAGATGATGTCATCAACATAGATTTGTACCATCAAAGTATCTTTGCCATCAGATTTCATAAACAGTGTTTTGTCAATAGCTCCTCTCTTATAGCCATTCACTAGGAGATAGTTTGAGAGTGTCTCATACCATGTCCTAGGAGCTTGCTTGAGACCATATAAAGCTTTAATCAGCTTGCAGACCCTGTTGGGATAATGAGGGTCTTCAAAGCCTGGAGGTTGCTTGACATACACATCCTGTTCCAAAAGACCATACAAAAAAGCACATTTAACATCCATTTGAAATACCAGAAAGTTTTTGAATGCAGCATAGGCAAGAAATATTCTGATTGCTTCAAGCCTGGCTACAGGAACAAAAACGTCATCATAGTCAATGCCTTCTTCTTGTTTGTAGCCTTGAGCTACAACTCTGGCCTTGTTTTTTTATTACAATTACCCTATCATCCTTCTTGTTTCTGAATACCCATTTAGTTCCAATTGGTTCTTCACCTTCAGGTAAGTCAACCAATTCCCAAACCTTCTGTTTATTGATCTGAAACAGTTCCTCTTGCATTGCCTCTACCCAACTTTCATCTTCCAATGCATCACTGATCTTTGTGGGTACTTCTTGAGACAGATATGCAGCATGGAGGCAAATGTTTGCATCAATAGATTTGCTTCTTGTCAGCACAGGAGCTGACAAGTCTCCTATAATGTTCTCCCTTGGATGGTTCTTTCCAATTCTTCTATCAGGAAATAGTGGAAATTCATGGCTTCTCCCATTGTGAGGAATATTGAGTTGAGGTAATAACTCAATATTGTTGGTTTGTGATACAGGATCTGAACTTTCAGTTGCTTCATGAGAACTGGGGACTGAATCTGAAATCAGATGCTCAAAACTATACTCATTTGAACCAGCATTGGTTGAGTCATTAGATTCATTGTTCTCAGAATTTACTGAAGAATTGTTTTCCGGTTGAATTTCAACCGGAGATTCTACTGCTACAGGATCCGCTTGAACTTCAACCAGAAGTTCAGCCGGATAAACTTCTGCATCAGCAAGAACAATTTCAGAGGTTTTCTTTGAGTTGTTGGGTTTCACGGGCTTGGTGCTGATGGATGAAAAGAAGGTAGGATGCATTTTCAGTTCCTTGGCGCTTATCTGCCAGATATCATCAGCTGATCTTATGTGATTTTGATTATGTTCCTGTTCCTGCACTGTTGAACTCAATGGCTTCTCAATGGTAAAATTGAAAGCAGTGGTTAGTGCATCTATGTCAAATAGCCAGTCTGGTTGAGATACAAAATTGTTAAGAGATTTCTCATTAAAAGTCACATTAATGGTTTCCTCAACAATTATAGTACTTTTATTGTATACTCTGAATGCTTTTGACACACCCGAATATCCAACAAAATATCCTTCATCTGCCTTTTTAGCAAACTTAGGCAACAACCTATTAGTTATCAAAATAGTAACAGAACAACCGAAAGATTTAAAGAAGTAAATGTTAGGTTTTCTACCTCTCCAAAGCTCATAAGCAGTTTTATTTTTACCCTTAACAATCAAAGTCCTATTTTGGACATAGCAGGCAGTGTTTACTGCTTCTGCCCAAAATATCACAGGTAACTTAAAATCTGCTAGCATTGCTCTAGCAGCCTCAATCAATGTCCTATTTCTCCTTTCAGCAACACCATTTTGCTGTGGAGTTCTAGGAGCACTGAATTTCCTGAGGATTCCCTTTTTCTCACAAAATGAGTTCAAAACATGATTTTTAAACTCAGTGCCATTGTCACTTCTGATTGTCCTAACTTTCAGTTTTGCTTGATTTTCTAAAGATACAATTAGTGTTTTCAACAATTCAGCAGTTTCATCTTTTGTTTTTAAGAAAAACACCCATGTATATTTAGAGTAATCATTTATTATGACAAAGCAGTATGATCTTTTCCCTATGCTCATCACTCTTGTTGGACCAAACAAGTCCATATGCAGAAGTTCAAGAGGTTGAGTGATAGAAGACTCTGTTTTGGGCTTAAAAGAGGTCTTGTGTTGTTTACCCTTGAGGCAAGAAACACAGTGTTCAGAACAGTTGAACTGCTTGTTAGGAAGACCTTTAACCAAGCTGAGATTCACTATTATGTTCATGTTCTTGTAGTTAACATGACATAACCTCCTATGCCACAAATCAGACTCATCCACTAAGGCTTTGGATATAAAGCATGCAATTCCACTGGCTGGAGTGGCAGCAGACAGATCCAAAATATATAGTCCTTCTCTCCTAGGTGCTCTGAGCAACACAAGTTCCTCAGGGATTTTAACACCAGGTTTCAAGACTATGGCCTCTTTCTCAGTAAACATCAAATTCAAATTCTTGTCACACATTTGTGAGACACTAAGTAAATTGAAATCTAATGTGTCAACAAAATTTACCTTGTCAAAGGTAAGCATCCCATTACTGATAGCACCTTGTGCAGTAATGTGTCCTTTTGCACTCCCAAAGGCTACAGGACCTCCATTTATGTTTTTGGGGTTTTCCAATACATGCTTATTTCCTGTCATGTGGCAAGTGCATCCACTATCAACTACCCATAGGCTCTGTTGGCCTTTATTATGCACCTACACACAAAGGAAATTAATTAATTTCTAAAGGGAACCCAAGCCTTTGAGGTCTTGGGCTTGCCAGAAGCATCATAGTACTTGTATTCTTTAAGTACTAAAGTATTTAATATTGGATCCTCATTCAACAGGTCATCTTGGTCAATATTCAAGTGTTCAGATTGTGCACTTGATTGACATTGCCTGTCAAAACCTTTGGCAACTCACTGGGTGAGGTGTAGGTCTGATCAACTCTAGTCACTGGTGAGATTCTAGCGTTAAGGTTTGAAAATTTGTTGATTTGGCTAGATCTCTCACTATGGAATGCAGCAGTTGCACTTCCATTTGAGTTAGAAGGAACTTTCGGTTGAGAGTTTTGCTTGTTTTTCACAAAATTTTCTCTAGAGAAGACCTTTCCTCTAGATGGGTTTCTCCTATCTTGGCCTTCAAAATGGTCATACTCATCAGTGAACTGAACCCTGGGTCGTTGTCTAGGTGCAGTAACTGATCTGAGTGTTTTGGAGATTTCCGGTTGAACTTCTCTTCCGGTTGAAAATTTTTCCGGTTGAAGTTCAGCCGGAACTCTGTTTGATTTTAAGACTGAAAAACTTCCATTTTTGTTGTTCCCAATTAAAATTTTGTTTGACTTAGTATCAAAATACTTCATTGTGTTACTTCTTACAGGTGAGATTCTACCTGTAGATCTTTTCTGAGTAAACACATTTTTGGGTTTTAACAAGTTTTGACCTTTGCTTAATGGATTGAATTTGCATGTTGCAGCCATGTGTCCTTTTTCACCACAAAAAACACATTCAAACATTTTTCTTTGGTAAGAATCTGTGTTTTTGGTTATTTTTCATTAGTGACCTGGTGGTAAATAAGCTTACCCATTCTTTCAGTTTCACTTCGTTTTGGCTGCTCAGGAAGTTTGCCTCCAACTTTTGAGTCTTTTGGCTCATAAATAGTTGGTGGTGGAAAAGCAACTTTTGGTTTTAAAACCTTGGATTGGTCAACAGATGCTGAAGTGCTAGCATCTTTGACTTCACAGTTTGAAGATGATTCAACAGATTCTGATTCAGATGAGGAAAGTGCATTGCTGTCAATAATTAGACTCACACTGCACTCCTTCTGAAGTGCTTGGATTGGAGCAATAACAGGTGAGTATTCCTTGGGTGGTTCAACATTGTTGTACCCAATACCTGTTTTCCCATGCATTGCCCCATTCCAAAGTTTCTCAGCTTTCTTGTTAGCTGTTTGGAATTTGTCACAGGTGAACAAGGCATCTTTTAGCTTAATTTCAAGAACATCATTTTCTGCTTTTGCATCTTTTGTTTCTTGTCTTGAAATAGTTAGCTTGTTCAATAAATCCTCTAATTGTGTTTCCAAAATGGAGTTAGTTTGCTTCAAAACATCAAATTCTTTGTTTAAATTTTCAATTTTGGTGATGTATGCAGTTTCAGTTTTCTTAAAGCAATTATTTAACTCATTCAAGTTAGAAATTTCATCAATCAGATCAGTGTTATGTTTCCTGTATTTTGACACTTGTTCAGGAATTTCATCAGGCAGGAATGCACAGATTTTCCAAAACTTTTTCAGGAATTTCATTTACCTGTTCAGTTGAATCTTCTTTAGCCATCAAAGCATGGTTGACTGGCTCAAACTCAGTGATAAAGTCATCCCACTCATAGCATTCAGTCTGGTTAGCTACAGCTGCCACCACATTTTGATTTCCAAGTGGTTTTGGTTGAGTTGGCTGCTGATTGCTGTTGTTGTTGTTGTTGTTATGTTGACTGCTGCTGTTGTTGCTTCCATGATTCGATCTCAGTTTCCCATTGTTGTTATTGTTCTGTCCATCTCTCCTTGGCTGCTTGCATTCCCTGGCAAAATGACCAAGTTGGTGACAATTATAACATTTAGCTTTAGATTTATCTAATCCAATTGATGATCCCTTAGACCCTTTATAAGTTCTTCCAGTTCTTTTATAATATCTTTGGGCCCTTACAGAAACCATAGCTAATTGAGTTAAAATGTTCATCTCTTCTAGATCATCTGCCCCTATGCATTCCAAGTCTTCACGTGTGAAGCCTTGAGATGAGTCAGTTGCCACATAGGCAGAGTGAGAGTTGTCAAACAATGTTGAAGAACTCTCTAAGCCTTTAGGTGACTCAATGAAACTGACTGAGGGTGAGTAATATTGAGATGAATTTGAGATCTTTTGAAAATCAGTTGTAACCAAAGCAGTGGTTTGCAACTGTGGTGATGCTTCAGGAAAGTTGTTTTGCTTAAAATTAAGCTCCATTTCATAAGCACTAAGGACTCCATGGAGTTCACTTAGTTTAAGCTTTTTGAGATCCTTGCACTCCCTGATGCTGACTGTGTAGACAGTCCAAGCTGGAGGTAATGATCTCAAAAACTTCCTGTTGGCATCAGCCTGTTCAGTTTTTACTTCTACCTTTTGCAATTCATCAAGAAGTGAAACAAATCTAAGATACTGGTTGGTCATAGATTCACCAGTTTTTGTAAGTAAAGTTTTCATATCTTTATTTCAAAACATCTTTCTTGTTTTCCTTAACTTCACTAGACCCTTCATACATTTCACTGAGAGCATTCCACAAGCCATGTGCTGTCTTATATCCCTTGAACCCTACTAGTATAGAGTTGGGTAATGCAGCCTGGAGTGTCCAGTAGGCCTTGTGATCATATTCAAGCTCAGTATAATCAGCTTCAACATATTTTTCTAGTGGTTTTGGTATTTGCACTTGGGCATCGTCAGCAGATTGAACAGTTGGATTGTAATGACCTACAGTCAACCTGTTCCAAATGCGTCTGTCTAGGCTTCTAACAAAACCTTCCATCATGAGTTTCCAAGTATCAAAGTCATCAGGAGTGAAAATTGGTGGTTTGTTAGAGCTACCATTAAGTGAACCAAGAGTTAAATCAGTCATTGTGAAAAACAGTTTTGTAAAACAGAAAAAGCTTAAAAATTAAGTAAGCAAGTAAAGTATCAACTTTGAAGCACTAGAAGTCTTCAAAGTAGAGAGCCAAGGCTCTGATACCAATTGTAGGATCGTTATAAGTCAAAGTTAAACTTAAACAAAGCCCTTTACTTGCAAATATAACCCTGCGGAATTAAAGTTATATTTCACTTAACTTAAACAAAGTCGAATTCTTGTATAATGTAAATGCTTGATTTGCAGAATAGTAGTAACAACAAAGTATCAAATACTCGGCACTATTTGCATTAACTCAAAGCTACACTATTACAAGTGATAACCACGTTGTGTAAACTAAGAGGTAACAAGCTTTATATAGTGCAGACGAGATCAATCACAGCCATTGATCTCTTGCGATCTAATCTAGATCGTACATTACAAAGTCAAATCTAAGCTACCAAAAGAATAAACTTCGACATTTGAAATGACTTGCGTGTTGACAGCAACAATCTACTTTAGGATAGCGGCTTGAGCAGATATAGAAGCATACGAGAAGCTTTTGCAGGATGGGACTGCTGAAAAGACAGCTCAGGAAAAGTCAGGTTGAACTCATTATCTGATGGATAATCGAGTTCACCCGAAATATTCACTAAGTGACAAAACTGCTTCTTTCCGCCTGAACTTGCTGTTCCGCTTGAAGTGGTAGTTCCGCTTCAACTTCAACCGGAATTGACAAAACTGAAGTTCAGCCGGAATTCTTCAGAACTTGAAGTTCCTTACATGGTAAAAGAACATATTTATGAAAAATGTATTAAAAAGCGTAAGTCTCGGATATTATGCAAAAATGGAAATATATATTATGTTGGTGAATATTTCTATAAAAAGGTTATAATTAAAAACCTTAGCTTTATTTAATAAGTAAAGTTATTTAAAAATGGTTTTATAAAAATAAAATCAAAAGACTTATAGAAATTATAAAAAACTTAATTTAAACATTTTTTATTATTTTAAAAGAATCAAAATAATCAAAATGTTTTAATTGGACCAAATGTTTTATTTTTAAATGTTTGGAATTGAAACGAAATCTTTAAACGTTTTAAAAACATTTTACGACGTACTAAAACCCTAATTTTCCTAAACATTAGTTTAATATTAAAATAACCTTTAATATTTACCTACTTGTGTTTAATCATTTAATCTTTAACTTGTAATAATTTAATAAAATTATTTCGACAAGTTAGAATAATAATCTCGTTAAAAATTGTGAACCCTAGTTATATATTATAACTTCACGCGATTAATTATTCAATCGATCGGGCGAACTTAAAAATAATAATAAATATTATTATTTAAAACAATGTTCAAGACTTGATTGAACTGGTCTTCATGATACGTTATCACATGTTCATTACTTGTATTCAATTTACATTAAATGTCTATTTACGTGAACGTTTGCATTTATTGATTTTATAAACTGATTAACTAACGGGTTTTCAAAACGATACAAACGGGATTATACGTCAAGACTTAACTGATATCACATGGGTAACGTTCGTTACTCAAATGATTATGTGGACCCTTATGCATATTGTCTTATGTTTTATTAGGACTTTACTTGCTAGTTGCCACTCGGCAATCCATCATCATCACTGAATCAAGTGAGTTTCACGGCCCCTTTTCTTTATAACTGTTTTACACATATGGGGGAGAAATCAGAAACTGATAGAATGTTTTAACTTAATGTTATGGTCTACTGTTAGCCATATGATTATCTGTTCTCTTACTGATTGCCCACAACTGGTACTTTATCGTCATAAACGTTAGTACAACTAAATCCCACCATTAGTTGATTTCAAATAGTTCTGCTTGAAACGATAGCTAGTGAATAGATCTATTTGGGTTGACAACCCTGCCCTGATTGGTAGCTCCATTTATGACTTCCGAGTATTGTCTTGGGGTACACATCACTTATTCTGCTCTGTTCGGTATCTCTCGGACGAGGATACCATGGGTGGGTAAACCGTTAGTATTTGAAATCAAGGTTCAAGTGAGATCATACAACCGCAATAGTAAGCCAACATAACATTTTAGTTTTCTGAAACTGTTTTACAATCTTACTATCGAGTCCCAAACCTGTGAACCTCACCAAATTTATGTTGAACTTTTAAACTCATGATTTCTTAGGTAATTAATCTGATCATGGAAGACGTGCAAATGGGACTTCGCCTTTACATTCAGGCCTGCTTCGCTGGAGTCCTAGTCCCTAACTATCATAAATAACTACTTTATGTTTTCAATAAATGAAACTAGATTTTTAAAGTTCAAATGTAAGACTATATTGTTTACCACTCTTTTTGCTGCAACAATTAATGAAATTATGTTTTAATTAACATTTGAATTTAGTAGTAGTTGTTCTATATTTCTGTGACTATGATTTCATCTCGCTCACACCTAAACCTTTGAGCGGGGTGTGACAGATTGGTATCAGAGCCGCAGTTATAGCGAACCAGGTTGAACATTTTAACTAAAACCAAACCTGGACTATAACTGGCTCCGAAGCTTCTGTTTGCACGCAATACCACTTCCTTACTTTATTGATTATGTTTACTTATGCTTTTTATATACATGACTTATTATTTTTGTTATGCATTTATATCTTTGTTTTAAATGTTATTATCATGGTACTAACTTGTTCACTGATGGAATATTATCGCAGAGATGACTTCCTATTAGGACGAGGTTATCTGCATTTCTGATTCTAGCGGAGACGAACAAGTGGTACCCGACTATACACCGTTGCCGGAAGACTATGTGCCTTCCAGCCCTGAGATTGAGATACCCACCGTCCGTACTATCCGACGATCATCCATACCCTCGAGCTTCCTGAGGCCCCTCCGACCAAGGGTCTCAGATGACTCATCAGACCACGCCCCCCCCCCACCGCTATTGTTGGCGGTGCGGCTGCTGCCGGTGCCTAGCGCACCGTGGACCCTTTTGCGCTCAGGGTGCATTCTGTTCACACTTTCTGGCCCTTTCGAGGTGCCGGAAGGCGGGGGTTTACCCCCGGGAGGACGTATGGCCCCTCCCGGCGCCGGGCTGCTGAGGACCCTGCAGATGAGCCAGTGCCCAAGCGGCACTACGCATCTGACTACCCTTACCTAGCTTGGATTCCGGGGCAGCTGACTATATGGAGGACCCTCGAGGGAGTGCCTAGCTTGTATGAGCCAGGTGAGTCCTCTGTCAGGGACGGCGCCACTTGCCACCCTATGTTCAATTACTCTATCCTTACTGGAGAGCCTATCGCGGATACTGTTCCGCTACTCGTGGCACGTGCTCATCGCCACGAGCAGGGTCTCACCGTTCTGGATGACGAGATCGCTAGGCTCCCCACTCGGGTTGAGCTGACTGTGATAATGGCAAGTGTGGTTGAGCTGGAGCACCTCCAGGTCGCTTCCTAGGGAGCTATGGAGTCCCTGCACGCTCATATGAACGGTGTGTGCACGGTCAACATTGCTCTAGTATTAGCCAACGAGTCCCTCCAGGCCAGGCTTGCCGTCTTGGAGGAATTCGCGGGATGAGTGTTCACCTTCTTGGACCTCACCTCGAGGATCACTACCTCTCTAACCCGACCCCTGGACCTCCTGGACCCCCTGGACCACCTCCACTTTAGTTGAAGTATCTAGACTTTTGACCCATCGTTTTAGCGATGAAACATATTTATATATATTGTAGTGATGTATTATGGGACTGCGTGCCCAAGACACTTAAAAACTTGTCCTCTTTTGTTATTGGATGTTTTATCGGATAATATGGTGGAATGAAATGGTAGTATGTTTATGTTTATAATGTGTTCTTTATGTTTGCCATGGTTATGATTGTTGTTATTTCTGTTATTATTGTTATGTCGTGATTGTTCACTCGCGAACAATACTCTTTGCTACTTCCGGTTTCTTGGTTGTGCTTGCGCGTGTCATATCATGCTACCGTAGATGTATGTCGTGGCTGTTATTCTCGTGCATGTAATAACCCCACTTACATATGATCTAACTTTTCCTTTATGTTTCCATAGTTAACTTAAAGCGAAAACATGCCGCCTAGACGCCGAGCCACCAGAAACGTTTCACCTCCTCCGGCAATGAGTGCTGCTGACATCGAGGAGATGATTGCTCAACGCGTTGCAGAAACCGTCACTGCTGCTGCTACCCAACGTCACGCTGACGCTGGAGCACGCGGTAAGAACGAATTAACCAATGTTAGATAACACTAGACTATAATTTCACAAAATTATGATCACCATTTTCACTTAACATTGCAGGGCCTCGTGAATGTTCTTACAAGGACTTCATGAATTGCAAACCCACTCACTTTAAGGGTTCTGAAGGCGCTGTTGGTCTAATTCGCTGGTTTAAAAAGCTGGATTCAGTCTTCCGTATTAGCAACTGCCCTGAACAGTACATGGTGAAGTATTCCACCTGCTCGTTTACTGATAGTGCACTGACTTGGTGGAACACCCATGCTTATGCTATAGGAACAGATTTAGCCTATGAAATGTCATGGGACGAACTCAAACAGCTGCTGTGTGATGAGTACTGTGTTGGGTTACGATAGTGGTATTCGGGTTCCCGGTAATGACAAAATTATCGAATTAAATAATTATTTATGTCAAATAATTATTGAATCATTTACCGAGTAAATACGTAAATTAAAATAAATTAAATTAACTAGTAATTTAATATGCAGCGAAAAACAATCTAATTTACAAAAACTGATTACCAATAAATTAACGTAAACAAAATGCAACAGGATTTGTGTTAGGACCGATTTTCACTACGAGAATCTCGATCTTGAGCAAGAACATGGTTCGGATGAGAAAAACTCAAAACAAATGAAGAAGATGATTATGATGAATCATGATAATCAAAAACAAGAAAGATGATGAACAAATCGAATGATTTCATTAATCGAATTATTACAATCAATGAATCATGAAGAACACTCTCTCTCTAGAATCCATGACTCACTCTCTCTCTAGAATGGAAATCTCACACTCTACAAGAAATTCATCATCTCCACATTCGGAGACTCCTTTACTTGTAATGGGCACCCTCACTATATATAGTGAGGGTGACTAACAACAGAAAAACATAAAATAACTGAAAATTACAAGAAAGGCAAATAACATAAATATTAATTAAATAAAAGCTGATTAAATTAATCCGAAGCTTGACTCGCTCGAACCGATCTTCCGTTGACTTTTACGTTGACCGTTGACCCGAACGGTTGACTTTTCCGGAAAACGGTCTTCGGTCCAAACTGCAAGCCTCGAGCATCACAACTTAGTCTCTAAATCGATTCACATGGATTCTTCAGTCGAATGCTTCGGTAAACAGATTTGATGGCGTCAGTCACATAGATTTTAAGTTCCAACAATTTCCCCCTTGACTGATGCTTTCAAATCTGTTCAATTGCTGAAGAATCGCTCTGCCGTACATCTTCAATGAGAAACTGATAAACCGGAGACAATCTGTCGTAGAGATTCCCCCTCTGAATAAGCTTCTTCTGTTCTCGTTGCTCCAGTTCGAGATCCAAGTGTTCCGCTCACTCGGTTCACACGGTCGGGTACAATACTGAGAAAATACTACATCTCGGAGTACAAAACCGCAACAAACTGAATCAGATGAACCAATCAAACATCGAACATGCTCCAACTCCGAATAATCGACCCGATAATCAAATCCATAATAATTTCTCTTATTTCTCTAAATCTCCCCAAAAACATCAAGTCGGAAGCGTAAAAACAGATGCGGAGAGTCGAACCGTCGCGATCGGTTGCCTAGAGAAACCAGATAAAAAAAAATCTTGAAATCGGACAATCTTACGAAAGACCGGAAGCCGGATGCTGACAGTTGTGAATAATCTGCTTGACTGAGGTTGGATGCGAAAATTAAAGTAAACTGTTAAATTTCTTCAAAAAACGGTCATCCAAGAGATTTAATCGGATAAATTCCAATATTAACTGAGATTCCAGTTAATCCGGTTAGTTGACGACAGCGCTGCATCCACTAAAAATAACCGTGAGATATAACGAGAAAGCCGAGTAATTAACCGGATAATAAAGCTAACCCGTCAGTGATCGATAGCAAACGTTGCGCGCGACGTCAATAAACGAGAACCCCAATAAAATAAATCGGAATAAATCCACAACCACTAAAAATTTTCACAATTCCGTTGAGGCGTTATTTCCGTTAATCTTGTAAAAGACTGATAGAATAAAGCCCCGCTTTTAACGAAATAATGCTAAAAAATTAATGGTAAAAATCCCTCAAGAAGAAAGCACAATCCATGAGCATTAAATCTGGCCAATCATAATAAGCCTTCACATCTGATCCAACGGTCCGAATTGAAAGCATCTAACGATCAGGAGGCAAGATCCATGCTATTGGCGGCTGACCAATGAAATTAAAGCAGAAGAAGCACACAGCATGATCCTACGGTTAGAATTGATGGCTGATCTACGGATCAGATTCTGATCCGTGTGCCTTGGTAAAGAACCAATCAGAAATGAGCATCACCATGATCCAATGGCCAGAATTAAATAGATCTAAGGGTTGTAATGAAGGATCCGCGTAAATGGGTTTCGCCCAATCAGAGCTCAGCAGCTCATTCCCTTCAACGGCTCTCTTTTTAGCAGAGTGGACCCACCGAAAATTGTAACCCAATCAAAAGCCAACAGCCTACAGCCACTAACGGCTCATTCTCCATGAGCTGGTCCCACACTTTTTCACGGGTCCAATAAGAAATCGACAACCCATAGGGTTGACCCAGGTTGCGACAAAGACGACAAAGAAGGCTGATTCAACATTCCTCTGCAGCGAATCAGATGTCGCCACGTCATCGTCATCAACCTTAAAATCGTTGGAACACCCTCAGAACCCTAGCTCATCGGAAAACTCATGAACCTTCACCGGAAAAACGTAATCTGCTCGTATCTCCCATAATACTCAACCAAATTCAGCGATTTTTATACCAACGAACTCGTAATCCAATTCTCTACAAACCTGGACGTTCAAAATCTTCAGAAACGAACTCGAGCAAAAACCCAGAAACAAGTTCGCTAACGAAACAAGTCCGCTAAAGCCACCAGAAGTCCGCTAAGGCACCTCTGAAGTCCGCTAAGGACTCAAGTTCGCTAAGCACTGAACAAGTACGCTAAGACAAGCTTCAAGTTCGCTAAAACTGATGAAGTCCGCTAAGAGGAGAACAAGTCCGCTAAGACTTGAACAAGTCCGCTAAGGCAATCTTCATATCTTCAAAAACAGTTAAGAAATCTGAAAAAAGGATGAACACGAAGAACTTACTTGATGAACTCGAATCTGTCCAAAACCGTAAGGAAAACCCGTAATGATGCACGAAATATGAAGCTAAACCATTCACGAGATTATTGTGGCCACCAACAACCCATAAACAGAAGCTAATCGGATCAAAACAGCCCTTAAATTCTGGAAATCTTCAAGAACACGAAGAACACACACTTACACCGTCAGTGTGTGTTTTTCCAGATCTGCCCAAACCGTTGAGAATCAGACGAAACGGATGCTTCCAATGGATCCGGAACGCGTTTTCCACTGAGAATCATACCTCACTTCATCCAAAAACATGAAGAAAAACCCAGAAAATGAAGAATCAAGCTCCAAAATCTTCAAAAACTCCAAATACGGGAAAAACCCAAAAGTTCCGAAAAAATGAGCTCGGATCTTCAATTTTCCAACAGATTTGAACAAGTAGAAGATAGAATCACATCTAAATGAACTCCAGAACACGAATCGATCATCCATATCATCAGAATCCATCCAGAAATGAAGAAAAAATAGAAAAAAGTCTCTAAAAAATAAGTTTTCTCACCTTCACCCATTCAAGCTCAAAATCTCAGATTCGAGTGACCAGATTCACGGTGAGATGAATCTGATCGGTACCCGCTCTGATACCATTTGTTAGGACCGATTTTCACTACGAGAATCTCGATCTTGAGCAAGAACATGGTTCGGATGAGAAAAACTCAAAACAAATGAAGAAGATGATGATGATGAATTATGATAATCAAAAACAAGAAAGATGATGAACAAATCGAATGATTTCATTAATCGAATGATTACAATCAATGAATCATGAAGAACACTCTCTCTCTAGAATCCATGACTCACTCTCTCTCTAGAATGGAAATCTCACACTCTACAAGAAATTCATCATCTCCACATTCGGAGACTCCTTTACTTGTAATGGGCACCCTCACTATATATAGTGAGGGTGACTAACAACAGAAAAACATAAAATAACTGAAAATTACAAGAAAGGCAAATAACATAAATATTAATTAAATAAAAGCTGATTAAATTAATCAGAAGCTTGACTCGCTCGAACCGATCTTACGTTGACTTTTACGTTGACCGTTGACCCGAACGGTTGACTTTTCCGGAAAACGGTCTTCGGTCCAAACTGCAAGCCTCGAGCATCACAACTTAGTCTCTAAATCGATTCACATGGATTCTTCAGTCGAATGCTTCGGTAAACAGATTTGATGGCGTCAGTCACATAGATTTTAAGTTCCAACAATTTGACAACCACCAAACATGCAAACACCAATCGCGCTAGAACAAGAACGCGATACATATAAAAAGGGCCGGCAGAGGGCGACGACAGTGCAACGGGAGGAGGGCGACGGCGGCGGGGCTGCTGCGGCTCGGCTTGTGCGGGCTGCGGTATCGATGGCTTGGGTGACGGCGGCGGACGACGGAATGGAGGCGGTGGCGGACTCAAGGAGGCGGCACGACGGTGGTTCTCGGCTTCCTTTGCAACAGTTTATCCGGGAGGAGAAACTATTGCAAGAAAACGATCAAGGATTAGGGTTCTTGCGAATAAATGGATGAATCACCGGAGAGGAGTGGCGGCGGTGGCGGCGTTGGCCTTGGCCGAAATCGCGAGGGAGAGAGAGAGAGAGAGAGAGAGTGGAGGGAGGTCGAAATTCTTAGCCTGTGGATTAGGGTTTCGTGCCTCCTTAATCCAATATAAATATCTAATTAAGTTTTCGTTTAGTCCCTCGTCTTAAACTAATCCTTAATCGAATCTTATAATTTTCGCGACTAACTTTAAACGTGTTAAAGTATTTGTCGCTTGCCTAGACTTAACGAATATTAGTTAAATAACTGATTCGTTAACTGTCATCTAAGACGTAAATAATGTTTAACGTCTTTGTCGCTAATTTAATCATAACGATTAATTAGAAATAATTAATTAGTTAATTAATTTATTAAGTCAGTCAATAAATAAATAACTAATTCTTCTGTGAATTTGACGGTTAATCAGGTAAGTGGACTTTAAAACCCGTTGCCTTCGGTGTAACTCTTACGGGTCTTGACCGGGTCGGGTTCTTGATTTCAGTCGGGTCTGGACATCTAAATCCAACAGTCTCCCACTTGGACTGAGGGCATGTTTGGCTAACCATTTAAAAATGACTTATTGACTTATTGGCTTTTTAAAAAGCCAATAAGTCAAAAATATTGTTTGGCAAACTTAAAAGCACTTTTCATTTTAACTTTTGGTAAAGGGTGGAAAAGTTGTTTCTAAAAGCCAAAAAATCCTGGCTTTTGGAAGTGCTTTTGGCTTTTTGATGGTGCAATTACTATAGTACCCTTATTTAACCTTATATTCACCTAACATTATACCCACATAACCCCATTTTAGTCATTTTACTTATAAAATAAACAATCCCACCATAAAAGCTAATCCAAACATTTTTTTAACAACTCCTTTTTAAAAAGTCATAAGTCAATAAGTTACTTTTGACAAAAGGTGCTTTTACACTCAAAAAGTTCTACCAAACATACTAAAAAAGAAACAGTCAGAGGTGCTCTCGTTACACGTGGCTGTCCCAACCAGTCATGACACTTCAAGTGAAATAACCAAGGCATACCAACAAACTCGTCATATAGTTTAGACTTATGGTATTTTTAAAGTCATCAGATCCTTTCTGTATATGACATCAATCGAACAAGAGACATAGATTTATTCATTCTCTTTCGTGTTCGATCATTCTATTTCTCGATTTTTGTTCGAAGTGATCCAATTAAACACACAGTAAGTTTGGGTAAAGCCTTACACTTAACACTTGGAACTCACGAGAGGGCCCATGATGTCAAGCTGTTGCACTATTAATGCAAGAGTATAGAATCCCGTATTGACTACATACAACTCCCACTAAGCTTTAGATCCATTCCCAAAGGTAACCATTATGGCTGGCAGTTACGCGACAACGTTAAGCTACAATCAAAGAATGTTCTTTAGCAGACGGGAGGTCGCTTATGCATCTCAGGTCAAAGGATACTATTGAGTATACCATTTATCAAATTTGTCTTATGATTAAATCCATGACGACATCATTCTATAATGAGGCCTCGTGAGTCTAGATCATCAACAGTTTTAGTCGAGAGTTAGAATAGTCTTGCTTTAGGCGTTGCTCCCACAATGTTTGATCGACTAGAGACTTTTAGAATATTAATAGAATATTCATGGATAGTAAAAACGTTTAAAATTCGAACAAGTTACGCATAATTCAAACTCTTCGTCTAATAGTTTAGAGGAGGTTGAATGATTTGGTGCAAACGTTAATGTTCAACATCCAACACTAAATTAGAACATCGATATGGTGCTGAATTCATGTACTATGCAATAACATCATTTCATCGATCTAGCCTGATCATTGAATTTATGAATTCGCTACCATGTTCTTGACTCTTGTTTTAGGACCGCCTTTGTTAGTTGTTTTTTAAGCTTCAGTGTTTATCTTGAACAGTGAGACGTCCTAGGTGAATCAAACTTGTGATAATATGGTGTCCCTGGTAAGCAACTGTATGACTGTGTTATCACATGAGCATGTTAATTGATTATTTGCAGAATCGAATTAACCCTTTGAATGTTTTATAGCATTCCTAGTTTAGATTCAATTAAGGTGGCTATTAATGTTCAACGAGTACAATTAGTACTATTTAAATGACCATGCATTTCATTCATCAGTGTATCACAGTGATGAGGCGATTTTCCATCTTGCGTTGTTGTGTAACCTTTTATAGTGACACCTCATGCAATACCTAGTGTTGGATTCCTTTCTTATCATATTCAGTATGATTCGAATCATCTGAAGAGACTGATCGTATCTGTGGTTGCTCAGCCACGATGTGATCAACACTTAATTTTAATCTTGAAATTTTAAATTAATTGAGGCGTCATCTAAATATAATCCAGTTAATTTAAATGATCTTCAGATCGGCATTTGATCGTTATTTCGGTAAGGATCAGTGGCGATGCTCCCACTTGCTTTAGGCAATCTGACATTCTTAATATCATCATTCTTTCAAACCGTTTGGATGTTATTTAACGCGATTGAATCGTTGTAATTATATTTCGTTTCCAAGAACGAAACCGTTCGCTTTCGTAGGCGCATCACGAAACTTGAACGTTTAACATCCAAGTGTTATGTTGTACTCATAAATTTAAAGATGATTGTCAAAGTCATTTAAGATTTTGATAGCATAGAGATGCTTTCATTTTAATCATTTGAAAGTATCTTGTAAAGATTGAGATGATGATCAGATTATCGGATTGTCGAGTCCAACGTTAGAGGACATTATCTTATTCAAGTAAGATTAATCTTCAAACTCTAACTAGAATGCCAACATGTTTCTCTAAGCAACAATCTTTTGTTGGTGAAACAATGTTTGTCTGGCTCGTCTCGTACAAGTACGAGAGTTGCTTTACATTGTCCAGTGATCTGTCAGAATCACGTATCTCTAGATATTTAAGGATCTAACTATAGACATGTAATTACCAAATTCTTTTCTTCACAAGATTCCGGTCTTGAGATCAGAATTTAGTTATGCAAGTGATATGTGAAGGGGCGTTTTGGTTATAAGATACTAAGGGTTATTGTTGTGACAAGTCATTAGTCTTGTGTTTTCCAGTTTCAAAATGAAATTGTAATTCCTTGCACTAAACATTTAGTGTATTGTCGGATTCAAAACACACGCGAGTACAACGAGTGTAGTTTAAGACTTCCAAGGTATATGCAGGTATGCACATGTATAACTAATGGTACTATCCACCAGAAATGGTGTAACCATTCAACAATGTCATAATCAACAATTGATTACTTTTGTAGTAATTTAGCTAGTAATTCGAACTTAATTGAACAAATGTCTGCTTGTGGCAAAGGATTGATTTGTTCACATAGTTAAGACCGAAAAAGGTGATCTTCAATTAGTTCGACTTGATTTAATATTCTTGTTGTCGGTGATTCTAAGTCATAAGACTTTATGAACTACCGTTATGTCGTGCATGTAGATACATGGTTCCTGATCGTCATGTGAAGTATCAAATACAAGACAAGATGATGCAAGTTTACTATGGGCCGAACCCTAGGCGAACTCAGAGTTTAGACCCAGACGAACCTGGTCTGAACCTGAGGTTCGGCTGGTCGTGTTCTTGTCTAGTATAAATTGTTTGTCTTGTGCTATGTTTAGTAGCTTCTTGAAATTTCCTGTTCAGATCATAAGTGTGTGTACTCTATGGTTCTCAGTGGTCTAATACAAAGTCTTTTGTATTTACATCTTGTCTCATTCACGTTTTATATTGATTTCGATACGACTGAGTAGACGATCCATCGCTCACGCACGTTCAGTGCGTTATGTCGTAACAAGTATGATAAACACTCAAGGCTTTATAGTTTTGATGGGACATGAAGAAAGCATGTTTTTCAAGTCGCATTTAAGCCAGCCTTGATTAAATCAAGTGTACCAGGTACATGTTATGCTGTATGTTATTTTAGGATTTTGAATTTTTAAACTAATAAACGGATGAATCAAATTCAAAAAATAGTTTAAAACCGGTCATGCATATTTCGAAAATCAAGGATAGTCAAAAGCATGTCACATCAAAATCTATAGAAAGCAATTGTTCATCCTAGAAAACAGCCAGGGAAACCAAACAAAATCAAGTTGTTTTAAAATCCACTAAGAATTGTTTTAAACTGAAAACATCAGACATGAGCTTTATTTGGGTGCGAATCTCGCAGGGTAGCTCAATGTCGTCTTGGTCTGCTTTCTTTAGCTTCATACACCTAAAAAATGTAAAGTATGTCAAGCAAATATTTTGCCGGAATTAGTGAAGCATCAGACAACATAAACTTATGTGTATACCTGAGGGATTACCCTGCGGGGTTTTCCCATTCTTCACCTTAGCAAGATACTCTGGGCAGTTCCTCCAGTGCCCCATCTTATTACATTCAAAACACTGGCGTTGTTCTGGCGGCGGTGCCTTGGATGCTTTCGACTTGCCCTTCTCGGAGCTTCCAGACGCTCTGGGAA
>JBCNJP010000017.1:71913729-71930436 GCA_039602395.1 Deinandra increscens subsp. villosa | reverse complement strand
ATTAAAATCGAATTTAAGCGCATATGTCAACTCATCTCCATCCGGACTTATTAACAATAGTCCTGTTAAACACATGAATTATGTCTTACTTTATGAAACAAAATTATGTGACTAGTTTATAAAAGATTTAAAAAATTCACTTGCAAACCTGCTCCTGCACCGTCATCACCTGAAGAACCATCAGTATACAACTTCCAAATGCCTGTCGACACTTTCGACGACGCATCAAAACTATTATTTTTACCACTGCTGTCACCACTTCCAATGGGCATTTCAGCCAGAAAATCCGCAACAACTTGCCCTTTCACGGGTGTTCTTGGCTTGAACTGAATATCATATTGCCCTAACTCCACAGCCCATTTTACCATCCGACCTGACACTTCCGGCTTTCTTAACACTTGATTTATAGAAGATGTCGTGAGCACTTCGATTATATGAGCTTGAAAATAACGCCTCAAACGTCTTGCTGATAGCACAAGGGCATATACCAACTTTTCCATGAGAGGATATCGTATTTCATAATCTTTCAATACTCGACTTACATAATAAATGGGCATTTTCTTTTGCCCCCTTTCTGCTACCAGAACGAAACTGACTGCTCCTTCTGAAACCGTCAAATTCATTTGTAAAACCTCTCCCACTATTGGTGCAGTCAAAGTCGGTAGTGAAACAAAATTGCTTCAGTTGCTTGAATGCCTCCTCTGCCTCAACAGTCCAACAAAAATCAGATTTCCCAATACTTGATTTCAACACCTGCATAAAAGGAAGTGACCTTTCCGCAACCTTTGACACAAATCTTTACAAGGCAACCAACCTACCATTCAATATCTGCACATCCTTTACTGTTGATGGTGACCCCATTTGCAGGATTGCATCTACCTTTTCTGTATAAGCCTTAATTCCCTCATCATTTACTATCATACCTAGAAACTTTCCAGCACTCATCCCAAATGAACATTTCTTTGGGTTCAGTCGCATGTTGATTTCTTTCAGTTTCATAAATGTTTCTTCTATATCCCTGAACATATCTTCTTCACTCCTACTCTTGATAACAATGTCATCCACATATGCTTCCAAATTTCTACCAACTTGTCCTTGAAAAGCCCAATCCATTAAACGTTGATAAGTTGCTCCTGCATTTTTGAGACCAAAGGGCATCTTTTTATAACAAAACATACCTTTCCGAGTAATAAACGAGGTTTTATCTTCATCTTGTTCTGCCATTCGGATCTGATGGTACCCATTATATGCATCGAGAAAACATTTCTAACGAAATCCTACCACAGCATCCACCTTTATATCCATTTCCGGAAGCGGATAGCAGTCCTTAGGATATGCGTTATTAACATCTTTAAAATCTATAGACATCCTCAAAGACCCATCCGGTTTTTATACTAACACCGGGTTCGAAACCCATTCTTTATATTGAATTTCCCTCAAAATTCCAGCTTCCACTAACTTTTTTACTTCCTCATTTACCACAGCTGCTCTCTCATTATCCATGCCCCTCTGTCTCTGCTGTACTAGCTTACTTCCAGGATACAATGCTAGCTTATGTTCTGATAATGACCTTGGAACCCCGGTCATATCTAACGGTTCCCAAGCAAACACATCGACGTTTTTCTTTAAAAGAGCGTATAATTTCCCTCTTACTTCTAACGACAAACCTTCCCCAATCTGCAATTTTTGATCCGGGAATTTTTTATTAATCACCCACTTATCACCTTTCCACTCGTTTGTTTTATCCAAATTCAAACTATCCTGCACACTCACGTCACACACTTACAAACTTGGTTCAGACGACAAAGTAGCAATCCCTACCGATGTTGGAAATCTTATCATTCCATGCATTACTGAGATGACTGCTCCCAACCTTCTCAAAAATGGTCTCCCCAAAATAATATTATGTACCGATGATGCCGTAACTACTAAAAATGATACATCCAAGTTACGCATCTGTAACCCACTTCCGATTACCATTGGTAAAGTAATTTCACCAATAGGCCTTACTACTTCTCCCGCAAAACCAATTAAAGGAACCGACGTTGGACGCAACTGTGAACATATGCTAGATCCCATCTATCTGAAACACTGCCCGTACATGATTTCTGTTGCACTTCGGCAATCAATATGTATTCTCTTAACCATGAATCCACCTATTTTCACAGATACAACAACCGGTTCTTCAGTAGCCATTTGTTCTAAAATTGGCGGAAACGTTATTTCTTTATATTTCCAATCAACTTGGCTATTAATTTTATTTCTAACATTCCTATGTTGATCTGTTAAACGCAACTGCACCATGTTAATTACAGGTGCATCTCCCCGCACATTGTTCCGAATCACCTTTACCAAATGCGCTAACTTTCCTGACTTCACTGCCTTATCAAGCTCCCTCTTCAGGGTCCAACAGGTGTTAGTGGTATGACCCCTGTCCTTATGATACTCACAATACTTGTCTAAATTTCTTGTAGGAGCATTTCGCATTTTAGGCGGTGCAGGTAAATCTACTCTCTCTGTTGCCAAAATTTGAGTTGGCGTTTTGACCAATTCCACAAACCTTGCTCCTCTATAATCAACACTCGTACTCCTCGATGACCCCCTAAAATTTTTACTTTTAGGAACAAAACCTCTTATCCACTTATTCTGCGGAACCGACCCAACACCTCTCAGAGGACCAGCATTACCCCGGCCAAAAGATCCAGAGCCCGATCGCATCTGACCACTCCTAGTGTCATTCTCGGTCAAATAGGCACATGCATGTTTCCCTCGAACAAATGCCCTTGCTTTACCAATCAGTACATCCATTGTCCTCGGAAGATTCTCATGCAACTTCTCAACTAACTGAGCACATTTCACCCCATGACAAAAACCAGAAATCCACAACTGATCTGCAGCTCCTTCAACCCCCATACTTTCTTTGTTAAACCGCGTAATAAAATCTTCAATGGATTCATTATCTCGCCTTCTAATATTATGCACCTCAGTTGGATCCTTCATACACCGCTTCTGCTGACTAAACTGCCGAAGAAACTTGTTTATCAGATCTTCAAAACTATCAATTTGCCCTGCCGATAATGAATCGAACCATACTCGTGCCACACCAGTAAAAGTTTGTACAAACATGTGACACCAAATTTCTTCAGTCCATTGTTCTAAACGAGCAGCAAAATAAAATTCAAATATATGATCATCCGGATCAGATAGTCCAGAATACTTCCTTACTACCAACGACAATTTCAACTTCTTCGGAAAAGTAGCTTCGGATATCCATAACGAAAATTTGGAATGTAACTTCATCGATTGAGGCATGTATGGTACTATTACATCTGTGCATATCAAAAGTTTCCACAAAACATATACAAAACCTCTTAACATAATTTATTTAACATAATCATATACTCATCTCATCATGCATTTTTAAATTTAAACATATAGAATATTTATCATATCATACTAATCAACATATTCGTATGCTTAATTAATGAGTTTATCTGTTAATTAAACGTGTACCTTTCACCATATAATTTTTCTCAACATTACGCTTTTCTGGAATGTGATTGTCCTTATCACAATAATATTCCTTTTGACTTCCTTGATTAGTCCAATATCGCAACAATTCCTCATCACGCTGTTGATCATGCCTCTTTTCTTCATTTTCCTTGCTTCGCTGCTCATCCTCCTACATCTGCCGTCTCTTCAACTGTACCAGCAAACTTTTATTTCTGATCAAAAAATTGACATCAAGCTCATCCAACTCATCACATTCTGATACACGCAGGTCTTTACCGTCGGTGTCATGATTTACAAAAGCAAACCGCTTCAATGAGCCAAAATCACTACCATCGTCTTCCTGTACCTGCTTACCAGACGACTTTAGTTCTGTAAGTGTCTTAGAATTCGGCGTAACAACATTCTGTTCCTTCTGTAACATCACTGAATGCTTTGACTTCGACGAAGAGGATAAATCCACAAACATTTCCGATTTAGACAAATTTTCCTCTTTATTCTTCTTTCCCGACGAAGAATTGACGAACGATTTCCTCAAATCATCAAACGACTCCATTACTCAATGTTCGTGTCAACTATTGGATGGCGCGAAAAAGCAAGTAATCACCGGATTCGATAGATCGCTAAATCAAGATTAAGAGTAATAGAATAGCAAAGATGATCTAGAAAGAAGAAGTAATCTTATTAATATTTATGAAGAAAGAGAATACAGATGCATATGTAAAATATGAGATTTACAAATGAATCCGAAGTCCCTAAACTACACCACTCGCCGGGTATTTATAGGCCTCGCTCGTGATTCCTTGATCCGCATCTGCTTAATTGCACCTGTCTAAGGCCTGCACAACTCTCCGACGGACATTATATCCGGAGTACTTGGAAGTGAACGATCGGATGTGTAAAACATATCCGATGTATCGTTTACTTCATCACGATACATATAAAATAAATAATAAAATAAATCTAAACCAACGACGAGTTTAGATATACGTGAGCGGTGATTTAAACAGACGCTTGAGACACCGAAAGTCAACGGGTGACTCTAGGGTTTTGCAGGTTTCGACTCGGAAAGCGAATCAGACAATCCTCGTAGGTTACAGAATTCACGGCGTGATGACCCGGGCATCGAGAGAATCCCGTACGTCGGATATGATGCGATTAGGGTTTCGCGGACGACAAGCGAACAAGTCTGACAACGGTTCGCGGTTACAGGTATCGGCAGGTGAACCGGCAACGACGAGGAAAGGGCCGGCGGAGGGTGGTGGAGGTTCGGCTTGTGCAGGCTGTGGAAATGATGGGCTTGGGCGGTGGCAGCGGACGACGAAGTGGCGGTGGTGGCGGACTCAGGGAGGCGGCACGATGACGGTTCTTGACTTCCTTTGCAATAGTTTATCCAGGATGAGAAACTATGGCAAGACAACGATCAAGGATTAGGGTTCTTGCGAATAAACGGACAAATCACTCGCGAGGGAGAGAGAGAGAGAGAGAGAGAGAGAGAGGAGGAAGGTCGAAATTCTTAGTCTGTCGATTAGGGTTTCGTGCCTCCTTAATCAGATATGTATATCTAATTAAGTTTTCGTTTAGTCCCTCGTCTTAAACTAATCCTTAATCGAATCTTATAATTTTCGCGACTAACTTTAAACGTGTTAAAGTATTTGTCGCTTGCCGAGACTTAACGAATATTAGTTAAATAACTGATTTGTTAACTGTCGTCTAAGACGTAAATAATGTTTAATGTCTTTGTCACTAATTTAATCATAACGATTAATTAGAAATAATTAATTAATTAACTTATTAAGCCAGTCAATAAATAAATAATTAATTCTTCTGCGAATTTGCCGGTTAATCAGGTAAGCGGAATTTAAAACCCGTTGCCTTCGATGTAACTCTTACGGGTCTTGAACGACACGGGTTCTTGATTTTAGTCGGGTCTGGACACCTAAATCCAACATACTGTCCCAGGGAGGAACTGCAGAAACTTGAATCTGAATTCTGGAATTTGTCCATGAATGGAGCCGCCATTGCTGGATACACTAAGAGGTTCCGTGAGCTTGCTTACCTCTGTCCTTCAATGATCACTCCATCGTACAAGAAGATCGAACGGTACATCTGGGGACTTGCTCCACACATTCAAGGAAATGTCCTTTCCTCGAACCCTCAGACCTTTCAGGATGTTGTGCGCATGGCACACAACCTCTTTTACCAAGCTAATCATCAAGGTGTAAACTTTAGCTAGAAAGCATCTGAGAACAAGCCCTCTAATGTTAGTGCCACTCCTTCATCCAGTAAGAAACCTGATAACAAGAGGAAGCGCGCATTCTGGAAGAATCGCGATGATAATAATCCTAAGAAAGCCCCAGTTAAGGAAACCGCACTAGCAAAGGTCTATGCCGCCACTGCTCCCGCAGATCCCGTCCGCAAAACTGGTTACACTAGTACCGCTCCTCTGTGCTCCAAATGCAACCTTCACCACACTCTGATTGTGGTAATGTATACTGTAACATCTGTAAGGTTCAAGGACATGTAGCACACGACTGCCCAAAGCGCACTTGCTATGGTTGCGGGGCTACTGGGCACTACAAGAATGAATGCCCGAAGATGAAGAATCAAGATGCTAACCAGGCTAGGGGAAGAGCTTTTGTGATCAATGCCGGAGACGCCCGTCGTGACTCCAACACGGTGATGGGTATGTTTCTACTAAACAACCATTATGCTTCTGTTTTATTCGATACTAGTGCCGATAGAAACTTTGTGTCTACTAATTTTAGTAAATTACTTGAAATCACCCCTGTTGCCTTAGACACTAAGTTCACAGTATAATTAGCGAATGGTGATTTGATAGAAACCAGAATTATCTAGCCAAACTGTCCATTAGAACTCTCTGACCATTCTTTCTGTATCGACTTGATGCCTGTTGATCTACGTAGTTTTGATGTAGTCACTAGAATGGATTGGTTAACAAAGAATCATGCAGAAATCGTGTGTCATGAGAAGATGGTTAGAGTGCCATTAGCAGATGGTAACACTTTGAACGTGCAAGGTGAGAATAGTGGAACCAAACTAAATATCATATCATCTATGAAGGCACGGAAATTCCTCCGCAAGGGATGTCATGCCATTTTAGCTCATGTCACTGAGAAGAACCGAAGGAGAAGCGCATTGGAGACGTTCCTGTTGTCTGCGAATACCCAGAAGTCTTTCCTGAAGACTTTCCAGGCTTACCTCCAACACGATAGGTAGAGTTCCGCATCGATCTAACACCCGGAGCCGCCCCCGTTGCCAGGTCCCCTTACCGACTGGCACCGCCTGAAATTCAAGAGTTATCTAGCCAACTGCAAGAGTTGTTAGATAAGGGCTTTATCCGTCCAAGCCACTCCCCATGGGGTGCTCCCGTGTTGTTCATGAAAAAGAAAGATGGAACATTTAGGATGTGTATCGACTACCGAGAGTTGAACAAACTGACTGTGAAGAACCGTTACCCGCTTCCAAGGATCGATGACTTATTTGATCAGCTTCAAGGATCATTCTTCTATTCAAAGATCGATCAGAGGTCGGGGTACCACCAACTTCGAGTTAGAGATGAAGACATCTCGAAGACAGCGTTTAGAACACACTATGGTCATTACGAGTTTCTCGTTATGCCATTTGGTTTGACCAACGCACCGGCCGTATTCAAGGATTTAATGAATCGCGTGTGCAAACCATACTTGGATAAATTTGTTATCGTGTTCATCGATGATATTCTTATCTACTTGCGTAATAAGAAAGAACACGAAGAATATTTGACACTCATCTTAGAACTGCTGAAGAAAGAAAATCTTTACGCGAAGTTCTCCAAATGTGACTTTTGGATTCGCGAGGTACACTTTTTGGGTCATGTGATCAACGATCGAGGTATTCACATTGATCCGGCTAAGACTAAAGCAATCAAATACTGGAGTACTCCCACGACCCCAACTAAGATTCGACAATTCTTAGGTCTTTCTCACTATTATCATCGATTCAACGAATTTTTTTCCAAGATAGCCAGTCTCTTACCACTATGACCCAGAAAGATAAGAAGTGCATCTGGGACGATAAAATCAAAGCTGCTTTCCAGTTGTTGAAGCAAAAACTTTGCGACGCCCCAATCCTATCCTTACCAGACGGAATCGATGATTTCGTCGTATACCGTGATGCTTCACATCAAGGCTTAGGTTGCGTACTGATGCAGCGTGAGAAAGTAATCTCTTACGCCTCTCGACAACTGAAGATTCACGAGAAGAATTATACGACTGATGACTTAGAACTTGGAGCCGTTCTCTTTGCCCTCAAAATCTGGAGGCACTACCTCTATGGGACTCGGTGTGTCATATTCACCGATCACAAGAGCCTCCAGCACATCTTTAACCAGAAAGAGTTGAACATGAGACAACGACGTCGGGTTGAAGTGCTTAACGATTACGAATGTGAGATTCGTTATCACCTGGGCAAGGATAACGTTGTAGCCGATGCCTTAAGCAGGAAGGAACATGTCAAACCGCGTCATGTTCAAGCATTAAGTATGACCATACACTCGAATCTCACGTCACAAGTTCATGACGCCCATATCGAAGCTCTCAAGCCTGAGAATCTGGATAACGAATGCCTGCATGGCATGGAGAAACAACTGATTGAAAAGCCTGATAGAACCATGAACTTTATGGATAGACTATGGGTACCTAGCTTTGAAGGTTTGAGAAAGCTAGTGTTCGATGAAGCCCATAAATCAAGATATTCATCCACCCAAGATCGGACAAAATGTATCACGGTCTGCGAGATCACTTCTGGTGGCCGAACATGAAAGCCGAGGTAGCTACCTACGTTGGTAAATGATTGACATGTTCAAAGGTCAAAGCCGAATACCAGAAACTGTCCGGACTACTGACCCAACCGGTCATTCCGCAATGGAAATGGAAAGAAATATTTATGGACTTTATCACCAAAATGCATAGAGCTAGATCAGGTTGTGATGCTATTTGGGTGATAGTGGATCGACTGACAAAATCCGCTCACTTCCTACCTATTAAGGAAACCGATAGTATGGAAAGATGGACTAAGATTTACATGAAAGATTCGTCTCTCGTTATGGTGTACCTATATCTATCATATCCGATCACGATAGCCGTTTCACTGCGAACTTCTGGAAGTCCCTCCAAAAAGCGTTGGGTACTCGCCTTGACATGAGTACCGCGTACAATCCCCAAACCAACGGTCAAAGAGAGCGAACGACCTAGACGCTTGAGTATATTCTACGAGCATGTGTGATTGATTTCGGACCTAATTGGGATGAACATCTCCCACTTGCCGAATTCTCTTATAACAACAGTTATCACACTAGCATCCAAGCCGCTCCAATCGAAGCACTTTACGGAAGAAAATGCAGATCTCCGCTTCGCTGGACTGAGATTGGTGACAGTCAATTGACTGGTCCTGAACTGATATTTGAAATGAGCGAGAAAGTGTTTCAGGTACGTAACCGACTGAAAGCTGCTAGGGACAGACAAAAGAGTTACGCCGATAACCGTCGCAAACCCTTATCCTTTGAAAAAGGTGACCGCGTCATGCTAAAAGTGTCACCTTGGAAAGGTGTCATCAGTTTCGGCAAAGGAGGAAAGCTTAACCCTCGTTACATTGGTCCATTTAAAATCACCGAGACAATCGGACCGGTAGCTTACCGTCTACGTCTACCCACAGAGCTAAGTAGTGTGCATGATGTTTTTCACGTTAGTAATCTTAAGAAATGCTTGTCTGATGAAACGCTTGTCATCCCACTTGATGAAATTCAAGTTGACGAAAAACTTCACTCTGTTAAAGAACCTGTCGAGATACTTGAGCGAGAACTTAAGAGACCGAAGCATAACTACATCCCCATAGTCAAAGTGCGATGGAGCTCTCGACGAGGTCTAGAGTATACTTGGGAACGAGAGGATCAGATGCGTCGGAAGTATCCTCGTCTTTTCGGAAACGTCGGAATCGACCAGTGATCAAGAACTGAATTTCGGGACGAAATTCTTCTAACTGAGGGAGAATGTGACACCTCGTCTGAAAATCCAGGTCAAGCCGTTTACTTTGACTTTTAATTAAGTATTAATTGTGCATTAACTGATCTGATTTACTATTTAAGCTGTTAATTACTGTGTCTGACTATTAACTGATGATGTAAATCAAATCCCGCGTTTGTACTAGAAGCGTATACCCGTAAATTTCATAGAGATTTTATGTATTAATTATGGAACTACAATAACAAGAAAAATAAATATAAAATGTATTTTTATATTTTATCCGTAACTGGTGTCGAACGTTTATATAACCGACACAGCAAACTGATAAGCGATCGTATGTTTAAAACTATTCGGATTTAAATAATCTGGACGATTGAGCTTAAAATTGTCACGAACTGTCAAAACTGAAAACGTTAACCGTAACTAATTTCTGAAAAGCTGTTATAACCGACTTGGACAATTGTTTTTATGAAATAAAAACATCACAAACTGAAATCAGTGTCAAGACTTAAGCCGGACCCCAACCGATCACCTATTTGGCCCCGACTTGGCTCAATAGGCCCAATAACCCAAAAATAATGAAATCAAGCCCGAAACCTTGACCCGTTACTCTAATTCGATAAACCAAACGGTTGTGGCGACCCATAACCTCAGCCGATGCACAATGAGCCCGGACCTCAAACCGGTGCCCCGTTTGGACCCGTACGGCCCAAAAACGACAAACCGGCCCGGTTACATTTCTTTTAAATGTTTAGGCCCAATGCCAATATAAAGCCCAACAAATTATTTTAAAATTGTATTAGCCCATCAACTTGTATTAATTTTTAAAAAACTTTCTACCACTTATTCTTTTTATAAAATTTGTCATGAACTTGTATATTTTTATATACATTGTTTAAATAAGAAGGTTGTGGATTATTTCTCCTTAAATAATCTTATGTTTTATAAACATTTACAATACACAACATATTTTATAAATCATGACAATCTTTTATAAACCAAGATTTGTTTTTATAAATAAATCACATACATATTAAGTTCTATAAAAGTGTGAGTAGGAGATTTTTTTAGTAAATTGTGGAAGTTACTTGGCCACCTTTCACCCCACTCACCTCACTCTAGCTCTCATCATTGGCAAATAGTGTTGCATGCCACAACACACCAACACACCACGCCATTCACCAACTTCTCCTCACAAACACTCAACCCCTTCACTCTCGCCTTCTCCTTCCTCAAGCAACTGACTTCTTCACCCTCTCCTTTCTGTCGAAAATAACACAGCCACCACCACCTCCTTTAACTGTCGCCGCCACCATCAACCATCACCAACAGCCACCCCTCCTCCTCTCCTCTTCTTTTCCCAGCCAAAGCCCCCCCCCCCCCCCCCACCTTTTTCTTCCTTCCTCCTCTCGGCACAACCAGCAACCACCACAGCTTTTGCTGCTGCCGTGCTCCGCCACCCTGCTGATGTGCTCCGCCACCCTGCTGCTACTACTGCCACGTTGCTACCGTGCTCCGCCTGCTGCTGCTGTCCGCCGGAATTACTGATATCCGTCGGAGCTGCTGCTACTATGGTGCTCCTGCTTCCGCTGGTGTCCAGCCACCATGTACCACCAAGCCACCCGCCACCTTTCTCCTTCTCTCGTTTTTTCCATTTCCTCACCCATTGTGAGTCTTTTAATCATTATCGTTTACGTTTTAATACGTTATAAACATCCCAAATGAGCAACCGAGTCTTGACAACTAACCGTTAAAACGTGAAGTTTTTCTAACGATAGTAAACACCAAACTACATTTTCTTTCTTTTATTTTCCTTAAACCTTAAGGTTATAAGGTTTGAAAATGTGATTTTTATTGATGATTTCATTCATATAAAAACATATGGTCTAAATTCCTAGTTAAGTGGTTAGTTACATCATTTGATGATCTTATGACGTCTATATATATTAGCATGATTAAATGTTGATATTATCATATGTTAATATGTTATAAATGGTTAAATATTGCTATAATCATGTTTTAGTATGTTATAACTTGCTAGCATGGTTAATTGTGATTTTTGTGGTTAACCATCTTGTTTTTAAGTTAATATATGCTAATGACAAATATTCCTGGACTAAATTTGGTGCTTAAAGACAATTATGGATTTAGTTCGGACTTTAGGAAGTGTTACACAAATTTTGGATATAAAATGATAACATCAAGACATTTAAATGAATTCTTATGGTTAATATATTGATTTAGTAATTTTATAAAAATTACTAGGACAAAATAAACCATAAAAGTTAGCCATAGAAATAGTTATGTAAAATGGACTTATTTTATAAGAATATGATTTCTAAACACAAGACTTAAAACACTTGTTTGGATTTATAAAAATAAGATGAATAAAAATATATAATTATATTTTTATATCAAAAATGGTAAAAGAACATATTTATGACCAATGTTTTAAAAAGCATAAGTCTTGGATTTTATACAAAAATAGAAATATTATGTTGGTGAATATTTCTATAAAAAAGTTTTAATTAAAAACCTTAGCTTTATTTTAAAAATAATTATACTTATAGTAACTTAAAACCCTAATTTTCCTAAACATTAGTATAATATTAAAATAACCTTTAATATTTACCTACTTGTGTTTAATCATTTAATCCTTAACTTGTAATAATTTAATAAAATTATTTCGACAAGTTAGAATAATTATTTCATTAAAAATTGTGAACCCTAGTTATATATTATAACTTCACGCGATTAATTATTCAATCGATCGAGCGAATTTAAAATTAAAAATAAATATTATTATTTAAAACAATGTTCAAGACTTGATTGAACTGGTCTTCATGATACGTTATCACATGTTCATTACTTGTATTTAATTTTCATTAAATGTCTATATACGTGAACGTTTGCATTTACTGATTTTGTAAACTGATTAACTAACGGGTTTTCAAAACGCTACAAACGGGATTATACGTCAAGACTTGACATGTATGATTTGGGTAACGTTCGTTACTCAAATGATTCTGTGGACCCTTATGCATATTGTCTTATGTTTTATTAGGACTTTACTTGCTAGTTGCCACTCGGCAATCCATCATCATCACTGAATCAAGTGACTTTCATGGCCCCTTTTCTTTATAACTGTTTTACACATATGGGGGAGAAATCATGAACTGATAGAATGTTTTAACTTAATGTTATGGTCTACTGTTAGCCGTATGATTATCGGTTCTCTTACTGATTGCCCACAACTGGTACTTTATCGTCATAAATGTTAGTACAACTGAATCCCACCATTAGTTGATTTCAAATAGTTCTGCTCGAAACGATAGCTAGTGAATAGATCTATTTGGGTTGACAACCCTGTCCTGATTGGTATCTCCAATTATGACTTCCGGGTATTGTCTGGGGGTACACATCACTTATTCTGCTCTGTTCGGTATCTCTCGGACGAGGATACCATGGGTGGGTAAACCGTTAGTATTTGAAATCAAGGTTCATGTGAGATCATACAACCACAACAGTAAGCCAACATAACATTTTAGTTTTCTGAAACTGTTTTACAATCTTACTATCAAGTCCTAAACCTGTGAACCTCACCAAATTTATGTTGACCTTTTAAATGAATTCTTAGGTAATTAAGCCGATCATGGAAGACGTGCCAATGGGACTTCGCCTTTACATTCAGACCTGCTTTGTTGGAGTCCTAGTCCCTAACTATCATAAATAACTACTTTATGTTTTCAATAAATGAAACTAGACTTTTAAAGTTCAAATGTAAGACTATATTGTTTACCACTCTTTCCGCTGCAACAATTAATGATATTATGTTTTAATTAACGTTTGAATTTAGTAGTAGTTGTTCTATATTTCTGTGACTATGATTCCATCTCGCTCACACCCAAACCTTTGACCGGGGTGTAACATTCCTCCACCCAGAGTTCTGATTGTTCCTCCACTCAGAATTGTTGTTATTGCTAGCGGGGCTGGTTCTGCACAAAGTTGACATCTTCTGGCTTACCATCCACCATACAGCTCCAGTTTACATGTGGGCCTCCACACCCTTCGCATCGCGGGGCAACTTCTGCAGATTTGCAGGTCTTTAGCTTCTTGTCTTTGAAAGTCAAGGCCTCAATTTGAGCTTTGAGGGCTGTGGCATCATCTAGAGAGTGCGTACATGGAGCCTTTGCCTTGACATTGCGAGCAGTGTGCCACTGAAAGCTGGTCTGTGCAATGTCTGCAATCTTTAAGAAGACTTCCTCAGGAGTTTCATTACCCAAAAATGCCAGCGGAGTTGGAGTCGAGAATCTGGCGAGTTTGCGGGTGCAAACCGTTGTAAAATATGGAGACTTGTTGGCAAATCACAAGACCATGGTGAGGGCATTTCCTCAAGAGTTCTTTGAAGCGTCCCCATGTGTCATACAGTGATTCTCCGTCTTCTTGAGTGTAAGAGTTGATTTCCGTGAGGAGCTTGGCTGTCTTGGCAGGAGGGAAATACTTGTAAAGAAATTTCTAAATAAGCTCATCCCAAGTGGTGATGGAACCATTGGGGAGATTGTTCAGCCATGATTACGCACGGTCCTTGAGTGAGAAAAGAAACATGTGAAATCGAACGACATCATTGGTTGCTCAGTTTGACTTGAATGTTTCACAAACTTCCAGGAAGTTTATGATGTGAGAGTGAGGCTCTTCATTGGGCAAACCGTGAAAAGTAACATAATTTTGGAGCATATACACCAACTGGGGTCGAATTTCGAAGTTTCTAGCATCGACACGAGGAGGAGCGATAGATGCACCAAATTGACTGTGTTTGGCCTTAAATAATCCATGATGGTCTGTTGGGAATCTAGGACTCTTTTAGGTCAAAATTAAATTTTTTGACTTTTAATATAAAATCATATATATATATATATATATATATATATATATATATATATATTTTAATTTATCAGATATTATTATGACGAATAATCAAATACGGAAGCGGTGAATTTCAAAACTTTTATACGAGTCAGGTATTCCACACCAGTCATCCAATTACAATTAATTCAGATAAATATATAAAACACAACCATAGGGTGTATAGAGACTTACCTTGACAAAACCGAGATGGAGATAATCTGAATCACAAACATATCCGCTAGAAATCCTTTGATCAGGTGTTCTGGTGTGCTGTGGTGTATATATAAAATATAGCATATCTTGTGACACCTTTTTAGCATTTGAAGCTTTTAAATTTATAAAACCTGATTTACCGATGATGTGTTCGAAACTACGCTAAAAACTACTAACAAAACCTAGACCTAATCCTAGACCTAGACACACCTAATTTTTCCGAAACTCCTAAAACTAGACCGAACCTACAGGCAAGTGCACCTATCGGTGACAGTATAGCTTACGTAAGACCGGATATCAAACCCTAGAGACACTATGATACAAGACTTAACTAGGACTGAATAATAGAAAACTTGAGAAATTGGTTTTTTAATTAATTATCTAAATATACTATCTACAACTTAACTACCAGCAACCGAAATCAGATAACTCGAGAGAACGACCAAATGAGAGAAGAGCACTACCTAGACCTAGAATCCTATTTAACACTCGTAATTTCACTCGGCTACGGATAACTATGATTGAATCAGGATCTTAATGACAACTCTAAGAAAACCCTAGTGGACCCCAGACCATTTACCGGGTGTGACGCAGTAGGAAATCCTAAGAATCGAAGACGCACACTGATTGGTTAGGTCACCTTACAGCTTGTTCCTAACGGATATTCTAGTACTCGAACAGACAGGTCACCTTCCGGCTTGTTCCTATCCCAGACACCTAACTATGAAAGGAGTAACTACTAACTTACTGAATTAACATGGAATAACAAGAAAATTAGAATAAATAGGGAATCCCTCTCCCAAGGAAATTTAACCTAAAATCCTAACAAACTTGATTACCCAATAGGTCTATCACCTCCCGGCTTGTCTAAACCTAGCAGCACACAAGAATCAAGATTTTCACTAACAACCTAAACAATGATTAGCTATTTAGCCAACCATATCAACCACTAACATAAAGTCACGCAATTGATTACCCAACCCAAATCGAAAGACATTCGCAGATTAAGCAGTTTAGATTATTAACTACAACCCTAAATCAAGCATTCATACGCATTAATCTATAAACTAATAGTCTTTTACAAGAATATCAACCAAACATATGAAATCCATAAACCGAATAAAATCACAAACGTCAAATATTCATCATATGGCCTAGGTAGTACAATTGGCTTAGCCAAGAAACATAGTTCGAATGCGAAGAAGAATATATTCAGCGGTACCGTTCATCGAAAAAGAAAATAATTTAATGAGTAGCCTGCTTACTAGCTTAAATTAATTGAGCAATCTGCTAGGCTGCTTAATTAATTATGTTAAATGATTGACGTGCCTAGCAACTTGCTTTCAAAATTTTGAATTTTTTCTCTGCCGATTTGCTCCTGCCTTCGTCCTCTTCGAATGATTTTGTCGTTCCAAAACCCTTGCGTAGGGTTCTCCTTGTTCCACACGTTAACCCCTCTAAAGTCTACCGTCTCTCGTAAATAATATATGCGTGAGAGTCCCCTTTCCTTCGAAGCTCCCTTTTTTTTTATATCTGTAGGATTTTTGGGATGATAAAATAAAAAGGAAACAAATGAATCACATGCATGCCACGAGTCGGTTCCGAACCGACTCTTTCTTTTTTTCCCGTGACCAGCAATTCGCACAAATGAAGTCATAAGTTTTAATTTCACAATTTCCACTATGCACCCTCCATCTTTCATTCATTTATCATGCAGCCCCTCAACTTATACATAATTCTACGCCAATCCCTAAACTTCCATTAGTAACTCTTTTACCCTTCATCTTCGATGTAATGTCATACCAACCCCTGAAGCTTTTATCACAACCTACAAATAATTATAATTGAACAGCTTTTGAGCACATTTGACGTAATAAAGACGATTAAGAATAAAAGACTCAAACTCACACTAACTTGTACAAAAACGACTCAATACACAAATAAGACTCAAATACTATAAATTAAATAAAAACTCATCGAAAGTGACTCAAAATTCACTCAAATATTATACAAAATACACAGAAAAACAAGATGTGTTTGCAACACATCAAACATC
>JBCNJP010000017.1:71878503-71913229 GCA_039602395.1 Deinandra increscens subsp. villosa | reverse complement strand
GTATTTTTCCTTTTTTCTCCCCCTTAAAATGAAAACTCTATTTTTTGGATTTTCATTTTAACAAAAACACAAAGACACTATTTTTGGTTTTTCAATTTTCTCCCCCTAAACTACATACAGAATGTAAAAGAAAGAAAATTGACCAATCGATACTGATACCTTTTAGTTTAAGCTTTCAGAAAAACTCTTAGTTTTATAAAATGAAGCATTCAATTTAAGTTACGTAGAAAACCCCACTATTAGTAACTGCTTGAAGCTTGAACTTCACAATCACCAATAAGTCTTCTTGAAGTACCCTGCACACTAGATTTAAAGACTAGTATTCAAAGGACCCGAAGCACACAACTTCTGGTCGACTAGTGTCTTCCACAAAATCAGAAGCAGCCGTGCTGACCACTTTAGGTCGCCACTGCATTTTTGCCTTTTTAGTTTTTGCTAAATCATCATTCTGTGATGACCCACCAACACTAGAATAAAATTTGAAAAATTGTTTCTTTTTAGATTTAGTTTTGGAAGGTGATGACTAAGTAAAAATTCTGCCCGATTCATCAATAAATGTGGTAGATTTGTTTGAAAATGTTCTTTTGGCAGTTGTAGGACAATCCTGTGCCATATGTCCCTGTCGGCGACATTGATAGCACAAACGATATGATCATGTTGATACCTGATATGTGCGTCGTGTGAAGTATCGAGCAAGGAACAAGTTCATGCCAAATTAGGTCTGGCCGAACATGGTCCGAACCTGAAGTTCGGACTGGCCGAACCTGAGGTTCGGACAGGGATCGGCCAGCTGGGTATATATAGATGTTTGGACTTTGTAATTGAGAGGTCTGAGCGTGTGAGATTTCTGCTAAGTGTGTGTTCTCAAGGTGTTTCTCTGTGTTGTGTTTCTGAGTGTTTAGACTGATTGTAATTGTTCGTTGTGATCAATAAAACAATTGGTTAATTACGTTTCGATGTCCGATTAGCTAGATCGAGTAGACGATCCGATGCTCACACATTTTCAAGTGGTATCAGAGCTTTCTGGTTTACTCTACTGATCTGTGGTTGCTATTTTTGGATTTTTGAACGTTTTTGAAATTGTCTCGAGTTGGTTTACGTGATTTCAATCATTTTTGTCGTGCATTTCGTGTCAAATTTGTTTCTAATTCGTTCCTAATCAGTTTTTCTGTCCTACTGCTGCAAATCTCATCAAAGTTCGTCCAAAATCGAACGTTTTTTGAAAAATTATGTCGAGGTTCGGAGGGTTCTGGTCAGGTTCGGAGTAACTGCTCCGAAGCTCAGTTTCGGAGCAAGTTCGGTCAAAGTTTGGAGCTTGTACTAGTTCGGTGTAGGTTCGGAGTAGGGTCGGAGTGTTGTTCGGACAGAGTTCGGTGTTCAGTGGTTCGGATAGAGTTCGGACGGCTGATTTAGGTTCGGACGAAGTTCGGACTAGGTTCAGAGGTCAGTGATAGGTTCGGAGCAAGTTCGGCCGACAGAATTCAAATTTTTCAACGATGTCGGAATTTCAAGCATTTGCGGCGATGCAGAATACGATGCAAACTATGCTAAATTTTGACAATGAAATCGGAACAAGTCAGAAAGTTCCCAAATTGTTGAAGCTAGAAGATTATCAAAATTGGAAGAAACGATTTTCTGCTTACATAAGTACAAATGATATCGATTTGTGGATCCCGCTTAAGAAGCTTTATCAACATCCAACAGATGCGGGAGATTTCAAAGAAGTTCATACCTTTGATCTTGCTGAAAGAAAATCATACGAGCTTGAACAAAAAGCATACGGTTATCTTACAATGGCATTACCCACTGAGTTGCTTCATCAATTTAGCACTTGCAAGAAATCTAAGCAATTGTGGGATGCTTTATCAGCGAGGTGTGAAGGTAATGATGACTACAAGAAGAGTCGGAAGAAAGTTCTAAACAAAGAGTTTGATAATTTTCAGAATTATGACAATGAAAACATTACTGCTCTCGTTTCAAGGTTGTCACACTTGATTAGTGAATTAAAGGTGGTTGGGATTGAGAAAACCGATGCTGATTTGAAAGAAAAGATTTTGGAAGCTTTGCCTGAAAAATGGGAAAACTATGTTTTGCTACTCACTCATGATAAGGATTATTCTACAATGACATTTCACGAGCTTACTGGAAAACTTCATGCTCGGGAAATGGAAATGTTAAACTCAAAGAAGTCAACTGCTACTTTGCAGAATCCTGAATTGTATCATGGTGAGAATAGTGCAAGCATGAATGCAAAAGCTAAGCCTAATTTGAGTTCTGCACCAAATGTTGCTTTCTTGTCAGGAAGTTCAGGAAATTCTGATAACAATTCTTCACGGGGTTGTAGCTTTACAATTCCAAATACATCAAGTCAGAATGCGTTTTCTGTTGAATCAACAAATGATTGTGCCAAAATGATTTCTGCATTGATTTCATCATCTTTTGGGTTGATTATCAAGAATGTTGCTGATGCAAAGTTAACCAGCGATGATCTTGATGCACTTGATGATGATCAACTAACTGAATTGGATATATCTTGGTAATATGCTATGTTATGCCAACGATCGAAGAGATTTTTCAAGAAACATGGAAGAAATATTTCTGGTGAGAAATTAGGTTTTGACAAGTCAAAGTTAAAATGTTATAAATGTTCACAACTTGGACGTTTTGCCAAAGAATGTCCACATGCTAATAAACCTGGTTTTACTCAATCATCCAAGCCTGGTTTTTCTCAATCATCATCTAGTAACACAGGCAAGACAACAACGCTAACAGTTCAACAAGATGCTGTTTATGATTGGGGTAAACAATTTGGTTGTGATCCAACGGCTTTGATTGTTACTCATGTTCAACAAGATGACTATAATTTTCAGATACTAGTTCAGATACTAGTTCAACACAAAGTTCTTATGCATCTGCTAAGAATATGGAGAGTCTGATGAAATAAAATACTTCATTATTGCATGAAATTCAAAAGCTTTCTGAGGAATTCAAGGCAGTAAAGGAAGAATTAGAGGTGTCTAAAACCAGTGAGAAGGAGTTGATGTTGAAAAATGAATCTTTGTTAAAAGAAGTGAGTATGCTTAACGCAAATCTTTATTCCGTCAAAGAAAATGAATAGATGCTTGCTGATAGAATTGACATCTTAGAAGAACAGAAGGAGGATTTGTTCAATCAAATAAAGAAATGGAAGTTTGATGCTGAAGATGCTACTTCTGATTTCCAAAATTTGTTTGAAAAATCCAAAATTAAGCTTGATTTGCTTACCAAGAATGCTGAAGAATCCACTGCTCAAATTGAAGCATATCAAGTTGACATGGCAAAATTATTGGATGAGAAGCGGGAGTTGGTTAGTGTGAATAAAGTTCAAACAGCAAATTTGGAGATTCAGAGGCGAAATGAAGCTAAACTAAAGAAAGAGTTGTTTGAAGGCTTGGAAAATCTTCGAATGCAGAAGTTTGAAACTCATAAAGTTGCCAAAAGATTGATTGTTACTGAGAAAGAGTTAGCTGAAGCTCAACAGAAGATTTCTGATCTCAAAATTCAAGTAATTGATGCTAATAGATTGCTCAATAATGTGTCCAATTATCAAGTTTTCATGAGCTTTTTAGCTAATGATGTCAATTTTGAGAAAATGTTTGATAAAACTGCATCACCTCCTGCTCAAATCAAAGAAGCTTTCAAAGAAGTGCAAGAACACGTTCCTGAATTTGATTATTCAAAGGTTTCATTATCTACTGCTGAAGAAGAAACGATTGTGAAGAAGAAGAAAAATAAAAAGAACAAGAAGAAGAAGGACATGAAATATGAGATTCCTCCAGCCCCAAAATTTGTCTCTGGTTCATCGTCAGCTGACAATGACAAATCAGCTACTTCAAGTGAAAAGATTCAGTCTCAACTTGTCTTTGATGAGACAATTTTCTATGATCAGAAGAAAATCACTGATGTGAAAGATGAATTCACAAGATTAGCCAAAAATAGACACCAGTGTTCAAATTCTGAGGACAAGATTTCTGGTAAACAAGTTGGTTTAGGTTTTCAAGCAATGAAAGGTAAAACTGAAGAAGTTCCAGCATCTGTGCCACAAAATTTGAAGCAACTTAAAATGAAGGAAGTGAAAAAGGAGGTTTTCAAGGCAGACAAGGTTCAACCTGAGCGGTTCTACAAGCTCAAAGGTTCTGATCAGCTTTTCTCTGATAAAGAATTTCCTCTTCACTGCGTGGATGCTCGGAAGATTTCGGAGGTTTTTGTGAAAGATAAAATGTCTTCTGCTGATTCTACATCTCGAAGCCCAACATCCAAATGGGTTCATGATCACAGACATCAGGTATATGATTCTCATTCTGATCATGTTCGAGATATTCCTATGTGTAATTCATCGCAGGTACATCACAAGTGGGACAAGACAAAGCGAATTTGTTATATTTGCCGCCAAACAGGGCATATGGCAAAATATTGTCCACTACCTGCTGATTCCCCACAACGGTTTCATAAGAATCCAGTTTTTGGTAAAATTGCCCAACAGAAATTCTTTGATGAAGGTGGCAGAGTTTTTGATGAAGTTGAACCTACATTCTTTCATAAACAAAAACGTTTTGTTCCAATGTTCTCAAAGGTTCAAAGTGTAGGTTCATCGTCACAGTCACATGTGATAATTTCTTCAAAAGCTGACTTACCAAAACAACAACAATGGAAACCTAAGGTGGTTTCAAAGCAAAAAGGACACTGGTCGACCAGAAGCATTCCGCTTCGGGTCGTTTATGAACTAATCAGTTTAACCAGTGTGCAGGTACTTCTAGAAGACATATCGACGATTGCAAAGTTGTTGTTGGAGGAGTATTCTGCTTAATTTAAATTTCATGATCAAATTTTCTAAAATCTGCATATTTTCTGAAAGTCTACAACGGCAAAATATCCGTGTTGATTGATCATTTTTTTTTTGCTTACAATTTTTTCTCAACAAGTCAAAAATAGAGTCTTGTTTTTGTGTAAAATGAAAATCCAAAAATAGAGTTTTTATTTTAAGGGGGAGAATTGTAAGTAAGGGGGAGTAATTGAGAAAAAGCATGTTATGGGGAGAAGGTGAATACATGCCAAATATATAAAGAAGAAAGGTGAATACATGCACAATATATAAAATTGTGAGAAATTGATCATTGGGAAATGATGGTACATTGGCTTACGTATCTGACTCATGGATAGAGTAGATGAAAGGGCCATAAGATCATTGTTTGATATGCTTGGCAAATCAGAAAGTATTCAGATGTGATATACACGAAGTACTAATGCTTGACCACGTGGATAACATCTTGATGCATATTTCATGACACAAAAAGAAAAATAAGTGTGAAATTCAAACTAAGAAGTCACTATGTATACATGTGTTCATTTTGCAAAGATTTAAACTTGTTTGATTTTCTTTATTTTGTCAAACGATCGGACTTTCTCTGCGTATAGAAAGATTGACCTGATCGTTGTTCGTTTGACGTTCTGCTTTATTTTCTTTGGTGTTTCGTATAACTCATCGGACTTTCTCTGCGTGTACGGGAGTACCGACCTGATTATTGTTGGGTTATACAATTTCAACTTGTTTTATTTTCTTATTTTGTTAAATCCAAGGCCTTATCTGTGTATCGAAAGATCGACCTTAAGGTAGACGTTTTAATATTCTTATTTCTTTTTGCATGGAACACAGTTGACAATATCATGAAAAATACTATGCAATTGTGAAAAATCACAAGTGCTATCACACAAAAGGAAAAAGAAATTCAAACACAAAATGTCTGAGTATGTCTGATAGTGTGCGGTACACTGGTCAACAGCAAATCTAATCAATACCTTAACATATCCAGATGTTATAAGTACGATTCTGCCTGAGTTTAATATGGACAAATTATATCGGCAATCAGCATGACTTATGTGTGTCAATTAATTGAAATTGAAGTGTAGTTCAGTGCGTTATGACCAATATGATCCTGTATAGTGATCTTTCTCATACCAAAAATAGTGTTTGATTCTGTATTGTGATTTCATTTTATTTCAGAAACGTACAAAAAGATTTTCGGTGTGTTTTAGCATTAACTTGAAAAATCAAAAAGATTTTAGGTTTGTTTTGATATAAACTTCCAAAAAGCCAAAAAAAATTTGTTTCTGCTTTATTTTCGATCTGATCAGCACGTGATACAAAATCAAATTTTCAAAATCATATCTTGGAGTCTCGAAGAGACGTTTTGCACCAAGATTATTTAAATATTGTTGCAGGATGCTAAGGTGCAAGAGATCACAACTTCAAGTCTTCTGAAGTTTGTTGATAAAAGACCAGAGATACACCAGACTTTGTCAAGTATTCAAGATCAAGATACGATCAAGTTGAGGAGGAGTTTGTTCGAAGATTCATTTCATCGGACGAACAGATTCTATACTTGAGGGGGAGCTTAGTTGAAGATACAGATTTGATGATGTAGAAGAGTAGAGATACTGCACACGACGAGGGGGAGTTTGTTGATACCTGATATGTGCGTCGTGTGAAGTATCGAGCAAGGAACAAGTTCATGCCAAATTAGGTCTGGCCGAACATGGTCCGAACCTGAAGTTAGGACTGGCCGAACCTGAGGTTCGGACAGGGATCGACCAGCTGGGTATATATAGATGTTTGGACTTTGTAATTGAGAGGTCTGAGCGTGTGAGATTTCTGCTAAGTGTGTGTTCTCAAGGTGTTTCTCTGTGTTGTGTTTCTAAGTGTTTAGACTGATTGTAATTGTTCGTTGTGATCAATAAAACAATCGGTTAATTACGTTTCGATGTTCGATTAGCTAGATCGAGTAGACGATCCGATGCTCACGCATTTTCAGATCATTTAGATTGTGGTTTAACGATATGATCATTTAGATTGTGGTTTGTCCTGAACTGGATGACATCTATCATCAGACTCAGAACTATCATAAATATCATCAAAAATTTGAAATCGGTTAGAATGTACCCATTTGGAAGTAGGATTTCGAGGAGTAGAATTTGATCCAGACAATGAAAATTCTTTTGGAGAACCTTCAGATGAATCCTTCTACTGTTGCTTTCTCCCGAATCCCTTTTCCATGGTAGAAATAAAGACTTGAGCCAAATGATAAATTTGTTCTAACTGGTGTCTTTCTTTTCTTTTGAAGCTTTCTTTAGCATGTTCTTCTTGACATTCTTCTCAAACTTCTGATTGTTAATTCCCAAACTGGAACGTTTGTACCTGGGTAATCTTGACAATTCAACTTGAGATTTTGAAGATCCAGCTTGAGCAACTTGTGTAAATTTAGCTTTAATACACTTCAAATTGTTAGCTTCTACCAACTTAGCAGCCAATTTTTCATCAGACACCATCTTTTCATTGTTCTCTACCATCCTGTCATCAGAAATTTCTTTATCTACTACACCAGTTCCACCAGAAACAAATTTAACAAATGTGGGTGCACCAGATGTTGAAGAGTCCACTTTCTTGGTTGAAGACTTTGGTTTCTTCTTCTCAGACTTTTCAGACACAAATTCAGAATAATCTCCAGTTATATCAGAAACATAAATATCAGCTAGAGCATCAGATTGAATAACTGGATGTGGAATTTTATTATGCTCTTCGCTTCCAAAAATCTTCTTGAAATTCTCATCTTTGCATAAGTAACTGGTGAAAGAATGTGAATTCTTCAAATTGTTCAACTGCCTCTTAAGATCCAACACTTCAACATTCAAATCAAATATTTTCTTTTGAGCTTCACCCAATGCTTTTTCTAATTCAATCAATTGTTCCGACGCTCTATTAGACAAAAAATTCTCTTGTCTCATCTGATCATGGGCATCATACACTTCTTGGGTAATTTTCTTCACCCGGCCCTCATGAATCTCAATATTTCTTTTTAGCAATTGATTTTCTTCTTTCAAACTGATAACTTTATCTTGTAATTCAGAATGAATCAATTGATGTTGATTTTCTGCAGCATTAACTTCATCAAACTCTTTCTTGAGTTCATCATAAGATTGCTTCAGAGATTCTACTCTTGCAGTTGATTGCTGAAACAAGGCATCAAAATCACCAATGACATCTTTTGCTTCACTCTCCCACTTCTCAACACTTTTAACCAACTCATCCAATTTTTTTTGAAGCTCTACACACTCTTCCATCAAAACATTCTTTTCCTTGGCTAATTTCTCATTTATCTTGAGAATCTCATCAGAATCTTCAAACTTCTTCTTGAAATTTTCTAATTCTTCTTCCCTTGTCTTCATACCAACAATCAACCCTTCTTTTTCTTGAAGCAATTCTCGAATCTTTTTATATTTTTTAGCACAAAATTCACACATTGATTCGTAACCACTAACACTTGAATCATAATCACTTGAATCAACTTGCACAGTTGCTATAATAGCAGATTCATCAGGAAAGTCTTTAGACCAGTCATAAGGTTCATCAAGTTGAGAAATTATAGCTTTTCCGTCTTTGTTGTGATCATGCTTATCCGAAGTACTTGATTCAGATGAGGATTGATTGCATTCACTAGCAAAATGTCCGAATTTGGAACATTTGTAACATTTCAGTTTTGACTTATCTATTCCCAGTTTGTCTCCATGAATAATAGAATTCTTGCCATGTTTCTTCATAAACCTTCTTCCTTTTTCAACTAACATAGCAAACTGCCATTCCAAATCTAACTTATGCAGCTGATCATCATCCATCTGTTTTAAATCTTCTGGAAACATACCAGAATTACCAATTTGACTAAAAATTGATCCAGAAGCAGATGATATGAAAGCAGATAACAAAGCAGCTAGATCGTCAGTTGCTTGAGCGGAAGTAGACTTGTTTGTTGATCTATCAGGAATAGCAAAAATGCAACCTAAGAATAACCAGTATTTTCAGACTTTCCAGCAAGAAAAGCTATTGAAGGTGGATTAAAACTTGAATTAGAATGTGACTTTGCTTTAGCATGCATGGTAGTAGAATTTTCGCCAAAATATAATTTAGGATATTGAACGGATGGATGTGCTGACTTCTTCACAATCAGTTCCATTTCACGAGCTTGTAACTTGCTAGTCAATTGATTGAATGTGCAATTTGAGTAACTTGGATCATTAGTCAACATCATCACATAATTTTCCCACTTTTCGGGTAGAGCTTCTAGAAACTTCTCTTTCAATTCATCATTCTCTTTCTTGACACCTACAACGTCAAGTTCATTGATCAAGTGTGAAAACCTTGCAATCAAATCTGACACTTTTTCATTATCACAATGTCTAAAATTATCAAATTCTTTCTTCAATACTTTTTTTCAAGTCTTCTTGTATTGCTCATTACCCTCACATGTTTCAGCATAGCATCCCACAATTCCTTACAAGTTGTGTAATTGTTAAACTGATGCATCAAATCTTTAGGTAAAGCCATTGTAAGAAAGCTATACGTTTTCTTCTCTCTTGCAAAAAGTTTCTTTTCATCAGCATCAAAATCACTTATCATCTTTGGCATTCTCGGGCTTATCATTGGATACTCATATTCATTTTCAATTGGGATCCAAGAATCAACATCTTGAGAAAATATGTATGATTCAAATCGTTTCTTCCAATTGTGGTAATCTTCCAATCGTAGCAACTTAGGAACCTTCTAAGTTGTTCCTATCTTGTTATCATAATTCATCATTGCTTGCAACGATATTTGAGCAGCTGAAAATGCGTGAAAATCACTCATCTTGAAGTAAAAAATCGATCGTCAAAACTTTGAACTAAAAAATGAAGGTCTTCTAAGCGGATTTTAGGGGTCAAACCAGAAGGTACTGGTCGTTAGGCGAGTAAAAGTATAGATCTCATCGAGACGAACGTTTTGGCTGGTATTAGATCCCGTAACTCTTAACGAAACTCAAGTTTCGTCAGTTTTAGTGAAGACCACTTTTCTGCCAGCGGACCAAAAACTTCTCAACGAACCAAAATCTTCCAACGTACCAATCTACGTACTAGACCAAATCAGTGGACCAAACTAACTCAGCGTACCAGTAGCGGACTAGAATAAGCTGTGTACCAAACTAAGCAGCGTACCAACTTGGTATGGTGTAACTGTCATCGTAACACTGAATAACCATCGCGCACCAAACTTTGAAGATTGTCTTCCGTACCACCACTCAGCGTACCAAAACTCTATAAAGATTGTCTTGCGTACCAGTCAGTGTACCAGTGGATCATCAGGCATACCAATAGACTCAACCGGAGTACCAAACCATTTTTGACTGAATTTTGAGAATTTGGACGTTTTGGACTGTAATTTGCAGCAGTAGGCAACGAAACACGGTAGGAACGATTTAGAATCAAATTTGACCTCAGAAACACTCGGAATTGAGAAAAAATGATGAAGAACGAAGAAAAACCCAACTTTCTCTCACTAGAAATTCTATCTGACCAAATTAAAGCAGTAGAGCAACCTGGATTGCTCTGATACCACTTGTAAAACAACGGAAAGGACCTTACTACTGCATGATTCGGTAAATCGATAACAACGAATGTAAATAAAGCTTAGCTTTATTGATTCACAAAGAGGTTACAGTGTAGAGAGAAAAAACACCTTAGAAAACACATAGTTAATAATGACTAAACTCTTAGAACTCTAATGAACTCTCTCTAACACGATCTATTTATAGTCTTACCATACAGGCTGACGTACCAACCTATGTACCAGTTGGTACGTCCGTACCAACTAGTATGACAGACCATATGGAACGGCCCCAATACACGAGACACATCGTAGCATAGGAATATGCTCTAACAGAATTTGACTAACACTTGAAAGATTGAGGCTGACAAGTGTTAGTCAAAAGATATGCTTAATAGACAATGAAAGATTCATAGACAAATAAGAATTCATAATCACCATAAGTTAAAGTTCTCACAATCTTTGACGAGTAGATCAAGAACACTAAAATAAATGGCTCACAACCGAAAATATGGAAATAGTGGAAGAGAGGGGGAGAAAGTGAGCAAGGAGAAATGTAATCGGTTCCTCCTATTAATAGGCCAGCCAAAGTGGAGCATGGCCCGTGCCTAGCTGGGCACGAGGTGTGTGTGTCAGGAAGCATGGGTCGTGTGGCTTGGAGCACGGGGCGTGCCATGTCAGAGTTGTCAGTCCTTCAACAAGCTTGTCAGCGGCACGGGGCGTGTTTCCTCAAGCACGAGGCGTGCCATGTCAGAGCTTTCTGCCAATGGTGTCAGTGGCATGGGGCATGCTTGAGTGGGCACGTGTCGTGTAATGCTGACTGGTACAGAGGCATGACCTGGAGCTTCTCTAGTATTGGGCACGGGCCGTGCCTAGTGGGGCACGGGGCGTGTCACGCTTCAGAAATCCATAAGTTGTTTCTTTTGTTATCCTTTCTTTGTGTTTTCCATTCCTTCTGCGATTTCGGCTTAGCAAAACCTGAGAAACTACAAAGAAGACAAACACACTGTTTCTTTGTGATAGTTAGTCATATTTTACTTAATAAGCTGGGGGAAATTAGTTATAAAATGTAACATCCCAAAACCCGAGTTGATTAAAAAAGTTATAAATTGTATTATGATACGTGGAGCTACGGGGTGAAGTGCGTTCTAAATGACGCCTCATAAAACATAATTTGATGTTCATTTTGTGACATCTTGTTAGTTACTAAGTTAGTAGTAATTAAGTATAAAGTCATGAAAGGTGAGGGTGTGTTGTGTAAAATGCAAGTAAGGGGTTAAGTTTATCAAAATGGCCAAAGTAGAGGGGGGGCAGTATGCACTTAAATGTTAAAAGGAAGAAAAGGAAAAAAATATGGATTTCTCCATTAGGAGAAATACGCAGACAAGAGGAGGAAGAAGGGATGGAGCTAGGGCTTGATCAATTTGTGTGTTCAAGGTCAAAATCTAGTAGGATTGGTAGGGGAAGTTCGAATTTGGGTTGATTTCTATAACCTACACCCGTTTTCCTTCTACGTGATGGTTTAAGTTGACAAGTAAGTCGTCTTTACTTGTGTGGTTATGTATGAAACTCATCATCTTGCCTAATTGGTCTGAGAAATCATTAGTATGTGGCTTGTATGCATAAATGAAGTGCGTATTTGGAAGTGCATGCTTATCTTTTTGTTTGAAAAAATAGTGGAGTTGTAGGATGTGTTAAACCCCATGACTTGTAATCGATTTGCATATAGGTGTGTGGGTTGAATTTGTCATTTAGACCTAAAGTATGTTTACAAATGAAGTGGAGGTTGTTAGTTTGACTTAAAGTATGTGAATTGTAATGCAAGTATGTAAAGGATGGTTAAATGGTATGCTAAAAGTGTATGGGATAGATTAAGCATTTTCATGCACACCAAGTGTTTGTGAAAATGCCTAAATGAGGTGTTGAATTTGAAAGTAGGTGGAAATAGTTGAATCATTAAGTGGAATAGTACTTGAGTGTTATGGTTAGTCATATTGTTAATTACAAATCTTAATAATCAAGTAACTTACAGGTAAAAGTGGTGGGAGCTCAAGCCATCAAGGAATGCTAAATTGAAGATTTTGAGGTAACATTTAAGATTGTTAATTTTTTTTTACAAAAGCAAGTAAACGGTATAGTTGTTTACTCGTATGAATAACTATCCAAGATGGTATGCTAGTAGATGATAAGGGGTTGTTTAAGGTAAAGTATGGTGATATGTGATTGTACGATTTAGCCCATTTGGGCAAGATCGGTAACACATAAGCAGTTAAGTTTTACTTTTGAAAGTACGATATAATGGGTTATGACCATAAGTCAGATTACGAATTTAGTGGACAAATGATGTTTGTAGTTAGATAATAGCTACAAAACCAAGGAAGAATACATGAAAGTATGTGTATGTGAAGTATATTCTATAACCCGTTGGGATAATATAGATACAAGAAAGTATGTGAATATGAGAAGTGTGTTTTACGACCCGTTTGGGTTAATTGAGAAAAATAAAAGTGTGTTTATGTGGAAAAGTAATATGACCCGTTTGGGATAATATACATGTATGAAAGTAGACGTATCGTGGAGTATGATTTGACCCGTTTGGGTAAAGATGTATGAATATCACTTATGTGCGATATACTAAAGATGAGATTTGACCCGTTTGGGTAGAGATGTATGTATATCACCTATGTGTGATATACTAAAGATGAGATTTGACCCATCTGGGTAAAAATGTATGTATATCACCTATGTGCGATATACTAAAGATGAGATTTGACCCGTTTGGGTAAAGATGTATGTATATCACCTATGTGTGATATACTAAAGATGAGATTTGACCCATTTAAAAGAAAATTTTTCTAGGTCAAATTTTTATATACCAAATATGCATAAAGAGGTGTAAGGGTGTTACATAAAACATGTATACTTTTAACGCATATCATGTTCAAACAACTTTGAACAACCCGAACCTGATCATACTCGAGCTATTCAAAGCATGAAGTGATAACACACGAGAACAGTCACGCGGGTCTTGGCACGGGGCGGCGATGACGACGGCAGCAACAACGATGGCGGCGGCGTCCCGGACGCGGACGGGCGGCGGCAGTGGTACAGTCGTGGACAGCGGCGGCGATGAGGTCCAGCGGTGGGCGGTGGTGGCAGGTCCGGCGGTGGTGGAGGCTGGCGGTGGAGGTGGTGGCGCAGAGGGTTTGCATAGAAAGGGGAGGAACCAGAGAGATTTCAGGGTTAATCTTTTAGGCTTGTTCAGATGTAATTAGGGTTGAAATCAGACATGTATTTAGAGGAATATAATTTACAGTCTGATCCCTAATTTACTGACTTTTTCGCAAAGAAAATATCCAACATTAACTATTAATACAGCTATTACCAGTTAAAGTTCATATGTTCGAAACATACTCAATATATCAGATAGATAAATATTTAAATCAATCTGCATATTTTAGTTAACCAATTTATCTAGAACAATCTTATCTGGATAACAATTTTTAACATCTTAATAAGTTTACTTTATCCATATTTAAGTTATCATCATAAATTAAATCCCCGTATACGTTATAACGAAATAACGTTTTATTATTTTTCCAAATAAATTGTTAACCGCTTTAACAATTTTATCATCGTTTACATCTTAAACGATCACCGTTCTTTTTGTCTTATTTAATTATTTATCCAAACAATTAAATTATAATCATTATTTCGATAAACAATTATTCGCCTAATGTTCGTTATGTGATCAATAATATTTAAATATACAATATTCAAATATTACAACTTGTTCGTCGTCCAGATTGTAACTCTTAGATCGTGCCTTTATGATTACGTTGACTAATCGATAGTCGGACATATCAAAATCCAACAGCGTCACCACGAGAGCAACACATAGCAAATTCGCTATAGGGAACTCCGTTAGATTGCTTGCAAGTGTTGGTTCAATGTTTTGTATGAGTAACGAAAAAACAATAAGATCATTTTGTTCCCATCTCTATCTGTTGGGTTTGGGGGTGCTAGTTTCCCTGATAAATGACTTAACATGGATTTTGATTTCCCTCATATAGCCACCCGAATCATCCGTGCCCAAAGGACATAATTCTGACTTGTAAGTTTAAGACTAATTTTTAGGCTAGTGGAGCGGTTTTGCATTTCAATTTGGGCATTGAGGTTAGTTTTTAGTAGGTTGGCTATTTGGAGGGATAAATTAGAACGTCCTTATTCAGTGGTCATGGTTAGCTATGTTTAAGTTTTGAGGATTGGAAAACTAGAGGTAGATGATGAGCACAAAGGAAATGGTCTAAGAGACCAATCCACTATCACTGCTCTGGTACCATCTTGTTTAGAATAATAAAGGATTGTGAATTGGTTGGCTTATTACGTGTAACATCCCGAAATCCGTTTTGTATTTAACAAGTTTATTTTGGTTGGGTGGAAATATTTGGGTAAGTTTATCAAACGTAACCCGGTATGAATAATCAAAGTATATTTAGTTACAAAGCTTTGGGTAACTAATAAACTGTCAGGAAAGACTAAGGTGTTGTGATGCCTCGTCCAAAAATCCAGGTCAAACCTCTTTACTTTGACTTTTAGTTAAGTAAATCGTACATTATCTGATCAGTTTAACTGTTAATTTCTGAACTTAACTGATAAACTGGACGTAAGTAATTCCCGCGTTTGTACCGGAAACATATACCCGTAACACGTAAGAGTCTTCATAAAATATTTATGGAACTTTAATAATATATATATGTATGTATATATATAAATGTACTTTTTATAATTAACAACCGGTGTCACGGATTTATTTCAACGACTTTACGAAACGTTAAGCGATTATATATTTAAAACAATTTGGTTTTAAATAATCATGATGATCGAGCTTAAAAACCGACAGAACAAACGAAACAGTTATTTGTTAACTCTCGCGCATACGAAACCGTATCCCGTAACAACTTTTCGAAAAACGAAAACAACCGACACAACATATTCATTTTTATATACTAAAAATATAACGAAACATTACGTTGTCAAGACTTAGTCAAACCAACCCGTTCTACTAACCGATAGTCAAAAACCAAAACCGATAACCCGTTCGGACCTAGTTCGGCCCAACAAGCCCAACAAACCCAAAACATTAAAATAGAGCCCGTAACCCAAAACCATTTAACCAAGGAACCGACCCGACCCGAGGAGCCAACCTTCTCCCTCTCGGCCCAAATCAAAACCCGGCCCAATATCTTTCTTTTGTTGTTTTCGGCCTAAGACACAAACCCAAACACTTTGGTTAGTTTTTATAAACAAAGCCCATCAACTTTTATAAATATTTAACGACCACCTTTGTATTTTATACAAATTACCATATTTAGTTTTTATAAAAGTTATGACATTTAATCCATCATCACCTTAATATTTTATAAAACCTCCTAAACACATACCTTTATATAAAAATATCAACCTAGAAGACTTGTTTATAAAAATTTGTCTTTCATTATTTGCCATAAGCCTAATTAGGAGATGTCACTCTTGTCACTAGCCTTAGTTGGCACTTGGTACTTAACTTATGAGCTAATGACTTGACCAATGGCTAAAACCCAATTTTTGAGTCATAAAAACAAGGCCACACCTCCACTCTCCCATCACCACACAAACCCCTCCCTCTCTCTCCATTGCACCTTTCGGTCGAGAACACCCCCCCTCCCCTCCTCATCGCTGCCGAGCAGCCTCCACCGACCACCCTCCCGCCGCCGCTGGAACACCGCCGGAAGACCACCACCATCGCCGACCACCCTCCTTCCTTCTCGGTTTCACTCACTACCTCTTTGTGAGTCTTCTAAACCCTCTCTTCCCTATGTTTCTTACACATTCTAACACTCAAATGAACCCCACAAGTCTTGACAACAAACCCCTAATTTTCTACCCATTCTTTTAACAAAACACCTAATGAATCTATGTTGTTAGCTCTTTGATCTAAACATTCTTTTGGTGTCTTCTAGACTTAATGTTGCCAAATAATGGGTGAAACACACCAAGAAATCCATAGAAAGTATTGGTGTGCACCATGATCTTCATTTTACATGTTTATGTGCTTTCCTTGTAAACCAAGAACAATCCCTAATGAATTTTCATCCAAGAACTCACATGTTGAGTCAATCTTCTTGAGTTCTTTTACTTACAATTTAATCACCATCTAACTTGTCCTAACACATAAGTGTTAGTAGGTGTTATTTAAGTCAAAGTTATGATTAAAAAGACTAGTTAAAAATAAAATGAAATAATCATGAGTGTTAACTTACAATTTATTTTATGATTGTGTTTATATCTATGTCCTAACAAATTTGTGTTAGTGGATTTTAACATAGACTAATATATCGTTACTGGTAACTTATGTCTTCGACAATCTCATGATCATATGTGACATTCTAGTAATAACATTAGTTAAGAACTAATAATATGACTTAACATGGTAAAAAAAAAAGGCTAAGCCATGGAAATGAACATAAATGATTTTACTAAGTATAATCTACTTATATATTTTATGTCATGGATTTTATTTTCATAAAAGTCTAACATAATACTTACTAACTTTGGACATATATATATATTAAAGACTTTCTTGATATGGAAATATCAACATTTAAGACCTAACACATAAATGTGTTAGTAAAATCATGGACCAAATTGGGATGTATATTTTTGGCTAAATCAAGTAAACATGACATTTATGTCAAATGATTTTGTGACATAAGCACTTGGATTTATCATAAGATTTCTAACCATAAAAGGAATATTTATAAAACTTATAAGTTTCTATAAAGGTTTAGACATGGACTTTTTGTTACAACTTAAATATACATATTTTGCATTAATAAGCTTATAAAAATATAAGCAAGACCAAATATGGATTGTGTATATTTTTATAAACCTTTCTAATACCTTGATGAATCAATGTGATCGAAATGAAAGGACGTTGCGTAGTAAGAAAACTAGGATCAATATGGCTATATACGCAACGCGAAAACGTAATAATTTCAACATAATACCCAACCGATCAAACTAAACATTTTAGTGTTTAAAAATTTTAAAGAAACCTTTTATAAACAATTACTTAGAAATTTGAGGGTCCAAGTTTCATCAAGAAAGTTATATAAATAAAATCCAGTCAAAACGTTGAAGTCCGCTAAAGGCATGCTGAAGTCCGCTAAGGACAACCGAAGTCCACTAAAGGCATGCTGAAGTCCGCTAAGGACAACCGAAGTCCGCTAAAGGTATGCTGAAGTCCGCTAAGGACAACTGAAGTCCGCTAAAAGCATGCTGAAGTTCGCTAAGAACAAACTAAAGTACGCTAAGATTTACTCTTAGCGGACTTTAAAAGCGTTAAAAGTTCAAAGCTTGATTGATTTATTTCTTAAAAGGATTGTTTTCATTTTATGACTTTCCTTTTCTTATTTATTTGAACATAAATATAAAACTTGAACATACGTGTTTATTTACATAAATAAATACTAACAAACCAGTTTTCCAAACGAATACAAACGGGATTATACGTCAAGACTTGACCGGTATCACTTGGGTGAAAGTTATTTCTCAAATGATTAGAGACCTTATGCAATTCTATTATTATATTATATTTAGGACAATATCTGCTAGCACTTCTCCGATTTAGTTCATCACTTCTTCTGATCAAGTGAGTTTCACGGCCCCTTTTCTTTATAAACTGTTTTATACTCTTGGGGGAGAAATCATGAACAAACAAATCTTTTTACTTAATATTATAGCTTATCTGTTAGACGTATGACTGCTTGTTCTCTTACTGCCTAAACTATGGTACATTATCGTTATAAACGTTTGTACAACTCAATCCCACTATTAGTTGATTTCAGTTAGTTCTATACAAAACGATAGCTAGTGAATAGATATATTTGGATTGACAACCCTATCCTGATTGGTCGCTCCAATCCTGACTCCGTGTTATTTGTTTTGGGTACATGTTAGTTATTCTGCTCCGCTCGGTATCTCTCGGGCGAGATACCATGGGTGGGTAAATTGTTAGTATTTGAAATCAAGGTTCAGGTGAGATCATACAACCACAAAGGAAAACCTACGTAATATTTAAGTATGCCATAAGTTGTTTTACAATTTACTTGTAGAGTCATAAACCTGTGAACCTCACCAACTTTATGTTGACCCTTTTTAAACTCATGATTTCTCAGGTAATTAAGCACTCAACGAAGACATGCAAATGGGGCTTAACTATGACTATCAGACCTGCAATTCCTGAGTCATAGTCCCGACCTAACCCAAATAAACTACTTTATGTTTTCAATATTAAATTAAGACTTTTTTATTTCAAATGTAAGACTTCATCTGTTAGAGCATAATCCTATGCTACAAAGTGTCTCGTGTATTGTATCTAGATCAGAGCATGTTAGTGAGTCTTAGTGTCAACTTACCATTGGGAAGTGAACCATTTGATTAGTCTGATGGTCCGCAGCAGCAAACCATTTGGTGCATTGGTTGGTTCGTTTGTTAGTAAGTTGCTCACTATAAATAGTTCGGTTTAGAGAGAGCTTAAAATATCTATCACTTCAGTAATCTTAACTATGTGTAATTTAGTATGTCCCTCTCTCTAGATTCCTTGTAATATCTCTTAGTAAAATTAATAAAGCAATGCTTTATTTACATCATGTTCATTGTGTTTGATCGAATCATGCAGTAATAAGATCGTTCTGCGTACTTACAAGTTGTATCAGAGCAATCCAGGTTGCTGTACTACTGTGTTTTGATCAAATTTGAGTTTTCTAGTGAGAGCAAGTGGGTGTTTGATCATTTTCATCAATTTTTCTCAATTTCGAGTGTTTCTGATGTCAAACTAGATTGCAAAACGTTTCTAGTGTGTTTTCGTTGCCCACTGCTGCAATTCATAGTCCAAAATGTTCAAATTTGCTAAAATTAGTCGAAACAGTGTTGTTTCGCCGGTTGAATTCATTGGTCCGTTGGTTGAGTTTTTTGGTCTGTTGGATGCGTTTATTGGTCCGTTGGATGAATTTGATGGTGCATTGGATGGTACGTTGATTGGTACGCTAGGCAATCTTCAACATTGGTACGGAGCAGTTACGATTAACGAATTTGGTACGTTGAGTTCACATTGGTGCGCCTGAATCACTAGTTCGTTGGTTTTATGGTACATTTGAATTGGTACGTTGAGAATTATGGTATGTTGAGTGTTTCTGGTCATAACTAGTGGTTCGTTGGTCAACGGTTTAGTTCGCTGAGAGTGCTATTGGTTCACTGACAAAAAAAGTGACATTCACTAAAACTGACGTAACTTGAGTTCTGTTTTGAGTTACGGAACCCAATACCAGCCAAAACGATCATCTCGACGAGATCTATACTTTTACTTGCCTTACGGACAATACTCTCCGTTTCAGCCACCAAAATCCTCTTCTAAGACCTTCATTTTTGGGTTTGACGTTTCGAAACCGAATAATCGTACATCAAATTTTCAAAATGAGCAATTATCAAGCATTTTCAGCTACTTAAACTTCAATGCAACTCATGATGAGTTATGATAATGAAATATAAACAACTCATAAAGTTCCCAAGTTGCTCAGATTGGAGGATTACCATAATTGGAAGAAACGCTTTGAATCATACATATTTTCTTAGGATGTTTATTGCTGGATACCAATTGAAAAGGAGTATGAGTATCCAATGTTAAGTGCTAGAAAGCCAAACATGATAAGTGATTTTGATGCTGATGAAAGGAAACTTTTTGCAAGAGAGAAGAAAACTTATAATTTTCTTACAATGGCGTTACCCGAGGGATTGATGCATCAGGTTGAAGAAGTTTCTAACTTCTAAGGAAGTATGGGAAGCTCTTAAAGTAAAATGCGGAGAGACTGAACAATCTCTGCAGACTCAAGAGAAAGTTTTGAATTAGAATTTTGATAAATTCAGGCATTATGAAAATGAAAAGATGCCAGATTTGATTTCCAAGATTTCTCATCTGATTAATAAATTTGAAGTGGTTTCACATAAAGATAGGAAGATTCAGGAATAGCTTACTGGCCATAATTTCTTTCAGACAAAAAGAAGTAAAAGCGGTCTTATCATTTGTGTTATCAATGTCGCCGCAAAAGCCACATGGCATAAAATTATCCTGAAATGACTAAGAAATCATTTTCTGATAAATCTGCTACATTCATAGATTTATCTGGCAGAGTTTTTAGTGAGTCCACATCCACATCATTTAAATCTCAAAAGAAACAGTTTTTTTAAATATGATTCAAGTGTGGATAGTTCATCAACTAGCAATGACTCATTAAAGACTGAAAAACCTAAAATGCAGTGGCGACCTTAGTCGGTCTGCACGACTGCAAATGATTTTACTGAAGACACTGGTCGACAAGAAGCTGTATGCTTCGGGTCATTTAAAAACTAATTGTTTTGTCCAGTGTGCAGGTACCCTAAGAAGAACTGTCGGTAATTGTGAAGTTCATGCTTCAAGAAGTTGCTGATAGTGGAGTTTCCTACGTAATTTAGTATCGAAAGGTCATTTTTCTTTCTTTTACATTCCGTATGTAGTTTAGGGGGAGAAAATTGAAAAACAAAAAATAATGTCTTTGTGTTTTGTAAAATGAAAAATCCTAAAATAGAGTTTTTATTTTAAGGGGGAGAAACTGAAAAGTACAAAAACATTGAAAAAAATGAGAAATTGTATCCGACATAATTGGAAAATGATGGTACATTGGCTTACGTGTCTGACTCATAGAGTAAACTAGATGAAAAAGTATTCAGATATGATATACATTAAATACTAATGCTTGATCAAGTGGACAACATCTTGAAGCGTATCTCAAGATATTGAAAAAATGTGTGAAAAGAAAACGAGAAGTCTCTGTGTATACATGTGTTCATTTTGTAAAGATTTAAACTTGTTTGATTTTCTTTTTTTCTTAAATGATCGGACTATCTCTGCGTATCCACAAGATCGACCTGATAGTTTTTCATTTAAGGTTCAGTTTTATTTTCTTTGGTGTTTCGTATAATTCATCGGACTTTCTCTACGTGTCCACAAGACCGACCTGATTGTTGTTGAATTATACAATTTCATATTGTTTTTATATTTTCTTATTTTGTTAAACCCGAGGCCTTATCTGCGTATCGAAAGATCGACCTTAATGTAGATGATTTAACGTTCTTATTTCTTTTGGCATGGAACACATTTGATTATATCATGAATACAATCACTATGTGTTAAATCACAAGTGAAGTCACAAAGTGTGATATAAAAGCTGTTAAACCACGGAATGATCTTACTACTACATGATTCAGTCACAATGATGAACACAAATGTAAATAAAGCTTGGCTTTATTGATTCACTAAGAGAATACAATGTAGAGAGAGAAACACACTCAAACACACACAGTTAAGAGATAGAGAATGACAGAACTACTGAGCTCTCTCTCTAACAAACTATTTATACTTATCACTAAGTCCAGCATACCAACCAGCGTACCATTGGTACGTGGCTCCGTACTAACTGGTACGGACCTTGGTACATGGACTCTAAGACTCACCAAGACATGCTCTGATCTAGATATAATACACGAGATACACAGTAGCATAGGAATATGCTCTAACAAACTCCCCCTTAACGTGTAGTGTATCTATCTATCTATCTCTCTAACTAAACTTCAGTCTTCAATCTTCAGTATCATTGTGTCCGATTTTCAACTTGAAATCTTGTCAGAAATAGAGCTTGCATGGCTGGATCATTCTTGAATAATCTTTGAACTTCAAGATCCACTTGTGAAAGATATTACATATTCCCTCTTTCACCATGCTTGAGTCTTGTCACACAGATACCTGCAATTTCAGAAGACAGAAACGCGGCTTTCTTTTTCTTTTGAAAATTAATTTAATCTTGGCGCAAAACTTCTCTTCCAGAATACAAGATATAGTTTTGAAATTTTGATTTCGTATCGAGTATTGATCGGTCGAAAACAATTAAGAAACAAAATCTTTTTGGCTTTTTGAAACTTTGAATCAAAACACACCAAAAATCTTTTTGATTTTTCTAAATTTATGCTAAAACACACCTAAAATCTTTTTGGATTTTATCAAATATGAAACATAAATGCAATACTGAAACTGACACTATTTTTGTCTTTTGCGAGAAAGATCACAACTTGGGATTATATTGGACATGATATGTTGAACTACACTTCAATTTTAATTACTTCAGCACATAAGTCATGTCGATTGCTGGTATAATTTGTCCATCTTAAACTCAGGCACAATCATACTCATAACATCTGGATATGTTATTGTATTGATTTAGATTGCTTTGACCAGTGTACCCCACACTATCAGACATACTCAGACATGTATTTGCTTATCACATTTTGTGATTTCATTTGTGATTTAACACATAATGGTTGTATTCATGATTTAGTCAACTGTGTTCCATGCAAAAAAGAAATAAGAACGTTAAATCATCTACCTTAAGGTCGATCTTTCAATACGCAGATAAGGCCTCAGATTTAACAAAATAAGAAAATAAAAACAAGTTGAAGTTGTATAACTCAACAACAATCAGGTCAGTACTCCCGTACACGCAGAGAAAGTCCGATGAGTTATACGAAACACCAAAGAAAATAAAGCAGAACGTCAAACGAACAACAATCAGGTCGGTCTTGTGGACACGCAGAGAAAGTCCGATCGTTTGACAAAATAAAGAAAATCATACAATTTTAAATCGTTGCAAAATGAACACATGTATACACAGTGACTTCTCATTTTCTTTTTCACATATCTTTTTCTTGATATCTTGAGATATGCATCAAGATGTTGTCCACTTGGTCAAGCATTAGTATCTAATGTATATCACAATTGAATACTTTCTGACTTAATGTCGAGCCTACCAAGCACATCGAACAATGATCTTATGGCTTTTTCATCTAGTTTATCCATGAGCCAGACACGCAAGCCAATGTACCATCATTTCCCAAATATGTCGGATACAATTTCTCATTTTTCAATGTTTTTGTATTTTTCTATTTTCTCCCCCTTAAACTGAAAACTCTATTTTTGGATTTTCATTTTAACAAAAACACAAAAAACACTATTTCTGGTTTTTCAATTTTCTCCCCCTAAACTACAAAGAAAATTGACCTCTCGATACTGATACGTTTCAGTTTAAGCTTTCAGAAAAACTTTCAGTTTAGAAATATGAAGCATTCAATTTAAGTTAAGCAGGAGACTCCACTATTAGCAATCACTGGAAGCTTGAACTTCACAATCACCAATAGGTCTTCTTGAAGAAACCTGCACACTGGATTTAAAGATTAGTGTTCAAAGGACCCGAAGCACACAGCTTCTGGTCGACCAGTGTCTTCCATAAAATCATTAGCAGCCTTGCTGACCACCTTAGGTCGCCACTGCATTTTTTCTTTTTCAATTTTTACTGAAACGTCATCCTGTGATGACACACCAACACTAGAATCAAATTTGAAATATTGTTTGGTTTTAGATTTTGATTTGGAAGATGTAGACTCAGTAAAAATTCTGCCTGATTCATCAATAAATGTGGCAGATTTGTTAGAAACGGTTCTTTTGGCAGTTTCAGGACAATCTTGTGCCATATGTCCCTTTCGGCGACATTGATAGCACAAACGATATGATCGTTTTGATTGTGGTTTGTCCTGAACTGGATGACATCTATCATCAGACTCAGAACTATCAGAAATATCATCAAAAATTTGAAATCGGTTAGAATGAACCCATTTAGATGTAGGACTTTGAGGTGTAGCATTTGAACCAGATGAAGAATAATTGTTGATATTTTGACCATCTCTTGAAGAACTTGCAGATGAATTCTTCTTCTGTTGCTTTCACCCGAAACCTTTTTCCGTTGTTGAGATGAACACCTGGGCGAGATGATATATTTTCTCCAAACTGGTATCCTTCTTTTCTTTTGGAGCTTTCTTTGGCATGTTCTTCTTGACATTCTTCTCACACCTCTGATTGTTATTACCCAAACCGGAACATTTGTAACCAGGTAATTTTGACAATTCAACCTGAGACTTAGAAGAATCATCTTGAGCAACCTGGGTAAATTTAGCTTTAATACCTTTCAAATTGTTATCTTTTACCAACTCAGTAGCCAATTCTTCCTCAGACTCCATCTTTTCATCTTTCTCCACCAACTTATCATCAGAAATGTCTTGATCATTGACACCAACTCCACCAGAAACAAATTTAACAAATGTAGGTGCACCAGATGTTGAAGAGTCCACTTTTGTGTTGGAAGACTTTGGTTTCTTCTTCTCAGACTTCTTAGACACAAATTCAGAATAATCTCCAGTCTTATCAGAAACATGAACATCAGCTAAAGCATCAGATTGAATCACAGGATGTGGAACTTGATTGAATTCTTATCCTCCAAACACCCTTTTAAAGTTGTCATCCTGACACAAATAACTTGCAAATGAATGTGAATTTGTCAAGTTGTTCACCTTCCGATTAAGATCGAAAACTTCAACATTCAAATCTGATATCTTCTTTTGAGCTTCTCCCAACGCCTTTTCCGATTCAATTAATTGTTCCGAAGCTTGGTTAGACAGAAACTTTGCTTGTCTCATCTGATCATGGGCATCATACACTTCTTGTGTAATTTTCTTCACCCGCTCTTCATGAATTTCAATATTTCTTGTCAACAGTTTGTTGTCATGCGTCAAGCTTGCGACTCTCTCTAGTAATTTTGAATGTTCCTCCTGACGATTACTTTCCAAAATAGTAACTTCATCAAGAGCCTTTTGAAGTTCATCATTTGTCTTTGTAAGAGATTCCACCCTGGCTGTTGACTTCTTAAACAGATTATCGAAATCTTCAATTACATCCTTTGCTTCAGTTTCCCATTTTTGAGCATTTTGAACCAACTCTGCATTTTCATTTTGCAACTTCAAAATTTTTCCTTGATCCTCACTAACAATCTCATCTAACTTTTTCTTAAGTTCTACAAACTCTTCTATTAATACACTCTTTTCTTTCACCAACTCATTTTCTTAACTCATCAGAAACTTCACACTTTCTTTTGTAATTATCTAAAACTTCTTCCTTCTTCTGCTTTTCAGCAATCAACCCTTCTTTTTCTTGAACTAATTCTCGAATTTTTCTATCCTTTTGAGCATAAAACTTCACAAGTTGACTCATAACCATTAACTTCAGAATCACTTGTTTCAGATTTACTGGTCTCAGATGCATACCCACTAGAGTCAACCTCAATATTTGCCATCAATCCATAATTTTCTGGAGAGTGGACTAAAAATGCAGATTCATCCGGGAAATCTGCAGCCCAATCATAACCTTCCTCAGCCACTAGAGCCTTTGCATCTTTATTGTGACCATGCTTATCTGAATTAGACTTTTCAGATGACGATTGAGGACAATCCCGAACAAAATGTCCATATTTGTCACATTTAAAACATTTAATCGTTCGTTTATCCAAACCAAGCTTTCCTCCTTGAAGAATAGATGTCTTGCCATGTTTCTTCATGAATCTCCTTCCTTTCTCCACTACCATAGCAAACTGCCATTCCAGATCAAGTTTATTCAATTGATCTTCATCCAACTGATTTAAATCGTCTCCAAACAATATAGATTGACCAATTTGACTTAAAACCGATCCAGATGAAGATGATATGAAAGCAGATAACAAAGCAGCTAGATCTTCAGTTGCTTTGAGCAGAAGTAGACTTATTTGTTGATCTATCAGGAATGGTAAAACTGCAACCTGGAGAATAACTAGTATTGTCAGATTTTCCAGCAAGAAATGTTGTTGGAGGTGGAGTAAAACTTGAACTAGAATGTGACTTTGCTTTAGCATGCATGGTAGCAGAATTTTCATCCAAAGTATACTTCAGGATTCTGAACAGACGGAGTTGCTGACTTTTTCACAAGCAGTTCCATTTCACGAGCTTGTAGTTTGCTTATCAACTGATTGAATGTCCAACTTGAGTAGTTTGGATCATTAGTCAACATCATAACAAAATTCTCCTACTTTTCGGGTAGAGCTTCTAGAAACTTCTCCTTCAATTCATCACTTTCTTTCTTGACACCTACAACTTCAAGTTCATTGATCAAATGTGAAAACCTTGCAATCAAATCTTTGATTTTTTCATTGTCACAATGACCAAAATTATCAAATTCTTTCTTTAAAACTTTCTTTCGAGTCTTCTTGTATTGCTCATTACCCTCACATCTTTCAGCAATAGCATCCCACAATTCCTTACAAGTTGTGTAATTCTTAAACTGATGCATCGAATCTTTAGGTAAAGCCATTGTAAGAAAGCTATACGTTTTCTTCTCTTGTGCAAAAAATTTCTTTTCATCAGCATCAAAATCACTTATCATCTTTGGCTTTCTCGGGCTTATCATCGGATACTCATATTCTTTTTCAATCGGGATCCAAGAATCAACATCTTGAGAAAATATGTATGATTCAAAACGTTTCTTCCAATTGTGATAATCTTCCAATTGTAACAACTTAGGAACCTTCTGAGTTGTTCCTATCTCGTTATCATAATTCATCATTGCTTGCAACGATGTTTGAGCAGCTGAAAATGCGTGAAAATCACTCATCTTGAAATGAAAAATTGACCGTCAAAACTTCGAACTCAAAAACGAAGGTCTTCTAAGCGGATTTTAGGGGTCAAACCGGAGGGTACTGGCCATAAGGCAAGTAAAAGTATAAATCCCATCGAGACAGAACGTTTGTGGCTGGTATTAGCTCCCGTAACTCTTAACGGTTCTCAAGTTACGTCAGTTTTAGTGAAGATCACTTTTCTGCCGACGTACCAAAAAATCGATCTCCGTACCAAACCAAATTCAACGTACCACTTTCTACACCCATACCACACACGGACCAAAATTCTCAGGCGTACCACCTATGGACCAGATCAACTCAGCGTACCACAATTTGTAGCGTACCAGACTGGTACGGCGTAACTGCCAGCGTACCAGAAGATAACCGTCGTGGACCACTGATGAAGATTGCCTTGCGTACCAAAGTTCAGCGTACCAGAAGGCTATGAAGATTGCCTTGCGTACCAGAACCTTCAACCAGTGTACCAAGGTGTTCTTCAGGCGTGCCAGTGGCGTACCAACCTGAGATTCGATCAGAATTTTTTGAATTCTGAACTGTTTGAGCTGGAAATTGGACCAGTCTAGGTGCGCAAACACACTAGGAACGCTCAGAAATCATGTTTGACCTTAGAAACACTCAGAATTGAGAAAATTTGATGAAAAACGACTCAAACCCAAGCTTTCTCTCTCTAAAAACTCGAAAATGGACCAAATCACAACACTAGAGCAACCTGGATTGCTCTGATACCACTTGTTAAACCACAGAATGATCTTACTACTGCATGATTCAGTCACAATGATGAACACAAATGTAAATAAAGCTTGGCTTTATTGATTCACTAAGAGAATACAATGTAGAGAGAGAAACACACTCAAGCACACATAGTTAAGAGATAGAGAATGACAGAACTACTAAGCTCTCTGTCTAACAAACTATTTATACATATCACTAAGTCCAGCGTACCAACCAGCGTACCATTGGACAAAGTATACCAGCAATCGAAATGACTTATGTGTTGAAGTAATTGAAATTGAAGTGTAGCTCAACATGTTATGTTCAATATGATCCCAAGTTGTGATCCTTCTCACAAAAGACAAAAATAGTGTGTGATTCGGTATTTCATTTTCATATTGCATTTATGTTTCATATTTGAAATTTCAAAAAGATTTTAGGTGTGTTTTAGCATAAATATAGAAAAATCAAAAAGATTTTCGGTGTGTTTTGATTTAAAGTTTCAAAAAGTCAAAAAGATGTTGTTTTTTATTTGTTTTCGACCGATCGATACAAGATACACAATCATGATTTCAAATCTATATCTTGGATTCTCGAAGAGAAATTTTGCGCCAAGATTAAATTAAGTTTTCATAAAAGAAAAAGGAAGCCGTGTTTCTGTCTTCTGAAATTGTAGGTTCTGTGTGACAAGATTCAAGCATGGTGAAAGGGGAAGTTTGAAGTATCTTTCACAAGTGGATCTTGAAGTTCAAAGATTGTTCAAGTTCTAGTCCAGCCATGCAAGCTCTATTGCTGACAAAAGATTTCAAGTTAAAGATCGAATGCAGTAATGCTGAAGATTGAAGATTGGAGCTTAGTTAGCATAGATACACTACACGTTAAGGGGGAGTTTGTTAGAGCATAATCCTATGCTACAAAGTGTCTCATGTATTGTATCTAGATCAGGGCATGTTAGTGAGTCTTAGTGTCAACTTGCCAATGGGCAGCGAACCATTTGGTTAGTCTGATGGTCCACAACAGCGAACCATTTGGTGCACTGGTTGGTTTGCTGGTTAGTAAGTTGCTCACTATAAATAGTTCGGTTTAGAGAGAGCTTAAAACATCTATCACTTCTGTCATCTTAACTGTTTGCAATTGAGTGTCTCTCTCTCTCTCTCTCTCTCTCTCTCTCTAGATTCCTTGTAATCTCTCTTAGTGAAATCAATAAAGCAAAGCTTTATTTACATCGTGTTCATTTTGTTTGATCAAATCATGCAGTAGTAAGATCGTTCCGCGTACTTACATCATCATATCACCACTTTTTCCGCTACAATACATGATATGTTGTTTTCTTATAATGTTTAAATAAATTAGAAGTCGTTCTATGTATCCACGACTATGATTCTATCTCGCTCACACCCAACTCGTTGACCGGGGTGTGAGAGGTGTAAATGGTAAATAGAAGTTTGGGTTGAATTAAATTTAATGCTCAAAGTGGAGGGACCAAAATGGTATTTATCATTAGATTTAGAATAGGAAAGAAAATTTTGGATTTCCATATCTGATAATCGCAGACAGTGACCACAAGGGAGGAGAAGGGATAGAGTTCTTCAATCCAAGGGGTAGAAGACCAAGTTCTGTGAAATTGATTCGGGAAAATCGCGAATTGGAACCCTTGCAAGCCCTATACGCGTGAAATCTTCTTTATTCTTTGATATTCTGTATGGCAATCAGTTGTAGAGATGCTTTCATCCATTGTAGATGAGTAATCTGCGAATTTCGTGTTGCATGGTTGAATATTGATGATCCAAGAGCAATACATCATTATAATTTACTTCGTTCGTAGTTATCGCTTATTGTAATTTGTTATTACTACATAGGTATTAATTTTTTTGTAGGTGAAAAGATTTTTACGTTAAAGATGAAGCTGATTATCAAGAACGGAAACATAATTAGCTTTTATATTTTTTGTTAGCTTTGTTATATTTTTGTTGCGTTTAATACTGATTGTAATGTTTTCTTATAAATTAGTAAAAAAATATTGATTGTAATGTTTTAAAATAATAAAAAATATATTTTATTTGTTGTATTATTATATGTAAGTTTACCTGTGTAACATATGTAAAATGTTAACGAAGTTACATATGTAAATTTACCTACGTATTTATGGTAAATCTTGTCAGTCAATTTTAATGATGTTTACATATGTAATTTTACTTATGTAATATGTTACATCTCATTATCTATGTAATTTACCTATGTAACATGTTACATCTCATTATGTTTCATATGTAAATTAACTTATGTACTTATAGTAGATCTTGTTACAATTTTTAATGATGTAAATGTACTGATGTAAATCTTTTAATGATGTTACACATGTAATTTCACCTATGTATTTATGATAAATCTTGTCATATTTTTTACGATGTTACATATGTAATTTTACCTATGTAACATGTTACATATTATCTATGTAATTTTACATATGTAAATGTACTTACGTAAACTTTTAAGAGTATATTTAATAAAATGTTTGTCTACATAACATGTGTAATTATGTTACATATATAAATTTACATATGTATCATTCATTTGGAATATGTTGTGAGCGGAGTGTTTAATAACAATAACAATTTTTTTACGTATGTAACTTAATTGAAACGTTATAACAGAAAAGTACAAGAGAAAAAAGTACGACAACAATATTCATACTTATTTACTTATAATATACCACCAATAAATAAAATAAAAACACTTTGTAAATCATAAAGAACAAAACATAAATCGTTTATAAATAGAAAAAAAATTGATTATAAACTAATTAACTAATCTAATAACATAAAGTACCAATTATTTAGAAATTTTAATTAGTTATTATAGTTAGAGTGTGCATTGAAAAAGATGATATTAATGCATTTGATCATTTTTAAATATATTTTTAGTTCGTATGATTATTTTATTACGTTTAATATGTGATAATTGATGATTGGGAAATTAATTTTTAATAGAACAATTATTTTAAAATTTGATACACATTTATTAATCAATTCCATAACCTCCTTTCTCAATACACCTTCCACACAAATGATGCTTCATCGACTATTGAAAGAACGAATGCAAAGAAAATGGGTTAATGGAACTCTATTTAATATCCTCTGACGCGCGCGAGAATGTGGGGTTTTAGAGGTACAAGTATTAAGCTTTCTTGTAATTGTGTAGAAAGATTCATTGGAAAAAAGAAAGTTAACTATATAATATATTTTAGTACAAGGGCAGAAAAGTGATTTGTTCTTTGACCAAGGTTAAGAAAACTGACAACATGATGGATTCTTTTACAGAAAGCAGGATTGGGTTTTACTTTTAGCAAAATGAATTGTCCAAATTGCCCTTATGGCTACAATGTTTTTTGATGACTTGGTGGATTCTTGGCCCTTGGATGGGTTTTGATAGTTTTCCCATCTAGATGGGGTTTTCATACTAACCTTGCCCATATATATATATATATATATATATATATATATATATATATATATATATATATATATATATAGGGGATGGATATAATGAAAACCACTTTGAGTTGGAAAAACCGTGGAAACTACCACAAAACGATTTTTTTTTTCTTTAAAATTTTTGTAGTGATTATATGCATTAATACAAGCTCTATGGTGAAAAAAATATAAAAAAACGCCTAGTAGTTTTTTTTTTTAAAAATTACGAAATCTGACATTACGTCATGTTACATATGTAACATTTGTCTGTTACATATGTAAAATGCCTTGTTACATATGTAACAAAATCTGTAAATAATTTTAAAAAAAAAATTCTCTAGGCGCTTTTTTATTTTTATTTTCACCAAAACCATCAAAAATGAATGTAGAATCTATAAAAAAAAATACATCTAAAAAAAATAACAAATTTTGAACGTCTTTTTTGGCCGGTTAACTTCTTTTTGCAAAAAAATCGGTTCTTAAATATTTTTTTTAAATGTAGTCGGCGTTTTTTTTTTAATTTTTTTTTCATAAAGGGTGTTTTTTTAAGTTAGAGAGTCACCATAAAAAAAATCGGAACAAAAAATGAAATTTTTAGTTTAGTTTTCACGGTTTTTCCAACTCGGGGAGGTTTTCATTTTATCCTTCTCCTATATATATATATATATTTTAAGAAAGAGGAGATTGGAGAGAGAAAATTGATTAAATATTTATTAATAAAAAGTATGATTTGTCTATTATGCCTTTCATTAAACCAATACATTTTACAATCTTGCCGTCCTTTAATCTGAACCATCAATTTTAAATCAATGGTTTGAAAGTGGTTTTCCAGGTTTAAAAAAAATGAGGGGTTTTTCAAGGAACCCTATCCTATATATATATACAATATAATATATATATATATATATATATATATATATATATATATATAAGAGAGAGAGAGAGAGAGAGAGAGAGTTAGGATCATGCGAAAACACATCTTTTTGTGAAAACCGCGAAAACACATATTAAAACTCACGTAAATTTTTCATACGTTAATGATTTTTCATAAAATTTTCGCCAAAAGTCTTAGAATTACGTTATCTTTAAATCTGGAGCAAAATATTAAAAAAAAACTGAACGTTTTTTTTTTCCGCTGTGATGCACATGTGCATCATATAATTAAAAAAAGTTATAAAATGTTATTTTTTTTCTTTAAATCTAAAGATAACACAACTATAAGATTTAGGGTGCAATTTCTTTTTAAACCTATTAATGTATATCACATGTATGAGCGTTTTTTTGGTATGATGCACATGTGCATCATTCAACGAAAACGCAAAAAAATGATGAAAATATATGACATATGGTGCGACTAAGAAAAATAAAATATTAACTCATACTAAAAGTATAAGTTTTTTTTGCGATGCACATGTGCACCACACAAAAAAAATTAAAAAAAAATAAAAAAAGCGTTGAGTTTTTAAAACATTTATAGGATTAAAGATAACATAATTTTAAGACTTTTGGTGCAATTTTTTTAAAAAAATATTAACGTATGAAAAAATTATGTAGGTTTTAAGATTTGTTTACGCAGTTTTCACAAAAAAATGGTGTTTTCGCAGGATCCTTCCCCTATATATATATATATATATATATATATATATATATATATATAGGGTTGGCATAGATATTAACCCTCTTTTAGAGCAATAACTAATTAACCATCAATGAATGGTTTGATCAAAGTAGTGTTTTTGATCTAAGGGCTGCAATTAAAAGCTGCATTTTTAAATTATGTTTTGTTTTTTATTAAATTGAAAAGGGCAAATCTGTCATTTAACAAACCCACATAAAACCCCCCTTCATTTAAAAAAGTCCATAACTTTTTTATACATTGTCGGATTTTTATAAAAATTGCACCATTAAACTCATCGCATTTTTATCTTTAATTTGATTATAGTCTCGACGTTTTTATTATCGTTTTCTCAGACGTGCGATGTAGCACTAGTGTTACAACTACTAACATCACTGTTATAACTATTAACAATAACAAAATTACATCCATACAATCATAACCAATAGCATTGATGCTTCTACTAAAGTACAACTGCATATGCATATATTACAACCTACAAATGCATTAATATGCATATACAACACTGATGTTATAACCATTAACAGTGGTATGATGATCAGTAAACACCGGTGCTATCAAGATAGAACAAAAAAAAATCAAATGTACAACTAAATATACACACACTACAACCTGCAAAAGCATCAAGGTTCAACAAAAACACAACTAAAACACTGATTCTATAACCATTAATAGTGGTGCGATGATTAGTAATACCGGTGCTACAAAGATTGAACGAAAAGATAATCAAATGTACAACTAAATATACACATATTACAAACTAAAAGACACCAAATGTACAACTAAAATTGCATATATTACAATCTACAAAGACTTGTATAAAAAAATATAGCCAATGCTTTGAATTTTTTATGCAAAAACTTCATAATCTTTGTGGAAGTAAGCAAGAACATCACGATTACAACCATATATATGAAAATTTTGCAGGCTCAAATGTTAAAATCGTGGATTTAAATAACAAAACAGGTTCAAATAAAAATTGATGCGAACGTGGATTTAAATTCATGCACTTAAACCTGTTCAAACAAAATAGGTTCAAAACACTTAAAATGTTAAAATCTACAAAAAGTTAAAAATAAAAAAGAATTCATGCTAAAAAATCGTGGATTTAAATAACAAAACAAGTTCAAATGGATAAGAATTTGCAGACTAATGGATTTAAACAAAAAAGGATTTGATTTGATATTCCCCCAAGCATCCTATCAGTCCAACCATAAAAACATGAAGAAAACCAAAAAGATCTGTAAACCTCAAGCTCGCGAAACTCCTAATGATGTAAGTGATGATTTGGAGCGTGCGGCGGTAATATCGGCGTGACGGAAGCTGCCGGCGTCGGAGAAGACGGACAACATGGATAAGAACTGGGAGACGACACGGCGGCGGAGGCCGTCATCGCCACCAAGTGGTCATCATCGTCATCGACGGTAATCAGTGATTGTGGTTGCTACTTTCCGGCATCGTGAACGATTCACACTTACTTGCCTATATAAATCGCGAATGCCGAAGAAATCTGGGTAGTAATCAGAATCTGTTCGAAGAACGACATCAAACTAAAGAACAATCGAGAAGATGACTTTGATGAAGTGGGGGAAATGAATCTTGAAATTGAGAGAAGTAATGAAAGATAAGAAATTTGGGGGAAATGGATGTTGACCGATCTTTAGGACAGAGAAATAGATATATGAATTTTACATATTTGCCCCTGATTAAATTATAGCCACAACTTTATCTTAGTCTTTCTCATTCATTGGATCAAAAACAGGAGTAAGGAGATGAAGTTAAT
>JBCNJP010000017.1:71822898-71878003 GCA_039602395.1 Deinandra increscens subsp. villosa | reverse complement strand
CACAATCAAAGCAATCTAACAAGACAGAGGAGAATAAGACAAAAGGTGATAATAAGCCAATCAAATTTGTATCTGGTGGTACTGTGTTAGATCCAGAATCTACTTCTGTTGGAAAAATGGTTGAGAAAGTTGAAAAGACGTTATCTGAAGAAAAGGTTGCTGCAAACTTGGTTCAGACTAACAATTTACAGGGAATTAAAGCTTCGTTTAATCATGTTGCTAAATCTGGAAAAGTTGGTCCTCAAGTGGTCGTTTCAAAACTACCCGGCTACAAACATTCTGTTTTGGGTAGTGAAACTCCTAAAGTCAAAAAGAATGAAAAGAAGAAAGACAAGAAAAATCAATCAAAGAATGTTCAAAAGAAGACAGATGGTGTTCAAGAAGATAAAGATGTTGATCGATTATATCATTTGTTTCAGAATTTTATTGCTATATATGACCAATCGATTTATTCAAAGCATGATGAAGGATTCGAGAGTCAACAATCGAAGAAAGATTTGAAGAAGAAGGTTTTCTCAAACTCTTCTCGAGTGGGTCAAAGAAATTATAGATGGTCTTCTTCAGGCTCAAATCCTACTCCTCGAAGTCCAACATCCAAATGGGTGCACAATAATCGGTTTCAGATATTTGATGATTTTTATGATAAATTTGATTCTGATTATGTTTGTGACATCTTTCAAGACAAAAGAAGTAAAAGCAGTCTTATCATTTGTGTTATCAATGTCGCCGCAAAAGCCACATGGCATAAAATTGTCCTGAAATGACTAAGAAATCATTTAATGATAAATCTGCTACATTCATAGATTTATCTGGCAGAGTTTTAAGTGAGTCCACATCCACATCATTTAAATCTCAAAAGAAACAGTTTTTTTAAATATGATTCAAGTGTGGATAGTTCATCAACTAGCAATGACTCATTACAGACTGAAAAACCTAAAATGCAGTGGCGACCTTAGTCGGTCTGCACGACTGCAAATGATTTTACTGAAGACACTGGTCGACAAGAAGCTGTATGCTTCGGGTCATTTAAAAACTAATTGTTTTTTCCAGTGTGCAGGTACCCCAAGAAGAACTGTCGGTAATTGTGAAGTTCATGCTTCAAGAAGTTGCTGATAGTGGAGTTTCCTACGTAATTTAGTATCGAAAGGTCATTTTTCTTTCTTTTACATTCCGTATGTAGTTTAGGGGGAGAAAATTGAAAAACAAAAAATAATGTCTTTGTGTTTTGTAAAATGAAAAATCCTAAAATAGAGTTTTCATTTTAAGGGGGAGAAACTGAAAAATACAAAAACATTGAAAAAAATGAGAAATCGTATCCGACATAATTGGAAAATGATGGTATATTGGCTTACGTGTCTGAATCATAGATAAACTAGATGAAAAAGTATTCAGATATGATATACATTAAATACTAATGCTTGATCAAGTGGACAACATATTGAAGCGTATCTCAAGATATTGAAAAAATGTGTGAAAAGAAAACGAGAAGTCTCTGTGTATACATGTGTTCATTTTGTAAAGATTTAAACTTGTTTGATTTTCTTTTTTTCTTAAATGATCGGACTATCTCTGCGTATCCACAAGATCGACCTGATAGTTTTTCATTTAAGGTTCAGTTTTATTTTCTTTGGTGTTTCGTATAATTCATCGGACTTTCTCTGCGTGTCCACAAGACCGACCTGATTGTTGTTGAATTATACAATTTCATCTTGTTTTTATATTTTCATATTTTGTTAAATCCGAGGCCTTAACTGCGTATCGAAAGATCGACCTTAATGTAGATGATTTAACGTTCTTATTTCGTTTGGCATGGAACACATTTGATTATATCATGAATACAATCACTATGTGTTAAATCACAAGTGAAGTCACAAAGTGTGATATAAAAGTTGTTAAACCACGGAATGATCTTACTACTACATGATTCAGTCACAATGATGAACACAAATGTAAATAAAGCTTGGCTTTATTGATTCACTAAGAGAATACAATGTAGAGAGGGAAACACACTCAAACACACACAGTTAAGAGATAGAGAATGACAGAACTACTGAGCTCTCTCTCTCTCTCTAACAAACTATTTATACTTATCACTAAGTCCAGCATACCAACCAGCGTACCATTGGTACATGGCTCCGTACTAACTGGTACGGGACTTGGTACATGGACTCTAAGACTCACCAAGACATGCTCTGATCTAGATACAATACACGAGATACACAGTAGCATAGGAATATGCTCTACCAAGCTCCCCCTTAACGTGTAGTGTATCTATCTATCTATCTCTCTAACTAAACTTCAATCTTCAATCTTCAGTATCGCTGTGTCCGATTTTCAACTTGAAATCTTGTCAAAAATAGAGCTTGCATGGCTAGATCATTCTTGAATAATCTTTGAACTTCAAGATCCACTTGTGAAAGATATTACATATTCCCTCTTTCACCATGCTTGAGTCTTGTCACACAGATACCTGCAATTTCAGAAGAGAGAAACGCGGCTTTCTTTTTCTTTTGAAAATTAATTTAATCTTGGCGCAAAACTTCTCTTCGAGAATACAATATATAGTTTTGAAATTTTGATTTCGTATCGAGTATTGATCGGTCGAAAACAATTAAGAAACAAAATCTTTTTGGCTTTTTGAAACTGTGAATCAAAACACACCAAAAATCTTTTTGATTTTCCTAAATTTATGCTAAAACACACCTAAAATCTTTTTGGATTTTATCAAATATGAAACATAAATGCAATACTGAAACTGACACTATTTTTGTCTTTTGCGAGAAAGATCACAACTTGGGATTATATTGGACATGACATGTTGAACTACACTTCAATTTTAATTACTTCAGCACATAAGTCATGTCGATTGCTGGTATAATTTGTCCATCTTAAACTCAGGCACAATCATACTCATAACATCTGGATATGTTATTGTATTGATTTAGATTGCTTTGACCAGTGTACCTCACACTATCAGGCATACTCAGACATGTATTTGCTTATCACATTTTGTGATTTTATTTGTGATTTAACACATAATGGTTGTATTCATGATTTAGTCAACTGTGTTCCATGCAAAAAAGAAATAAGAACGTTAAATCGTCTACCTCAAGGTCGATCTTTCAATATGCAGATAAGGCCTCAGATTTAACAAAATAAGAAAATACAAAACAAGTTGAAGTTGTATAACTCAACAACAACCAGGTCGGTACTCCCGTACACGCTGAAGAAAGTCCGATGAGTTATACGAAACACCAAAGAAAATAAAGCAGAACATCAAACGAACAACAATCAGGTCGGTCTTGTGGACACGTAGAGAAAGTCCGATCGTTTGACAAAATAAAGAAAATCAAACAATTTTAAATCATTCCAAAATGAACACATGTATACACAGTGACTTCTCATTTTCTTTTTCACATATCTTTTTCTTGATATCTTGAGATATGCATCAAGATGTTGTCCACTTGGTCAAGCATTAGTATCTAATGTATATCACAATTGAATACTTTCTGACTTAATGTCGAGCCTACCAAGCACATCGAACAATGATCTTATGGCTTTTTCATTTAGTTTATCCATGAGCCAGACATGCAAGCCAATGTACCATCATTTCCCAAATATGTCGGATACAATTTCTCATTTTTCAATGTTTTTGTATTTTTCTATTTTCTCCCCCTTAAACTGAAAACTCTATTTTTGGATTTTCATTTTAACAAAAACACAAAATACACTATTTCTGGTTTTTCAATTTCCCCCCCCCCCCCCCCCCTAAACTACAAAGAAAATTGACCTCTCGATACTGATACGTTTCAGTTTAAGCTTTCAGAAAAACTTTCAGTTTAGAAATATGAAGCATTCAATTTAAGTTAAGCAGGAGACTCCACTATTAGCAATCACTGGAAGCTTGAACTTCACAATCACCAATAGGTCTTCTTGAAGAAACCTACACACTGGATTTAAAGATTAGTGTTCAAATGACCCGAAGCACACAGCTTCTGGTCGACCAGTGTCTTCCATAAAATCATTAGCAGCCTTGCTGACCACCTTAGGTCGCCATTGCATTTTTTCTTTTTCAATTATTACTGAAACGTCATCCTGTGATGACACACCAACACTAGAATCAAATTTGAAATATTGTTTGGTTTTAGATTTTGATTTGGAAGATGTAGACTCAGTAAAAATTCTGCCAGATTCATCAATAAATGTGGCAGATTTGTTAGAAACGGTTCTTTTGGCAGTTTCAGGACAATCTTGTGCCATATGTCCATTTCGGCGACATTGATAGCACAAACGATATGATCGTTTTGATTATGGTTTGTCCTGAACTGGATGACATCTATCATCAGACTCAGAACTATCACAAATATCATCAAAAATTTGAAATCGGTTAGAATGAACCCATTTAGATGTAGGACTTTGAGGTGTAGCATTTGAACCGGATGAAGAATAATTGTTGATCTTTTGACCATCTCTTGAAGAACTTGCAGATGAATTATTCTTCTGTTGCTTTCCCCCGAAACTTTTTTCCGTTGTTGAGATGAACACCTGGGCGAGATGATATATTTTCTCCAAACTAGTATCCTTCTTTTCTTTTGGAGCTTTCTTTGGCATGTTCTTCTTGACATTCTTCTCACACCTCTGATTGTTATTACCCAAACCGGAACATTTGTAACCGGGTAATTTTGACAATTCAACCTGAGACTTAGAAGAATCATCTTGAGCAACTTGGGTAAATTTAGCTTTAATACCTTTCAAATTGTTATCTTTTACCAACTCAGTAGCCAATTCTTCCTCAGACTCCATCTTTTCATCTTTCTCCACCAACTTATCATCAGAAATGTCTTGATCATTGACACCAACTCCACCAGAAACAAATTTAACAAATGTAGGTGCACCAGATGTTGAAGAGTCCACTTTTGTGTTGGAAGACTTTGGTTTCTTCTTCTCAGACTTCTTAGACACAAATTCAGAATAATCTCCAGTCTTATCAGAAACATGAACATCAGCTAAAGCATCAGATTGAATCACAGGATGTGGAACTTGATTGAATTCTTATCCTCCAAACACCCTTTTAAAGTTGTCATCCTGACACAAATAACTTGCAAATGAATGTGAATTTGTCAAGTTGTTCACCTTCCGATTAAGATCGAAAACTTCAACATTCAAATTTGATATCTTCTTTTGAGCTTCTCCCAACGCCTTTTCTGATTCAATTAATTGTTTCGAAGCTTGGTTAGACAGAAACTTTGCTTGTCTCATCTGATCATGGGCATCATACACTTCTTGTGTAATTTTCTTCACCCGCTCTTCATGAATTTCAATATTTCTTGTCAACAGTTTGTTGTCATGCGTCAAGCTTGCGACTCTCTCTAGTAATATGAATGTTCCTCCTGACGATTACTTTCCAAAATAGTAACTTCATCAAGAGCCTTTTGAAGTTCATCATTTGTCTTTGTAAGAGATTCCACCCTGGCTGTTGACTTCTTAAACAGATTATCGAAATCTTCAATTACATCCTTTGCTTCAGTTTCCCATTTTTGAGCATTTTGAACCAACTCTGCATTTTCATTTTGCAACTTCAAAATTTTTCCTTGATCCTCACTAACAATCTCATCTAACTTTTTCTTAAGTTCTACAAACTCTTTATTAATACACTCTTTTCTTTCACCAACTTTTCATCAGAAACTTCACACTTTCTTTTGTAATTATCTAAAACTTCTTCCTTCTTCTGCTTTTCAGCAATCAACCCTTCTTTTTTGTTGATACATAGTCCTGATTGTCATGTGAAGTATCGAATACAAGATGGATCACACAAGATAGCTAAGGTCCGAACTCTCAGCGAACCTGGAGTTCGGACAGCTCCGAGCTTGTGGCCGAACCTGAGGTTCGGCCAGTCGTATTTCAGCTTGTATAAATAGTTCATCTTGTATAGAATTAAGGAGCTTCGGTATCATATTCTCTAAGTGTACTCTGTGGTTATCTCTGTGGTTAATACAAGTCATTTGTATTTACTCTATGTGTTTCATCTCGTATTTCATTGATTTTATCACGACTAAGTAGAAGATCCGTACGTTCACGCACTTTCAAGTGGTATCAGAGCATTAGGTTTGCTCTACTAGTCAGAAATCAGTGTTTTTCAGAGTTTTGAGTTCAAATTCACGTTTTTGCAAAAATGTCAATCATTTTTTAGTTCGTTTGATCGTTTCGAGTGTGTTTTTCGTCAAAAATCTGTTTCTAGATCGTTTTTATCGAGTTTGCTTGAATTCCTGTCGAAAATTCCAGTCAAAAACGTTGAAAATCAAGAGAATGAGGTCAAGAGAAATCTGTCTCGTTTGAGGTTCAGACAAGCTCGGCATAACCGCTCCGAACTCGGGGTTCGGTGAGAGATCGGTCTAGGCTCGGACAGAGTTCGGTGGTCATTCGGAGCAAGTTCGGACTTATTTCTGTTTTTGTTCGACCGAATGTCAGGTTCGGAGGACGTTCGGTGTTGCTAAAGTTCGGACGACGTTCGGAGATAGTTCGGAGAAGGTTCGGACGAGGTTCGGAGTGAACAGTAATCAGTTTTTCAAAAATGTCCGATTTTCAAGCGTTTGCAGCTATTCAATATTCGGTTCAAGCTACGATGCAAACAATGATGAATTATGATAATGAAATCGGAACAAGTCAGAAAGTTGCCAAATTGTTAAAATTGGAAGATTATCATAGTTGGGTTAAACGATTTGAAGCTTTTGTCGATACGAATGACATTGATATGTGGTTAGCGTTCACTGAACAATATGTTTATCCTAAAGATGAAACTGGTGAACCTATTCTTCAAAGAAAAATGTCTTCTGAACAAAAGAAAGCTTATCAAGCTGAGAAAAAGGCGTATGGTACGTTAACGATGGCATTGCCTAAAGAGTTACTGCATCAGTTTGCTGGTAACTACACATCAAAAAGTCTATGGGATGCTTTTGAAAAACGATGTGAAGGCAATGACCAATACAAGAAAAGTCGACAAAAGGTTTTGAAGAAAGAGTTTGATAGTTTTAAGCATTATCCAAATGAAACGATTCCCAATCTGATTGCAAGATTTGCTCATCTGATGAGTGAAATGCGTTTGGTGAATCTTACTAAAGAAGAGGTTGATATGAAAGAAAAGATTTTGGAAGCATTGCCTGAAAAATGGGAGAATTATGTAATGATGATTACTCATGATAAGGATTTTACAGGATTGTCTTTCAATGATTTGGTTCAAAGAATTCAGGCTCGGGATATGGAATTAATGGTGAATAAATCACTTCCTACACAAATTCAGAATCCTGCAGTGTATCATGGTGAAAATGACTCTACAATGAATGCTGGGAAGTCAAATATTCTTAGTTCCGCTCCTCCTACAGCATTTCTGGCAGGTAAATCTGAAAATCCAAGTTATTCTTCTGCTGGTTGTAATGTGTCAATTCCAAGTTCTTCGACTCATAGTGCATTGTCTGTTCAAACTGTCGATGATTATAATGCATTGATGTCTGCATTAGTATCTTCATACTTTGGTGTTATCACTGGTTCTGTGAGTAATGCTGAGTTAGCAAATGAAGATTATGATCAGATTGATTATGATCATTTGGAAGAAATGGATCTTAATTGGCAATATGCGATGTTGGTTCGTCGAACAAAGAAGTTTTTTTAATAGAACTGGTAAGAAGAGACTTAATCAGGAAGGAAAGATTGGATTGGACAAATCTAAGGTAAAATGTTATAAGTGTTCAATTTATGGTCACTTTGCTCGAGAATGTCCAAGTTCTACAGAAAGTAAATTGAAGACTGGTCAGCATGCACATTTAGTTTTTCATCCATCAAATGAAGCTGAGAAGGTTGAGAAGAAATCTGCTACTCTTGTTCATGATTGGACCAATACTTTTCCACCTTCAAGTGAATTTGCATGGAATGCAGATACTGAAGCTAAGAAGAATCATACTCCAATTTCAATTGCTTTAACTGTTCGTCATGATGATGATGATAGTCTTCTAACTGATTCTGATTCTTATTCAAGTGCATCTTTGGTTCACGAAGATCAACCTAAAGTTTCTGATAGTTCAAAGGTTGAAGAATTTAAATGTTTTAAATGTGAAAAATTGTTCCAGGAGATTGCAAGTTTTGAACAAAGTCGTCAAATTTCAACTGAAGAAATTGTGGTGTTAAAGAAAGAATTGGAGGATTTTCAAAAGAAATATTATGAGTTGGTTCATATTCATGAAGATGTTTTAAAGGAAAAAGCTCAATTGGCTGAAGATTGTGAGAAAGCCAAAGCTGAAGCATTAGATGCCGCTCAAGATTTTGAGAATTTGTTTGAGAAGAGTTATCCGGTTAATATGAAGAAGCTACGGCTCTTATTGCTAAAACTGCTATTACCGTTGAGAAGCTTCAAAATAAGATCTCTATGCTGCAAGATGAGAATGTTCTTTATAGAGATAAGAATGAAGTGTTAACAAAAGATGTTGAGATCTACAAACAAAAGAGAGAAAATGTGCTTGAAGAATTATATGTTGAATGTGAGATCCCAAAGTTACAGACTTATGAATATGATGATCTCAATGCAAAATTCATCAAGTCACAACAAGAGGTGTTTGATGGTCAACAGAAGATTAATGATTTGAAATTGGAGATTTTGGAGTTGAAAAGACAAGTGAAAAACTGTAATTTGTCACCAACATTGCTTAACTTCTTATACAAGCAGGATCAGAGTTCAGAAGGTTCTAAGCAGGATGATGTTCACTTGGTACCTCAACCAGTGGATTTAATTGAAGTTACTGCTGCTCAGATTGATCCAGAAGATGACTTGCATGATTATTCCAAGTTTGCCACTCCATCCAAGAAGAACAAATCCAAGTCTAAAAAGAAGGAGAAGCCATTGGGTGAAGCTCCAAAATTTGTTTCAAAATCTGTTTTGTTAGAAAATGAAAAGGTTTTTGATAAGGTTGCTTCAAGTTCTTCATCTGCAACCGAAGAAGAAAAAGTTTTAATTGAAAAGAACAAGCTGAAGGATATCAAGGCTATATTCACTAGTGAAGCTAAGTTAAGAAAAGCTTCAGGTTCTTCTTCAAATTCTTCAAAGGTTTCTGGTTACAAGCACAAAGGCTTGGGTTTTGTTGTGAAGGAAGTCCCAGTTGCTGTACCGAAACCAGTGAAAGTTTACAAGGTTGCTAAAGCTAAAGTTGCAAAGAAATTACCATCTCCGAAAGAATTTTCTTGTTATTCTGGAAGATCGTCTTCTTCAAGGAGTCCATCTCCTAGGTATGACTCTTCTGATGGTTTCTTTGATACTTTTGATTCCGAACATTCATCTGGTTTTTCAAAATCAAAACAATTTTCAAATAATTTTCGAGAACGACTTTGTTATGTATGTCGTCAACCAGGACATCTGGCTGCTGATTGTCCGACGACTGCATATATCCACAAAACTGCAAAATATGTGGATAATAAAGGTCATATTTTTGATGAACCATGGTCTCCAAAAGGTAAATCAACTCGTAAATCGTCTTGGTCTATACCGAGTACGTCGGTTGAGTCTGATTCAGGTTCTGATCAAAAATTGAAAATTTTACAAATGTGGAAACCGAAAGTTGTTTCCAAGGCCAACACGGACTTTGTGGAAGACACCGGGCGACCCGACGCTGTTGCATCGGGTCGATCGCAATGTGACTAATGATTTATTTGGTGTCAGCAGGTATTTCAGGAAGACCTTTCGGTGATTGGGAAATTGCTGACTATGGAATATCTGTTTTAATTAAACTGACTTTCCAAATCACTTTTGTTTTCACAAAGCTAAACTACAAGTATTCGTGTTGGTTGATCAATTTTTCTTGTTTTTACTCCGTCTCATTCTGAGGGGGAGTTTGTTTTTACAAAAAGCCAAAAATAGTGTGTTGTTTTTCAAATCGTAAAAATGAAGATCTATAAATAGAGTTGTCATTTTTAGGGGGAGAAATTTGGAAAAGACAAAAACAATGAAAAATTCAAAAATCCAAAAACATTGAAAAATGAGAAATTGTATCCGACATGTTTGGGAAATGATGGTACATTAGCTGACATTGTCTGACTCATGGATAAAGTAGATGAACAAGCCATAAGACCATTTGATCGATGTGTAAGGTAGGCTCGGCAAATCAGAAAGTATACAAATGTGATATACACTAAATCTGATGCTTGACCTAGTGGACAACATCTTGATGCTTGTCTCATGATATATCAAGAAAAAGATATGTGAAGAATAAAATGAGAAGTCACTGTGTATATATGTGTTCATTTTGCAAAGATTTAAACTTGTTTGATTTTCTTTATTTTGTCAAACGATCGGACTTTCTCTGCGTGTCGAAAGACCGACCTGGTCGTTGTTCGTTTGACGTTCTACTTTATTTTCTTTGGTGTTTCGTATAACTCATCGGACTTTCTCTGCGTGTACGGGAGTACCGACCTGATTGTTGTTGAGTTATACAATTTCAACTTGTTTTATTTTCTTTTTTGGTTAAATCCGAGGCCTTATCTGCGTATCGAAAGATCGACCTTAAGGTAGACGATTTAACGTTCTTATTTCTTTTTTGCATGGAACACAGTTGACTAAATCATGAATACAACCATTATGTGTTAAATCACAAATAAAATCACAAAATGTGATAAGCAAATACATGTCTGAGTATGCCTGATAGTGTGAGGTACACTGGTCAAAGCAATCTAAATCAATACAATAACATATCCAGATGTTATGAGTATGATTGTGCCTGAGTTTAAGATGGACAAATTATACCAGCAATCGACATGACTTATGTGCTGAAGTAATTAAAATTGAAGTGTAGTTCAACATGTCATGTCCAATATAATCCCAAGTTGTGATCTTTCTCACAAAAAGACAAAAAATAGTGTTTAATTTTGTAATGTCTTTACTTTTCTTATCAGAAAATACCAAAAAGATTTTAGGTGTTTTTTGATATAAAGTTACTAAAAGCCAAAAAGATTTTGTTTCTGATTTGTTTTCGATTGATCAACACGAAATACGAAATCATTTCAAAACCAAAATATATTTGGAGTCTCGAAGATACATTTTGCACCAAGATTATTTATGTTGGCAGGTTTCTAAGTGGGAAGAGTATATCACAACTTCGAGTCTTCTGAAGTTTGTTGATAAAGAGATTACACACGATGCAATATCAAGTATTCAAGATTAAGCTCATCGTCAAGATCGAGGAAGAGTTTAATTGAAGATACAGGATACAAGTTTGAATAGAGAAGATGATACTGCACATGCCGAGGGGGAGTTTGTTGATACATAGTCCTGATCGTCACGTGAAGTATCGAATACAAGATGGATCACACAAGATAGCTGAGGTCCTAACTCTCAGCGAACCTGGAGTTCGGACAGCTCCGAGCTTGTGGCCGAACCTGAGTTTCGGCCAGTCGTATTTCAGCTTGTATAAATAGTTCATCTTGTATAGAATTAAGGAGCTTCGGTGTCATATTCTCTAAGTGTACTCTGTGGTTATCTCTATGGTTAATACAAGTCATTTGTATTTACTCTCTGTGTTTCATCTCGTATTTCATTGATTTTATCACGACTAAGTAGAAGATCCGTACGTTCACGCACTTTCATTTTTCTTGAACCAATTCTCGAATTTTTCTATCCTTTTGAGCAAAAACTTCACAAGTTGACTCATAACCATTAACTTCAGAATCACTTGTTTCAGATTTACTAGTCTCAGATGCATACCCACTAGAGTCAACCTCAATATTTGCCATCAATCCATAATTTTCTGGAGAGTGGACTAAAAATGCAGATTCATCAGGGAAATCTGCAGCCCAATCATAACCTTCCTCAGCCACTAGAGCCTTTGCATATTTATTGTGACCATGCTTATATGAATTAGACTTTTCAGATGACGATTGAGGACAATCCCGAACAAAATGTCCATATTTGTCACATTTAAACATTTAATCGTTCGTTTATCCAAACCAAGCTTTCCTCCTTGAAGAATAGATGTCTTGCCATGTTTCTTCATGAATCTCCTTCCTTTCTCCACTACCATAGCAAACTGCCATTCCAGATCAAGTTTATTCAATTGATCTTCATCCAACTGATTTAAATCGTCTCCAAACAATATAGACTAACCAAATTGACTAAAAACCGATCCAAACGAAGATGATATGAAAGCAGATAACAAAGCAGCTAGATCTTCAGTTGCTTTGGAAGAAGTAGACTTATTTGTTGATCTAGCAGGAATGGTAAAACTGCAACCTGGAGAATAACTGGTATTGTTAGATTTCCAGCAAGAAATGTTGTTGGAGGTGGAGTAAAACTTGAACTAGAATGTGACTTTGCTTTAGCATGCATGGTAGCAGAATTTTATCCAAAGTATACTTCAGGATTCTGAACAGACGGAGTTGCTGACTTTTTCACAAGCAGTTCCATTTCAGGAGCTTATAGTTTGCTTATCACTTGATTGAATATCCAACTTGAGTAGTTTGGATCATTAGTCAACGTCATAACAAAATTCTCCTACTTTTCGGTAGAGCTTCTAGAAACTTCTCCTTCAATTCATCACTTTCTTTCTTGACACCTACAACTTCAAGTTCATTGATCAAATGTGAAATCCTTGCAATCAAATCTTTAATTTTTTCATTGTCACAATGACCAAAATTATCAAATTTTTTCTTTAAAACTTTCTTTCGTGTCTTCTTGTATTGCTCATTACCCTCACATCTTTCAGCAATAGCATCCCACAATTCCTTACAAGTTGTGCAATTCTTAAACTGATGCATCGAATCTTTAGGTAAAGCCATTGTAAGAAAGCTATACGTTTCTTCTCTTGTGCAAAAAATTTCTTTTCATCAGCATCAAAATCACTTATCATCGGATACTCATATTCTTTTTCAATCGGGATCCAAGAATCAACATCTTGAGAAAATATGTATGATTCAAAACGTTTCTTCCAATTGTGATAATCTTCCAATTGTAACAACTTAGGAACCTTCTGAGTTGTTCCTATCTCGTTATCATAATTCATCATTGCTTGCAACGATGTTTGAGCAGCTGAGAATGCGTGAAAATCACTCATCTTGAAATGAAAAATTGACCGTCAAAACTTCGAACTCAAAAACGAAGGTCTTCTAAGCGGATTTTAGGGGTCAAACCTGAGGGTACTGGCCATAAGGCAAGTAAAAGTATAGATCCCATCGAGACAAACGTTTGGGCTGGTATTAGCTCCAGTAACTGTTAAAGGTTCTCAAGTTACGTCAGTTTTAGTGAATATCACTTTTCTGCCGACGTACCAAAAAATCGATCTCCGTACCAAACCAAATTCAACGTACCACTTTCTACACCCGTACCACACACGGACCAAAATTCTCAGGCGTACCACCTACAGACCAGATTAACTCAGCATACCACAATTTGTAGCGTACCAGACTGGTACGGCGTAACTGCCAACGTACCAGAAGATAACCGTCGCGGACCACTGATGAAGATTGCCTTGCGTACCAAAGTTCAGCGTACCAGAAGGCTATGAAGATTGCCTTGCGTACCAGAACCTTCAACCAGTGTACCGAGGTGTTCTTTAGGCGTACCAGTTGCGTGCCAACCTGAGATCGATCAAATTTTTTAATTCTGAACTGTTTGAGCTGGAAATTGGACCAATCTGGTGCGCAAACACACTAGGAATGCTCAGAAATCATGTTTGACCTTAGAAACACTCAGAATTGAGAAAAATTTGATGAAAAACGACTCAAACCTGTTAGAGCATATTCCTATGCTAACGTTGTGTCTCGTGTATTGTATCTAGACAAGAGCTTCTGTGTGAGTCAGTTAGTCATATGGCCGTACCATATGCACCGCCGGACCAGATGGTCCGGGCGGACCAGATGGTCCGCAGGTGATCCGCTGGCCTATTGACTAAGTGACTATAAATAGTCCATGTTAGAGAGAGTTAGAGGAGCTGTCATTCTACAACTCTTAACTGTGTGTAAACTGAGTGTGTTTCTCTCTCTACTTGTAATCTCTAAGTGAATCAATAAAGCAAAGCTTTATTTACATATTGTTGCTATCCAATTACCGAATCATGCAGTAGTAAGATCATATCGTGGTTTAACAAGTGGTATCAGAGCATTCCAGGTTGCTCTACTGCTGTGTTTTGGTAAGTTTTTTTGGATTCTAGAGAGAGAAAGTTTGGGTTTTCATCGTTTTTCATCAATTTCTCATAATTCTGAGTGATTCCGAGGATAAAAATGATTTCTGGATATTCCTGGAGTGTTTTCGCATCATACTGATCCAGTTTCTAGCTTCATATGTCGAAATCTGCGAAAATCAGCCGATTTCAGCTTCGTTTGAAGTTGGTCCGCCGGTGGAACATTTGATCCGCCGTTTGATCCGCCCAGCAATCTTCATCAGTCTGATCCGCGACAGTTGCAGCGTACCAGTGTGATCCGCTGATAATTCTAGTCCGCCGTACCAGTTTTGATCCGCCGTATCAAAATCTGATCCGCCGTACGAAATTTGATCCGCCGGACAAAATCTGATCCGGAATCTGATCCGCTAGTACATATCTGATCCGCCTTGTTAATTTGATCCGGAACTGGTCCGCTGGTAGTGTTTTGATCCGCCAATTTGTGTTGGTCCGCTGGCAGAATAGTGACCTTCACTAAAACTGACGTAACTTGCAAACCGTTTGGAGTTACGGAACCCAATACCAGCCAAAACGTTCGTATTTCCGAGATCTAGGACTTGTACCGGCCTACGGCCAGTACCGTCAAGTTTTGAACCCCAAAATCCGCTTGGAAGACGCCCGTTTTTCAGATTTAAGTTTTCGCGTTCGGTATTGAAATTTCAAAATGAGCGATTTCCACGCTTTTTCAGCTGTTCAATCATCAATGCAAGCCATATTGAACTATGATAACGAGATAGGAACAACTCAGAAAGTTCCTAAGTTACTTCGATTGGAGGATTATGAGAATTGGAAGCAACGATTTGAATCATTTGTTAATGCTCTTGACATTGATTTGTGGATTTCTATTGAACAAGATTATACATATCCTAAGAAAAATGGAGAACCAATTCCACGAAGTGATCTTGATGAAGATCAAAGGAAAGTTTATGCCAGAGAAAAGAAAACTTATGCAAATCTCACAATGGCTTTACCAAGAGAACTCTTGCATCAATTCAAAAACTGCACAACATCAAAAACCTTATGGGATGCATTGAAGGATAGATGTGCAGGAAACGAGCAATATAAGAAGAGTCGAAAGAAAGTTTTGTTAAAGGAGTTTGATAACTTCCAGCATTGTGAAAAAGAGAGTATTGCAGATTTGATTTCTAGATTTTCTCATCTGATTAATGAACTCGATATTGTAGGAGTCCAGAAAGAAAAAGATGACTTGAAGGAAAAATTTCTGGAAGCTTTATCGGAAACATGGGAGAATTTTGTTATGATGCTTGCTAATGATCCAAATTATTCAAGTTGGACTTTCAATCAATTATTGAGCAAGTTACAAGCTCGAGAAATGGAATTACTTGTAAAGAAATCAGCAATTCCATCAGTTCAGAATCCTGCAGTTTATTTTGGAGAGAATTCTGCTACTGCTCATGCTAAAGCTAAATTAAATTCTATTTCAAGCAGTAATCCACCAGTAACAGCATTTCTTGCTGGAAAATCAGATAATGGTGGGTATTCTTCAGGATGCAGTTTTACTATTCCTGATAAATCATCAAGCAAGTCAACTTCTAATCAAGCAACCGAAGATCTAGCTGCTTTGCTATCTGCTTTTATATCTTCTTCGTCTGGAGCTATATTTCATCAAATTGGTCAGTCTTGTTTGTATGGCGAGGATTTAAATCATCTGGATGACGATCAATTGAATAAACTCGATTTGGAATGGCAATTTGCTATGGTCGTGGAAAAAGGAAAGAGATTTATGAAGAAACATGGTAAAACATCTATTTTTCAAGGACAAACACTTGGCTTGGATAGAAAAACGATTAAATGTTTTAAATGTGCCAAACATGGACATTTTACTCGCGATTGTCCTGCCAAGTCTTCTGACAAGGATATTTCCAATAAGAATGGTCAAGATAAAGATGTTAAAGCTATGATATCTCAAACTGGTGAAGGTTATGATTGGGCTAAAGATTTTCCAGATGAATCTGCATTCGTGGTTCATTCTCAAGACAGTTATGCATTGATGGCAAATATTGAGGTTGAATCGAGTGGGTATATATCTGAGACCAGTAAATCTGATTCAAGTCATTCTGATTCCGAAATGAGTGGTTATGAATCCGTGTGTGAATTTTGTTCACAAAAGGATAGTCGAATTAAAGGTTTGATAAAGGAAATAGAATGTCAATCTGTTTAAATTAAACGAAAGGATGAAGAATTGGAGAGTTTCATCAAGAAATGTCAGGAATTTAATGAAGTTTGCAAAACAAATGCAGAGTTACTCAAGGAAAAGAGTGTGTTGGTGACAGAATTAGCGAATGTTCAGAAACAACTGTCAGAAAGCTGTATTCAGAATGATCAACAAAAGTTACAACTTCAACACGAGAATGATGAGTTCATGTCAAGAATTGTCAAGCTTACTTCTATCAATGAAAAGCTGGTCAAGGAGGTTGCAGAATATAAGTCTCAAGCTCAAGAGGTTAGTGAAGATTTTGAACAGTTATTTCAAAAATCTGTCAAAAAGGTTGAAGTACTTCAAACATCAAATGATGAATTTCAGAAGGCATTGGATGAAGTTACTGCTGATAGAACTCAATATCAGATTGTTCAGTCTGAATTGCAGGATACAATCACTTCTTTGAAGAAAGACAAAAATTTATTAACAAGGAATATTGAGATATATAAGGAAAGAGTGGATAAAATTACCAAAGAAGTGCTTGCTGCTCATGATGGGATGAGACGAGAAAAATCACTAGTCAACACCACATCTGAGAAATTGATTCAATCAGAAAAAGTTCTTGCTGAAGCTCAGAAGATCATAGCTGATTTGAAAGTTGAGATTCTCGATCTCAATCGTCAATTGCATAACTTGAAGAATTCTCATTCTTTTACAAGTTATTTGTGTCAAGACGACAACTTCAAGAAGGTATTTGGAGGTGATGATTTTAATCAAATTCCTCATCCAGTGATTCAAACAGAGTCTGTTGTTGATTTGAATACTCCAGTGGTAAACAAAGATTATTCTGAATTTGTATCTGCTAAGTGTGAGAAGAGGGAATCACAGTGTTCAATCAAGCATGTTGGGACAGATGAGAAGATAGGGTCTGAAGAAAAGTTAGCTGCTGAGCTTGTTCAAGCTAATAATTTGAAGGGTATTAAAGCTAAATTTACTGAGGTTGCTCAAGCTGGTTCTTCTACGTCTCAAGTAGATTTATCAAAGTTACCTGGTTATAAACGATCTGGTTTGGGTAATCATAATCACAAAGTTGTTCAGAAAGTTGAGAAGAACAATCCAAAGAAGACTCCTAAGGAGAAGAAAGATACTAGTCTTGAACAGATATATCATCTGGCGCAGGTATTTGTATCCACCATGGAAAAAGGCTTCGGAGGTAAGATAAAGAAGAAAGATTTCTCTACAAGTTCTCCGAAAGAATCTTCCGCTTCGGATTCCAATTCCACACCTAGAAGTCCTACATCACAATGGGTACATTCTAACCAATTTCAGGTTTTTGATGATATTTCTGATGAGTCTGAGTTGTCTAATAAATGTGATCCAGTTCAGGACACGTTCCAATTTAAACGTTCATATCGTTTGTGCTATCAATGTCGCCAAAAGGGACATATAGCACAGAATTGTCCTGTCACTGTTAAAAGGAAATTTTCTGGAAAAACTGCCACGATAATTGATGAATCCGGCAGAATTTTTAATGACTCACCAATATCACATTTTAAATCAAAACATTTCAAAAGTGAGTCTAGTGTTGGTGATTCATCACAAGATGATGTTTCTGTGAAAACTGCACCTGCAAAGATGCAGTGGCGACCTAAAGTGGTCAGCAAAGATGCAACTGACTTTGTGGAAGACACTGGTCGACCAGAAGCTGTGTGCTTCGGGTCATTTGAGTACTAATCTTTAAACTAGTGTGCAGGTATTCCTAGAAGACCCGTTGGTGATTGCAAAGTTGCTGATGGAGGAGTATTCTGCGTTTCTTAATTTAAATTACATGTGATATCATTTTCCACACTGAAATTTTCTGAAAGCTAAACCTGACAGGTATCAGTATCGATTGGTCAATTTTCTTTCTTTTACATTTTGTATGTAGTTTAGGGGGAGAAAATTGAAAAGCCAAAAATAGTGTCGTTGTGTTTTTGTTTTTGTTAAAATGAAAATCCAAAAATAGAGTTTTCATTTTAAGGGGGAGAAAATGAAAAATACAAAAACATCGAAAAATGGAAAAATACAAAAACATTGAAAAATGAGAAATTGTATCCGACATGATTGGGAAATGATGGTACATTGGCTTACATGTCTGACTCATGGATAAAATAGATGAAAAAGCCATAAGATCATTGTTTGATGTACTTGGTAGGCTCGGCATTGAATCAGAAAGTATTCAGATGTGATAAACACTAAATACTAATGCTTGACCAAGTGGACAATATCTTGATGCATATCTCATGATATATCAAGAAAAGATATGTGAAAAAGAAAATGAGAAGTCACTGTGTATACATGTGTTCATTTTGCAAAGATTTAAACTTGTTTGATTTTCTTTATTTTGCATGGAACACAGTTGACTGAATCATGTATACAATCATTATGTGATTAAATAACAAATGAAATCACAAAGTGTGATATAAAGAGCAAAAACATATCTGAGTATGTCTGATAGTGTGGGGTACACTGGTCAAAGCAAATCTAATCAATTCAATAACATATCCAGATGTTATGAGTATGATTATGCCTGAGTTTAAGATGGACAAATTATACCAGTAATCGACATGACTTGTGTGCTGAAGTAATTGAAATTGAAGTATAGTTCAGCATGTCATGATCAATATGATCCCAAGTTGTGATCTTTCTCGCAAAAGGCAAAAATAGTGTGTGATTCAGTATTTCATTTCTGTATTGCATTTATGTTTCATATCTGAAAAATTCAAAAAGATTTTCGGTGTGTTTTGATATAAAGTTTCAAAAAGCCAAAAAGATTTTGTTTCTTATTTGTTTTCGACCGATCGATACTTGATACAAAATTTCAAAATTTCAAAACCATATCTTGGATTCTCAAAGAGAAGTGTTGCGCCAAGATTAAATTAATTTTCAAAAGAAAAGGAAAGCCGCGTTTCTGTCTTCTGAAATTGCAGGTTATCTGAGTGAGACGACTCAAGCATGGTGAAAGGGGGAGTATGTTATATCTTTCACAAGTGGATCTTGAAGTTCAAAGATGATTCAAGAGTGATCCAGCCATGCGAGCTCTAATTCTGACAAGATTTCAAGTTGAAGATCAGACGCAGAAATGTTGAAGATTGAAGACTGAAGTTTAGTTAGAATATAGATACACTACACGTTAAGGGGGAGTTTGTTAGAGCATATTCCTATGCTAACGTTGTGTCTCGTGTATTGTATCTAGACAAGAGCTTCTGTGTGAGTCAGTTAGTCATATGGCCGTACCATATGCACCGCCGGACCAGATGGTCCGGGCGGACCAGATGGTCCGCAGGTGATCCGCTGGCCTATTGAGTAAGTGACTATAAATAGTCCATGTTAGAGAGAGTTAGAGGAGCTGTCATTCTATAACTCTTAACTGTGTGTAAACTGAGTGTGTTTCTCTCTCTACTTGTAATCTCTAAGTGAATCAATAAAGCAAAGCTTTATTTACATCTTGTTGCTATCCAATTACCGAATCATGCAGTAGTAAGATCATATCGTGGTTTAACAAAACCCAAGCTTTCTCTCTCTAAAAACTCGAAAATGGACCAAATCACAGCACTAGAGCAACCTGGATTGCTCTGATACCACTTGTTAAACCACGGAATGATCTTACTACTGCATGATTCAGTCACAATGATGAACACAAATGTAAATAAAGCTTGGCTTTATTGATTCACTAAGAGAATACAATGTAGATAGAGAAACTCACTCAAGCACACATAGTTAAGATATAGAGAATGACAGAACTACTGAGCTCTCTCTCCAACAAACTATTTATACTTATCACTAAGTCCAGTGTACCAACCAGCGTACCATTGGTACGTGGCTCCGTACCAACTGGTACGGATTTGGTACGTGGACTCTAAGACTCACTAAGACATGCTCTGATCTTGATACAATACAAGAGACACAGTAGCATAGGAATATGCTCTAACAAAAGCATATCTGAGTATTCTGATAGTGCGGGGTACACTGGTAAAAGAAATCTAATCAATACAATAACATATCCAAATGTTATGAGTATGACTTTTCCTGAGCTTAAAATGGACAAAGTATACCAGCAATCGACATGACTTATGTGTTGAAGTAATTGAAATTGAAGTGTAGCTCAACATGTTATGTTCAATATGATCCCAAGTTGTGATCCTTCTCACAAAAGACAAAAATAGTGTGTGATTCGGTATTTCATTTTCATATTGCATTTATGTTTCATATTTGAAAATTTCAAAAAGATTTTAGGTGTGTTTTAGCATAAATATAGAAAAATCAAAATGATTTTCGGTGTGTTTTGATTTAAAGTTTCAAAAAGTCAAAAAGATTTTGTTTTTTGTTTGTTTTCGACCGATCGATACAAGATACACAATCATGATTTCAAATCTATATCTTGGATTCTCGAAGAGAAATTTTGCGCCAAGATTAAATTAAGTTTTCATAAAAGAAAAAGGAAGTCGTGTTTCTGTCTTCTGAAATTGTAGGTTCTGTGTGACAAGATTCAAGCATGGTGAAAGGGGAAGTTTGAAGTATCTTTCACAAGTGGATCTTGAAGTTCAAAAATTGTTCAAGTTCTAGTCCAGCCATGCAAGCTCTATTGCTGACAAAAGATTTCAAGTTAAAGATCGAATGCAGTAATGCTGAAGATTGAAGATTGGAGCTTAGTTAGCATAGATACACTACACGTTAAGGGGGAGTTTGTTAGAGCATAATCCTATGCTACAAAGTGTCTCGTGTATTGTATCTAGATCAGGGCATGTTAGTGAGTCTTAGTGTCAACTTGCCAATGGGCAGCGAACCATTTGGTTAGTCTGATGGTCCACAACAGCGAACCATTTGGTGCACTGGTTGGTTTGCTGGTTAGTAAGTTACTCACTATAAATAGTTCGGTTTAGAGAGAGCTTAAAACATCTATCACTTCTGTCATCTTAACTGTGTGCAATTGAGTGTCTCTCTCTCTCTCTCTCTAGATTCCTTGTAATCTCTCTTAGTGAAATCAATAAAGCAAAGCTTTATTTACATCGTGTTCATTTTGTTTGATCAAATCATGCAGTAGTAAGATCGTTCCGCGTACTTACATCATCATATCACCACTTTTTCCGCTACAATACATGATATGTTGTTTTCTTATAATGTTTGAATAAATTAGAAGTCGTTCTATGTATCCACGACTATGATTCTATCTCGCTCACACCTAACTCGTTGACCGGGGTGTGACAAGTGTAAATGGTAAATAGAAGTTTGGGTTGAATTAAATTTAATGCTTAAAGTGGAGGGACCAAAATGGTATTTATCATTAGATTTAGAAGAGGAAAGAAAATTATGGATTTCCATATCTGATAATCGCAGACAGTGACCACAAGGGAGGAGAAGGGATAGGGTTCTTCAATCCAAGGGGTAGAAGACCAAGTTCTCTGAAATTGATTGGGGAAAATCGCGAATTGGAACCCTTGCAAGCCCTATACGCATGAAATCTTCTTTATTCTTTGATATTCTGTATGGCAATCAGTTGTAGAGATGCTTTCATCCATTGTAGATGAGTAATCTGCGAATTTCGTGTTGCATGGTTGAATATTGATGATCCAAGTTGGATGTGTAGACTTTGCTTAACTCGTCACTAAGAATGCTTGTTTGTGTGCTATAAATTGGTAATGAGACATAAAGTTGTGACTTTGAATGTAAGTAGACAAATATTAGTAGAAGGGCATTGTTTGATAAAATGCCTAAAAGAAATGTGAAACTTGAAATTATGTGAATTTTACCAAATTGGTTATGTGGTCAAATGCTTGGATGCTATGATTAGATATGTAATGAATGACTAGTCTAATCAATCAAGAAAATTATAGGTGAAATGGTGGAAGCTCGGGTCAACAAGGAACTAGAGATTTGAGGCTCAAAGGTAACATTTAAGTTGTATTCCTATTGTTACAAGTATGCGTTGTTATGAACCAATTTTCTAGTATGGATGAATATCCAAGTTAAAATAACAATAGATAATAAATAGTAGCGTTGTCAAATGGATTAACAATATGAGTTGTTGTAGAATCTTGACCCGCATGGGTTTAGTCGGAATTAATGGTTTTGAGAACCAAGTAAGCACCCTTTGGGGTGAAGCTGGGAGTATTGGGTCATAGTACCCAATAAGCACCTTCGGGTGAAGGTGAATTAAGTAGTCTTCGACCATAAAATACCTATGGTTAGGAAGAAGGAATGTGATTTAGGATCAAATTGACCTTAAATAAACAAACTGATAGTAGTTGAACCTCGTTATGTCTATGTTAATAAATGAATTGGGATTAGGATCATAGGGATCTTAATTAAGTATGTTGATAAAAGCTTCATATTGTGGTGTTATATTGATAACATTGCGATTTAGGATCTTATGATCCCTAATCAGACATGTTGATAAAGTTTGCGACTTGGTATGCTTATGTTGGTAATTGAGTAGTAACACATAGTCGTTATTGAATCGTTACAATACATGATTACTTGTGGTACATTGTTTTACATGAGGTTGTGCTTAATGATGGTTCACTAAAGTGTATTTAGCTTCAAGCCTAACTAAATAAAATGAATTATCGATCACGTAGTACTAGTATAAATGTTATAAGTTAGGATCTTTGATCCCTACATTTTATTGTTGATAATGGAGGAGTAATGATGATGATCATCTTCTACTCCTCAACTAAATGTTGGGATCTTTGATTCGTATGTTGTGTTGTTGAATTTGGAGCTAATAAGGATGGTAATCACCCTATATTCCTAAGTGAAAAGTTGGGATCTTTGTATCCGAGTATAATCGTTGTTTATAGTTGCGGTTGCTAGAACTTGCACCAAGTGGAAAGCGTATAAACTTATGGTAGAAAACGCCCCAGATAATTATTCATTTGTGTTGTTAAGCTACGTGGTTATAGCTTGAAATTTGGGAATTTTGAGTTGGATTGAGTTATAATAGTTGCATGTACTGTCATACATAAGTATGAACACAAATGAATGAGGTATTAGTGATTGTTAGGTGGTTCGATCCTAATAGGTCAGCGGGTTGGAACGATTCCTAGGATTTGGGAATCCTAATCCATGATGAATCGTTGTGCTAACAAGTTTATGTTAGATATATTTGATTACCTCTTAGTTGAGCTTGCAGTCATAATGAAACAAGAATAAAGAAAGGTTGAAAACTAGTGGAGAATCTTGAAAAAACCAGGAAATTTGGCTAAGTACAGAAACTGGAGAAATTCTAGCTGATCGCTTCCAAGCGTATCGCTTGGAACAAAACAAGCTGCAAGCAATACGCTTGCACCCCTCGCGATACGTGAAGCAACCCTCACGGTACGCGAGGGGTTGGTTTGGCCCTAATATAATATTCTTATTGTTTGTTACTCTCTCATCCCATTGCTTATTACTATATAGTGTTATAAATGCCATAATAACTCATATGTTGCTGGTGTTATGGTAGGTGATGAATAAATGGAGTCGAGCCAGAGATCAAGCCAAACTTATGAAGAACCAAACATCTAACACAATGCTTTTGGGAAGGTGTCGAACTCCAAATCTATTTAAGTTGAAGGACTTAATATGTTTAATGTGAAACATATGAACAACCCAACATATTTTGTTGTGGTTAACGTCATGGTGACGTAACTATGTTTGAATTTTATTGTAAAAATTTTAAATTCTAGGATTAATATAAAGAACGTTAAACATTGTTTTAAATGAGTAGGGCGTTACATTGCGTGAGTATGAGCCACCATTTATAGGTGCTTTACAAGAAAAACCAAAGGTAAAAGTCTACACTACTTTAACTACAAATGGCATAAAAAAGGCTGGCATTGGAAAATTGGGTGGTAGGAAAGACCTTTAAATGCTCCAATTGACCTCAATTTTTGTCCTCACATCATTATAGTTCATGTGAAATTGCGGTCAATGCATTACAGTTTAAGTACCAAAACGATTTGCTTAGGGATCTTTTTTTAATATTTTCAAGGGTGCCCAGATTTATGCTAAGAAAAGAGCACACAATAACTTCTTGACCGACCTCTTGGAAAGAAGATCAACACTCAAACCTTATGACACCCGCCAAAACTCATGTACAAACATGAACACGAACAATAATGATATTAAACTTGCATGCATTCACACAGCTTTTAGAGTTCTTAGATGTGTCAACGAGTCCACGAGCATTCACACATGAGTCGGCCTCGAACGTTGGTGATTAATTAACAAACATTAAACAAGCGAACGGATAACTTACAACTCATTTTGGTGTGTTTTCTTTTGATGAACTTACATGTTCATTTAACTGTCTAACATTTATGGGTATGGGAAAAACATGTGCAATGCATGAAGGATTATTGTTACCCGATCGTTACATGAACCTCGTTCACCAAATTTTGAAGCGTAGCACACAAGGATTCGAATTCTGGGGACTGTTTGCGACTTAGCCATTATCCCTAGGGGTTTACTTGTATTTTCCACATAGTTCCTAGATAATGGGGGAAGCTAGCTCCAACCACCATCCACGATTTATGGTGATCAGCCCCCTTAACCCTAAGTTATTTCTGTTGGAACTTTTAATAAGTGTGACTGACGCCATCAAATCTATTCTCGAATAATTCGGTTGAAGAATCCATTGTGATTTGATTCAGAGACGCGGGTCGTGATGCTCGAGGCTTGCAAGTTTGGACCGAAGACGTTTTCTTGAAAAGTCAACTGTTCGAGTCAACGGTCAACGTAAAAGTCAACGGAAGATCGGTTCGAGCGAGTCAGGATTCATATGAATTAAATCATCTTTGATTTAATTAATAATAATTATGTCATTTGTTTATTTGTATTTGCTCATTTGTATGTGTGTTAGCTAGTTAGTGGGCTAGTGAGCACATGGGCTCTCTATAAATAGGAAGGGATAGCTTCATTAGAAAGATGATGAATAAGTGATGAATAATGAGTGATGTGAGCTATCATTTCTAGAGAGAGAGTCACACATTGGGTTTGAGCTCAACCCAATGTGACCGTGGATTTCCTATGACGAGTTTGTAATCTTTCGGTTCGTTGTAATCATTCAGCAATAATCAATGAATCGTTTGATTTTATTATTTCTTGTCATTGATTATCTTTGATTCTCATCATCCCGTCTCCTTCATCTAATCTTCGTTCTTGCTCAAGATCGGGATTCTCGATGTGAAATCGGTCCTGACAAATGGTATCAGAGCGGGTACCGATCAGATCTCGTCTCACGACGAATCTGGTCACTCGAATCTTGATTTTGAGCTTGAATGAGGTGCTGATTGGAAACCCACTTTGGAGACTTTTTCTATTTTTTCTTATTTTTGGAGCTGTTTGGATGAATTTTGGATGAATCTGATGATACATTCTTGTTTTGGGTTCATTTAGATATGATTTCATGCTCCATATGTCATAATCTGTGAAGAAATACGAGATCTGAGGATGAAAAACGAAGCTGTTAGAGTTTTCCCGTTTTTTGGGTTTTGAAGATTTTTTGAGCTTTGATCTTGAGTTTTTGGTGTTATACTCAGTGTTTTTGGAAGAAATAAAGTACTAATCTTGATGGAAAACGCGTTCTGGATCCATTGGAAGCATTGGTTTCGCCTGATTCGCAACAGATTTGACAGATCTGGATAAACACACACTTAACGGTGTTTACTAGGTGTTCTTCGTGTTCTTGGTGGATTTCCAGATTTCGGGGCTGATTCGGGACGTTTGAAGCTGCGATTCGAGTTGTTTGTGGCCAGAATGATTTCGTCTAATGCTTGGCTTCATTTTCGTTCATGAATCTGTTTTTTCCTCATGTTTTGGTGGTTCAAAATCGATCACGAAGTTCTGGGTTTTCTACTGTTTTTCAAGTGTTCTTCATTCTTGTTGAAGATGTTGTTGGCGATCTCAGTGTCTTTGAAGGTGCACTTGGCGACTTCGACTTTGTTCCTGGCGATCTCGGCTTACTCTTGGCGATTTCGTGAATAAACTTGGCGATCTCGACTTGGCAATTTGGTTTTTGCGTTTGGCGACCTCGAACCGACCTGGAATCCTCCTTGGCGATCTCGAATAAAGCTTGGCGACCTCGTATATGGCTTGTCGACGTCAATAAGTTGGCGATCTCGTCTGAACTTGTCATCTGGGTTTTTGTTCGAGTGTTTCTCAGTGAGTTTTGATCGTCTAGGATGGTAGAGCATCGAATAACGAATTCGTGGGTATAAAATTCGTGAAAAACGGATGAGTATTTACGGAGTTATGGCCAGAATACGAATTCCCGACGAGGTTAGCGATTTTCCGGTGACAATTAGGGTTACGGGAGCAAGTCGGAATTTGTTTTAGGAAGATGATTACGTGGCGACGATTGATTGGGTGCATGTAGAATGTTTATCTCTCTTATGTCGGACAGACCGTGACATTCCTTTTCTGTTGTCCCATTCCTATTGGCTGGATTGAAGGCTTGTGGGTCCAGCCTCTTCAAAGATCCGTTGGAAGAAATTTGTTGTCCTCTTGTGACTGGCTGAAAAAATAAAGCGTGTGGGTCCCCAACAGCTCAAGAGAACCGTTAGAGGTTTGCGCTGCCATCCTCTGATTGGTGCTTGAGGACATCACACGGATCAGCAACTTCATGACCGTTGGATCTCAATAATCTGAACCGCAAGATTGCTTTCTCCCTTTTAATCTGATTGGTTGTGTTTGTTTCACGCGGATCAGCACCCGTAGCCTTTAGATCAGCATCATTTCCACCGTTGATCATCCTGAATAATGAATTCTGATTGGCTGAATTTTCTGCACATGGATCATGGGATTTATTTAGAGATTTAATTAAATCTAATGGTATTTTCAGCCTTATTTCATTAAATGCGGGCTTTTTCTAATAAGTTTTTTACGAGACTAACAAAATAACACCGTGACGAAATTGTTGAAAATTTTTTATTGGTCATGGAATTATTCAGTTTATTCGACCGGGTTTCTAGTTTTTGTTGACGTCACACCACGTTAGCTAACGACCACTGACGGACTGGTTTCGCTTCTCGGTTAAGTTTGTGACTTTTTCGTTATGTCTCACTTCAAGTTGTTTAGCTGATGCAGTGCCGATGTCATCTAACCGAATTAACTGGAATCTCAGTTAAATATTGGAATATTCCGTTAAATCTCTAACGGAAGGTCGTTACTTGAATAAAATTTACGGTCTTCTCAGATTCATTCCAAATTGCACCGGTTTACTCAGAATTCTTCACGGAATATTTTTCCGATCTCGATTTTCTTCACCAAAAATTACGAAGACTCCGGTTATAAATAAATTTCTCGTTTACGCTCGGGATCTCAGTTTTTCACCGATTTGACATTGTTTTCGCATCCAACCCAGTCACGCGGAACAAGTTCAGTATTTATGGATCATTCACAACTGTCAGCACCAGACTTCCAGTTTTTCGCAAGATTGTCCGATTTCAGGATTTTTGTATCGTTTTCTCTTCGGAACTGAGCGGAACGGTTCCACTCTCTGCATCTGATTTTTCGCTTCCGCATCGGATGTTTTCAGAGGGATCTAGAGAAAAAGGGGAACAATAATAGAACTGGATTATCGGGTCGATTATCTGAAGTTGGAGCATTTTCAGTGTTTGATTGGTTTATCTGATTCGATTTGTTGCGATTTTCTCTCCAATGTTCAGCATTCTTAGTATTGTACACGACCGTGTGAACCGAGTGAACTGCAGCACTTGGATCTCAACTGGAGCAACAAGAACAGAAAAAACTTATTCAAAGGGGGAACCTTTACAACAGAAAGATTCCGGTTTATCAGTTATTCTTCAAAGATGCACGACAGAGCGGTTCTTCACCAGTATGAAAGATTTGACAGCGTCAGTCAAGGGGGAATTGTTGGAACTTTTAATAAGTGTGACTGACGCCATCAAATCTATTCTCGAATAATTCGGTTGAAGAATCCATTGTGATTTGATTCAGAGACACGGGTTGTGATGCTCGAGGCTTGCAAGTTTGGACCGAAGACGTTTTCTTGAAAAGTCAACTGTTCGAGTCAACGGTCAACGTAAAAGTCAACGGAAGATCGGTTCGAGCGAGTCAGGCTTCATATTAATTAAATCATATTTGATTTAATTAATAATAATTATGTCATTTGTTTATTTGTATTTGCTCATTTGTATGTGTGTTAGCTAGTTAGTGGGCTAGTGAGCACATGGGCTCTCTATAAATAGGAAGGGATAGCTTCACTAGAAGGAGATGATGAATAAGAGATGAATAATGGATGAATAATGAGTGATGTGAGCTATCATTTCTAGAGAGAGAGTCACACATTGGGTTTGAGCTCAACCCAATGTGACCGTGGATTTCCTATGACGAGTTTGTAATCTTTCGGTTCGTTGTAATCATTCAGCAATAATCAATGAATCGTTTGATTTTATTATTTCTTGTCATTGATTATCTTTGATTCTCATCATCCCGTCTCCTTCATCTAATCTTCGTTCTTGCTCAAGATCGGGATTCTCGATGTGAAATCGGTCCTGACAATTTCCGCCTTCTTCTCCATTACGCACGGCAGAGCATCCTAGCCCCAATCTGATTAGTCCAGCCCTCCCTTGATGTTGTACGCAGTTTGCAAAGAACTAAACCACTTTGGTTTATTGCTACCGAGCAGAAGGATCAGCCCCGAAGGTCTCAAGCAGCACCCTCGAATCTACTTCTAACCTCCAGTCTAAAAGGTACCACCTAACTCCGGTTCAAAAAATGTAAACGGGTCATGGACACCAGGACTCCCATCGGTGGTGTGTTTTTATGTATAGATGCATGGGGTCCTAAGATGTTTATATTTTTTTTAGTTGAGGCTAAGATCAATGTATGATGCTGTTGTGTTATTATTCACAAAGGCTTTATGTGCTATGTGTAGATTTGATGTTACCAAATCATAAAATATGAGAGTGCATGCATGGGTTATAAGATTTAAGGATTAGATGATGATGTTGTTGAGGATAACTTTTTTTATATTGTTAGTAATATGAATAAGTGGGGGTCATAATTTGATGTGTGGCCTAGCATAGTGCATGAACATGATAAACTTTGGATGTATGCATGAGCTCTCGTATGTTATTGATCTAGAGGATAGCCTTGGGTGGTTATGGTTGATTTTGTTGCTGTTAGAAAATGCTAGCAGTGAATTAAAAAAACCCCATGTGTGTTAGAACCCATAAAAAGGATCAAATTAAATTTTATGCAACCGTTTTTTGATAGCTTGCTGTCAATGTTTTAAGTCGACTTTGTAAGACCATTACTCACTCAATTCTTCACGAAACTAAGTGATTTTTTTTCCATAATTTACATCAATATGTTCGATTTCAATTCCAGGTGGTAGCACTCCATTTAAAAGAGGTTTCGACCTCCATTATGCCCTTGCAAAATCAGTGCACAGCAGCTCCATTTTTTTGAAACATGTTGACGGAATAAATCATTTGGCCTTCCTAAGCTAATGTTGAGTCTGAGTTTTATATGGTGATAGGTCATAGTACCTGTGTGTTATTGTGGTTAAAATATGAGAGTCCAACTAAATGCGAAAGGCTATGTAACGACATGTTTTTAGGAACCTTATGTGGGATAGTGAATTATGGTAGTGTATGTACGTGGCTAACATGTTACCCTTGTGTAAAATTTCTATGATCCACTATTAAACGTGCTTAACATGAAATGTATGACATATATATATTACATGCTACTTGAGTTGATGGGTGAACTTAGGACTACGCTGTTTGGCATATGTAACATGTTTTTTGTATGTTCTACTTGATAATTTGCTATACTTAAACAAACAAACACAATTGTTATTAAGTCACCAACGTATCGTCAGGGTCGACTGAGTTAGTATGAGTGTTTTTACACTGTCGTCTCACACAGTTACATATATATAGGTGATTCGTAGGATAACTTCTGTATCTTATCAAACTCTTGCCGAGCACCCTAAGGTGAGTTCACTGTCCCTCTTTTTAAGTATCTCCTTTGGGGGAGAAAAAATGCTTACCAAGATGCTTACAAACATACATACAAACATTGAGATCTGGTAATTCAGTTATACTCTCTTTCCACTGATGTGCTTACATAACACACTTGAAAGTCCTTAACATATCAGACCGTTAATATATGGGTTATAGCGAGGAGGTATTGAGTAGTACTACTGGGTCTGACAAACCCCGCCCGAGTTAGTCGCTCTAACTTGACTGGAGGTCAAACGGGTGTAATATTTGTCATATCAAACGCCCTTGTTTGTGTTAGACAAGGCAGTAAGGCAATACAAACACAAATAGTCATGCTTCGGTTGCGAATGCATACTGGTATTGAAACACAGCCTAGCTAGCTAATGACATAACTGTGATTACATTTCTGCAAACTCTTGAACTTACATATTGTTTAAACCTTTGAACTCACCAACCTTTGTGTTGACATACTTTAGCATGTTTTCTCAGGTATCTATATTTAGAGCACAATTAGGATGCATGCATCTCATATGGGTCTAATAATCGATTTAAACTATTTTGGGCTATTTACTTTCATTAAGGTTTTGGGCGCGTGTTTTGCGCAACATTGTTATTACGTTTACTTGCACTTCCGCCTTCCTTTAAAACTGTTTTTGCATGGTTTGGTATGACTAATGACTCGGATCATGGTTTGTCACACATCTCGCGGTATAAACCCCGCAGGTGGAAATTTGAGGGTGTAACAGATTGCTGTCCGAGCCATTGGTTATAGTGAACTAGGTCTTGCTTGTAGGCCAACTATAGCCTTAGATTTGCATTAGTCGTACACAGACGCACGCACATGTTCTTGTTAATCTAGCATTTCATTACATATACATATATGTATACATATTACATTACAAACATGTCGACATCCTCTACATCATCCCGCGCGGGTTGGAGACTTGCTAGTCTAGCGAACATCTAAACTAATGGAAACAGTGAATGAAGCTGACTATCTACACTGACGCCCAAGAGGAGCAGAACGTAACGGATTCTCGCAGCACGTTGGGGTCAGTGGACCGCGAGCTACAGGACGTGCGTAATACAACAGGAAAGATCACGAGCTTACTGGAGATCGAGAAGGATCTTCAAGTCTTTACGAGCAAATTTAGCCACAACATCAGGGCAGTTGACATGAGCCACATAACGATTCTCACATAGAGCTGGAGAAGCATCTGTTCACACATAAAACTCAAATTTTAGGACGCTGAGGCCCAAGCGGGCGTAACAAAATCCAAAAACATAACAACAGGAGACGAGAAAGATAGCCCGAGGTGCGGGTCGTGGTTGTCATTTGTTCGATAACCGAAACACTTCACGCCGAGGAGGGTGAAGAGGAGCCGAGGAAGAGGTCATGGTGGCACTAACACTGACACGACTACAACCCAATGGAAAAAACTGAATGATCAACACTAAACGACAATGTTAGCAGCTCATGAGGCCCAAGGGCAGGGGCAAGGAGGATAAGAAACATGGACTTCCAGAAAACCGTATGTCTGTAAGCCTCATGCATTCAAGACAGAATGAGTGTTTAGTTCACTCATATATATTAAAAAAAATGGAAATCGACATTTGGGATGTGTGATTTTCCTTAGCTAATTGAATCAAACAAGTGATAGGAACATTCAAGGGACCCGCACTCACCTGGTGGAATACCCAAGTATAAACGTTAGTTCTAAACGCAGAAAATCCACTAACTTGGAAGGAAATTCACTACATTCACCGAGAAAGGAGTAGAGTTTCTGAAATGTTGTTTAGAAACTAAAGAGCAAGCTATGAAATCTCAGGATGGAGAATTCTAAAAACATAACTTATATAACTACATCCAATGAATGGACTCTTTTATGTCCTCGCCCAATGAAACCGGGTTGCAAGCAAATAAAACTTCACGTGACTAGGTTGGCCATCAGACTCAGAGCATGTAACTTCTTTAAAACCCTACTACCATTCAACAAGAAACTCGGTTAGCCTGTGGGCTTACCGACCGGGCTGTAGCTTAAAGTACCCCTTCCTGAGGGAGTTTATTACAGGTACCTTAGGACATAAAAGAATGTGTTGTGGGATAACTCAAGTGGTAACAATTCTAGAATCGGGTTTGATCTGCCAGCCAACAACAACAGGATCACAGCATAGTAATTCAACAAGAAACTTCTTTAGCAAGCAGAGCAATCAGGGCCAAACAGTTAGGGCTGAACTGCGAAAGGATGAGTCGCATGACTAGAGATTGTAGGAACTAAGTGTCAGAACCACCAACTTAAGGCTACTGAAGCCGTCACTGAATGTCTAAGGCAGAAAGGAGCACCTTAGGAGAAATTTTCCATGGAACAAATGGCCGTGTGTTCGTGATTAGATTAGGCAATGCCAGAAATGATTCAAGCGTCATTAGAATTATGCATGAGATGAGAGAAATCTAAACCTCAACAGGGGCTAGGAATGCACTAGACTTAACAAATGGAAGAATTGAGTGGAAACAAGAAATGTTGTCAAGAGATGTAACTGGAACCAATAGACCCATGTGCTAATCACTCTAAGTAGATCCGACGAGATTTGTCAAGATGGATTGGTTATCTAAGCGTCAAGCTGAGACTCTTTATCAGGCGAAGAGTCATCTACATTATCTTCCCTAGTGGGAAGTCTTGCCAAGTTCAAGGATAGAGGAATGGGTTTATCCTAAGCAACATATCACATCTAAAGACACGAAGGTGTCTACGAAGGGATCACATCGCTATTCTAGCTCATATTAATGAGAAACTTAAGTATGATAGCAAGATCAAGAATTTTCATATCATTCATAATCTTCAAAATAAATATTCACCAAGGACCTACCCGGTCTTCCACCTCATTGTCAAGTCGAACCTCGGATTGACCTTGCACCCGGGGCAGCGTTTATTGCCCGAGCACCATACCAATCTGCACTAGACAAACTACAGTAGTCGTACACCCAGCTTCATGTGTAGCTAGATAAAGGATATATCAGGACAAGCTTATCGTCGTGGGTAGCCCCAATTCGTTGTCCCAAAAAAAAACAAAATATCGGAAATCATGTACGTGCATCGATTTTTACGAGAGGAACAAGGTTACTTTCCAACACCATTAACGCTACCTTGAGTTTACGATTTACTCAATCAACTTTAGGGATCAAACTACGGCTCCAACAGTTAATGGAGAATCTGCATGCCATCATCTAAGAACGCAGGAGGAGGATGTCACAAAAAACTACGTTTAGAAAATTAGTATGGCCATTGCGAGTTTTAGCCATAGTCGGTGGTTGACCAACGCACCTACAATGCTCAGAAATCTAGAAATCGTGTGTATAAACCCTACCTCGATTAATTTGACATCGAGTTATTAACGATATTCAAATCACCCCAAGACCCAGGAAGAACATGAAGAAACACCTCCCTCTGAACCTATCGTGCTTAGAAAGGGATTCAGGTTGATCTCTCTACTATGGAGGCATCGAGGACTGGCCACCTTCAACAACACCAACAAGGATGACATCAATTTCATACTTTGATGGATGGTTATCGACAATTCGTTGAGAAGACTTTCTCTGACTACCTAACTCCTTACCCCGTAGACCACAAAAGATACTACATACATTGAGGTGATGATCACGAGGTGACTTTCCAAATGCTGAAGTAGGAGATTCACAATGCACTAAGTTTATCTTATCTAAGGAGAGTAAAGACTTCATGGCATATAGAGATTCCTCCATGCAAGGTCTCAGTTGTGCGTTGATACAACACGAGAAGGTTCATCACCTATGTCACACGTCAGTTAAAGATACGAGTAGGACTACACCACCCATGACTTGGGATTGGGTGAAATGGTGTTCATATCGAAGATTTGGAGACACTATCTATATGGTACCAAACACACCGCCCACAAAGATTGCAAGATTTCAGAGAACATAACGCGACGTGGATGCTCATGTACATAGTATGGGATAGAACCCTATTTTGTAACTATTATCATGAGCCTTGGCATATCTCTAAAGCTTGTCTACTTACTAATAAGAGGAAGGGTAGTTCTGATAGGTGACTAGTACACTTCCGGAATACCAAAGGTGTGGTGGGTTAGCTGCGGTACACCCTATATATAAACATTAGTGGCGCTTTGGGGGTGGGGCCGGGAGTTATACCAAGAGCTAGCCCTAATCATTATTCAGGAAAGGCCAACGTTGTAGCTGATCATGCCCGAGCGGAAAGGAAACTCCTAAACTCAGCCAAGTTTGAGCATTTTAACTTACTATACACATTGGACTACCAGTGCAAACTCGGAACTCTCGACTCGCAGCACTGTAAAAAGCTAGTGTAGGGATGGAATCTTTATGATGAAACAACAAACTCTTTGAGGTCAAACTAGATGGCATCCGTTAAATTACGAGTACCATGGTACAGGAATCTAAGAGAGCTGGTACTAGATGAAATCTGTAGTTCTTGAAAATCTGCTCATTCTGGTTCGGATAAGTGGTACAAACATTTAAGAACACTCTATTGGTGACTGAAACACGAAAGCCGAAAATGGAAGCTATGTGAGCAAGAGCCTGACGTGTTCTATGGTTAAGACCGTATATTAGAAATTATCCGGACTATTACTAAAACCAGAAACATTCCTATGTGAAGCAAGGACAAACATCTATTGGCTCTAGCACCGAACTACTCGAACATCAAGAAAACATATTACGATTTGGGTAGACGGTGAATAACTGACCTAGTCTGCACATTTCTTGACAATTAAAGAGACAAATAGAATGGAGAAACTATCTTGAAGCTGCCTGAGGGAGATCATCTCACAGCACGGGGTGCCACTTCGACCATATCGAGTCGTGAGATTTAACTTACATCTCATTCTGAAAGCATTACCAAAGACGTTGCGAACACGTATGGAAACAAGCACTGCATATCATTCTCAAACAAAATGAAGGAACTACCAGACTACCCTAGCCGTTAAAAAACATGTCTAGGGCATTTTTGATGAATATTAACAACAGCTGGGGAACACTCTTAATACTTGGCGGGTTCGTTACGGCAATAGTTAACACACTAGCATTCAGACTGCACCGTTTGATGCACTCTTACAGACAAAAAATTAGGTCACCCACCTGCTGGGTAGTGGTTGATGATACTCAGCTCACAGATTCTGAGCGGTGCATGAAGTACAAGAGAGAGTCATGCAAACCCGAGACCATATGGAAACGTCTCGCAAGCATCAAAAGATCTATGTCGATCACAGTCTATTGAGGGTATCAGTCTTAACGTATGAGGAAATATTCGGGATGTAAATAAAACTATTCCTTGAAAATGCGTGAGCGTGTAGATCGTCTACTTAGTCGTAACGAAATCAATGTAATACGAGTTGAAACACAAGAGTAAATACAAATAAGCTTTGTATTAACCACTGAGAGTTTACATAGAGACACTTAAAAGATATGACCAAGAAGTTGCAAACTCTATTACAAGACTGCTATTTATACACATGTAATCCCGTTGGTCCGAACCTCCTGTTCGGACAAGGTTCGCTATGTCCGAACCTGGAGTTCGTGTTGATGCATGAACCTTGTGTGGTCGTTACTGTTCGAATTATCAAACAGACTGATTTGTCGGAGACATGAACTGAGGTCCGAAACCCAGCCAAACTCTAGGTTCAGAGTTGGCCGAACTCCAAGTTCGGAGGGAGTTCCGCAGAGTTCGGAGCTTCCCAGTTCGGACCTTATGAAGAAGTATAAATAGTTTCGTCTTTGTATTTCTTTGTAAGTTTCTGTCTAGTGTTTGTGTGGTTGAGAGGGGAGGTTCTGTCCAACCTCCCCCGGAGCTTAAACGTTTGTATACTCCTTCGGTCATGTAATTATTCGACACGAATCAATGACAAAACTTCCGTCTCATCCATAGAATCGATCCGTATACGGTTTTTCAGTTGGTATCAGAGCTGTTGGCTCTTTCTATGGTTGAAATCTATCGTTTTTCTTCATTTCGAGACGTTAAACCTACGGTTAAGGGTGATTGAAAGTGTTTCTGATTGATTTTCAATCAATCGAGTCTTTCTGAGTCATGTTGTTACCTAACAGAAGTCTCTAGATGTCAAAATTCGATCAAATTCTGAGTCTGGTTCGATTTCAAAAATTTCCAGTTCGAGTTCGGACAAGGTTCGGCCGAAGAACAGATCTGAAAAATAACCGCTCTGAACTCCAGGTTCGAACGTCCGAAGGTCAGGTTCGGAGGACGTTCCGAAGGTCAGGTTCGGATGAGGTGCGAAGGTCAGTTTCAGAGAGGGTTCGGAGGATCGGGTTCGGAGGTAGATCGGACAAGGTTCGGAGCACGGCCCCAGCCAGGGACTGCCGCCCCTTGGACCCCGCTTCACAGGGGCGCTGCCCCCGAACCCCCGTTAGGTGAGAATTTTACAGAAGCGGATCAGTTATCGAGTTTACCCTTGATTTGGTAGTTGTGGGGTGTTATGTTTGAAGAAAATCCATATTCCGATACTTGTTACGAGTTAGTGATCGAATTTCAAGAAATGAGTTTGTGAGTAGTCATTTTTGTTCTTGATAATGGACAGAGATTCAAGAATATGTGTTTCTGATGATGGACAGAGATTCGGAGATATGGTTATGATTACTTGGGAATGTTTGTCGGAGATTATCATTCTACAAAAACTGAAGATTAAATGAGATTAAAGATTTCGTTGCTGGCCACTTGAGTTTATCATTCCACTACAAGAATGCGGGGTTGGAATCATAAGAAATTGAAGATTTGAATATGTCACTTGTTTAGGGGGAAATTGGGGACCCTAAAAACTTTCAAAGTTCCATAATTGAAAAAGTGAATATTCAAAAGCAATCAGTTCAAGGATGATGGTGGTTTTTGATCTTCATGGAAAGGTGGTATATTCTGATGTTCGTGCGAACCGATATGTCAAAGTTTTCAATTATGGTTTGGAACTCTCTGTCATATGCCCGATACTTTCTTGAGTTGTGAGAAGACTTGGTCAGATTCCAGTCTGCAACGAGATATACGTTTACCGGAGTAATATATTGGGATGGATTTGATGTTGAGGGGGAATTTCCGTGATTGAAGATGCTGATCGTGTCTGTTTTCATAAAGATCAGAATGTGTTACAATTCGGTGAGATTGAAGATTGTTGTCAATATGTAGTGATGTTCAGGCTTCTTTACAAATTCCGGATACGACTGATGAAGTGAACCATTATCATATATGTCGGGTCCAGAGTTGGATGGTTGTGCTTGAAGCTAGGGGGAACTTTATTGGTTGTGGAGATTGTACAAGATACGAACTGTTTCCTGCATGCCTGAAGTTCAGTCCAAGGGGAGTTTGCTGAAAATCAAGATTCAAGATGTAGCAGACTGACTGATGATGATTGCTAGAAGATCAATGTCTGGATTCGACAGTAACGTCCAAGGGGGAAATTGTTGATGCATGAACCTTGTGTGGTCGTTACTGTTCGAATTGTCAAACACACTGATTTATCGGAGACATGAACTGAGGTCCGAAACCCAACCGAACTCTAGGTTTGGAGTTGGCCAAACCTTGATGGCCGAACTCCAAGTTCGGAGGGAGTTCGGACAGAGTTCGGAGCTTCCCAGTTTGGACCTTATGAAGAAGTATAAATAGTTTCGTCTTTATATTTCTTTGTAAGTTTATGTCTAGTGTCTGTGTGGTTGAGAGGGGAGGTTCCGTCCAACCTCCCCCGGAGCTTAAACGTTTGTATACTCCTTCGGTCATGTAATCATTCGACACGAATCAATGACAAAACTTCCGTCTCATCCATAGAATCGATCCGTATACGGTTTTTCAGTTTGGCCAAGGTTCGGCCAGACCTAAACATGCACAATCCATCTTGTATTCGATACTTCACATGACGATCAGAAACCTTGTATCAACAAACTCCCCCTCGGCATGTGCAGTATCATCTTCCTTCTAAACCTTGTATCTTGTATCTTCAGTCAAACTCTTCCTCGATCTTGATGATGAGTTCAATCTTGAATACTTGATATTGCATCGTGTGTAATTTCTTTATCAACAATCTTCAGAAGACTTGAAGTTCTGATGATCTCATTCCACATAGAAACCTGCCAACATAAATAATCTTAGTGCAAAACGTCTCTTCGAGACTCCAAGATATTTTGGTTTTGAGATTGATTTTGTATTTTGTGTTGATCAATCGAAAACAAATCAAAAACAAAATCTTTTTGGCTTTTAGAAACTTTATATCAAAACACACCTAAACTATTTTTGGTATTTTCTGAGATGAAATGTAAATGCAATACAGAATCAGACACTATTTTTATCTTTTGCGAGAAAGATCACGAATTGGAATCATATTGGACATAACATGCTGAACTACATTTCAATTTCGATTATTGTAGTACATAAGCCATGCCGATTGAAGATATAATTTGTCCAACTTTAAACTCTGGCATAATCATACTCATATCATCTGGATATGTTAAGGTATTGATTACATGTGCATTGACCACTGTACCCCACACTATCAGACATACTCAGATATGCTTTTCCTTATCACATTTTATGATTTCACTTGTGATTTTAATCACATAATGAATATATTTATGATATAGTCAACTGTGTTCCATGCAAAAAGAAATAAGAACGTTAAATCGTCTACCTTAAGGTCGATCTTTCGATACGTAGATAAGGCCTCGGATTTAACAAAAAAAGAAAATAAAACAAGTTGAAATTGTATAACATAACAACAATCAAGTCGGTCTTGTGGACACGCAAAGAAAGTCCGATGAGTTATACGAAACACCAAAGAAAATAAAGCAGAACGTCAAACGAACAACAATCAGGTCGGCCTTGTGAGCACGCAGAGAAAGTCCGATCGTTTGACAAAATAAAGAAAATCAAACAAGTTTAGATCTTTGCAAAATAAACACATGTATACACAGTGTCTTCTCATTTTATTTTTCACATATATTTTTTTCTTGATATATTGTGAGATATGCATCAAGATGTTGTCCACTAGGTCAAGCATCAGATTTAGTGAATATCACATTTGAATACTTTCTGATTAGTCGAGCCTACCTTACACATCGATCAAATGGTCTTATGGCTTTTCATCTATTTTATCCATGAGCCAGACGATGTCAGCCAATATACCATCATCTCCCAATCATGTCGAATACAATTTCTCATTTTTCCATGTTTTTGACTTTTTCAAATTTCTCCCCCTAAAAATAACAACTCTATTTATAGAAATTCTTTTTTACGATTCGAAAAACAAAACACTATGTTTAGATTTTGCAATAACAAACTCCCCCTCAAAATGAGATGAAGTGAAAAGCAACGCAGAAATTGATCAACCAACACGAATACTTTCAGTTAAACATTTTGGAAAAATCAGATTGATTTTGAAATTTAGATTAAGTTATCACAGATATTTCACAATCAGCAATGTCTCAATCACCGATAGGTCTTCTTGAAATACCTACAGACACCAAATAAATCATTAGTCACTCTGGGATCAACCCAATTCAACAGCGTCGAGTCACCCGGTGTCTTCCACAAAGTCTTTGTTGGCCTTGGAAACAACTTTTGGTTTCCAAATTTGTAAAATTTTTTATTTTTGATAAGAACCAGAATCAGATTTAACCGACCTACTCGGATTAGACCAAGACGATTTACAAGTTGATTTAATCTTTGGAGACCATGGTTCATAAAAAATTCGACCTTTGTTATCCACATATTTGGCAGTGTTGTGGATATATGCAGTCATCAGACAATCAGCAGCAAGATGTCCCGGTTGACGACGTGCATAACAAAGTCTTTCTCTAAAAATGTTTGAAAATTGTTCTGATTTAAGAAAACCAGATGAATGCTCAGAATCAAAATTAACAGGGAAATCATCAGAAGAGTCATACCTAGGAGATGGACTCCGTGAAGATGATGATCTTCCAGAATAATAAGAAGATTCCTTCTGAGGAGGTGATTTCTTTGCAACTTTTGCTTTAACAACCTTCTCAGCCTTCACTGGTTTCTTAGTTTGAACCGGTTCTTCTTTCACTTCGTAACCCAAGCCTTTGTGTTTAAATCCTTGATTCTTTGAAGAATTGGAAGAAGAACCCGAAGCTTCTCTCGCCTTAGCTTCGCTAGTGAATTTGTCTTTGATATCTTTCAAGTTGTTTTTCTTAATCAAAATTTTGTCTTCCTCAGTTGCAGATGAAGAACTTGAAACAACTTTATCAAAAACGTTTTCATTCTCCAACAAAACATACTTTGAAACAAATTTTGGAGTTTCACCCAAAGGATTTTCTTTCCTCTTAGACTTTGACTTTTTCTTCTTGGGTGGAGTGGCAAATTTTGAATAATCATTCAACTCAGCTTTCGGATCAATTGGAGCAGAAGTAACTTCAATTAAATCCACTGGTTGAGGAACCAAGTGAACATAATCCTTCTGAGAATTCTCCGCACTCTTATCCTGCTTGTACAAGAAATTTAGCAATGTTGGGGACAAATTGCAATTCTTAACTTGCCTTTTCAACTCCAAAATCTCCAACTGCAAATCATTAATCTTCTGTTGAGCTTCAAACACCTCCTTTTGTGACTTGATGAACTTTGCATTGAGATCATCATATTCATAAGTTTGTAGTTTTCTGATCTCACATTCAGCAAATAACTCTTCAAGAACACTTTCTCTCTTTTGCTTATAAATCTCAACATCTTTAATTAACACTTCATTCTTATCTCGATTAAGAACATTCTCATCTTGAAGCATAGTGATCTTGTTTTGAAGCGTCTCAACAGTAGCAGCAGTTTCAACAATAAGAGCATTAGCCTTTTCATATTTTTGTTGAACTGGATAACTTTTCTCAAATAAATTTTCAAAATCTTGAATTGCATCTAAAGCTTCAACTTTGGCTTTCTCACACTCTTCAGCCAATTGTGTCTTCTCTTTCAAAACATCTTCATGAATATGGACCAATTCATAATATTTCTTCTGAAAATAATCCAACTCTTTCTTAAGCGCAACAATCTATTTAGTTGACATTTTTAAACGTGAATCAAAACTTGCCATCTTCTTATGCAATTTTTCACATTCTAGACACTTGACTTTTTCAGCTTTTGAATTTTCAATAACCTTTGGTAAAACTTCTTGAACCAATGATTCACTTGAATAGGAATCAGAATAAGTCAAAAAGTTGTCATCATCATCATGACGAGCAGTCAAAGCCATTGTAATTGGAGCAATTTTCCTTTTAGCCTCAGAATCTGCACTCCAGGCAAACTCATTTGGATGCCAAAACACCTCATTTAATGCCTTATCAAATGAAATAGATTTTTCTTCAACTTTGGGACTTTCATTTGGTGAATGAAAAACTAAATGAGCATGTTGACCAGATTTCAATTTACTTTCTGCAGAACCTGAACATTCCCGTGCAAAGTGACCATAAACAGAGCACTTATAATATTTCACCTTAGATTTATCCAAACCAATCTTACATTCCTGATTCAACCGCTTCTTACTAGTTCTATTGAAAAATTTCTTCGTTCTTCGAACCAACATAGCATACTGCCAGTTTAGATCCATTTCCTCCAAATGATCATAATCGATTTGATCGTAATCTTCATTTTCCAATTCAGCATTACTCACAGCACTAGTGATAACACCAAAATATGAAGATACCAACGCAAACATCAAAGCATTATAATCATCGATAGTTTGAACAGACAATGCACTTTGAGTCGAAGAACTAGGAATTGAAACAGTACAACAAACAGAAGAATAACTTGGAGTTTCAGATTTACCTGCGAGAAATGCGGTAGGAGGTGCAGAACTAAGAATATCATATTTCCCAGCATTTATAGTTGAATCATTGTTACCATAATATAGTGTAGGATTTGAACTTGCTCAAGAAGTGACTTATTCACCTTTAACTCCATATCCCTTGCTTGAATTCTTTAAATCAAATCATTAAATGACAATTTTGGATATTCTTTATCATGAGTGACCATCATCATATAATTTTCTCATTTATCTGGTAAAGCTTCCAAAATCTTTTCTTTCTTATCAGCTTCTTCTTTTGTAAGATTCACCAACTTCATTTCACTCATTAAATGAGCAAATCTTACGGTCAGATTTGGAATCGATTCATTTTGATAATGCTTGAAACTATCAAATTCCTTCTTCAACACCTTTTGTTGACTTTTCTTATATTGGTCATTGCCTTCACATCACTTTTCTAAAGCATCCCACAAACTCTTTGTTGTGTAGTTACTTGAGAATTGATGTAATAATTATGTAGGCAATGCCATTGTTAAAGTACCATATGCCTTCTTCTCGGCTTGATACGCTTTCTTTTGTTCACTAGAAAGCTTCCTTTGAAGAATTGGTTCCCCATCTTCACCTTTAGGATATACATATTGATCAGAATATGGCAACCACATATCAATATCTTTCGCAGAAACATACGCTTCAAACCGTGTAACCCAACTATGAGAGTCTTCCAATTTGAGCAATTTAGGAACTTTCTGACTTGTTCCGATTTCATTATCATAGTTTATCATCGTTTGCATCGTAGCTTGAACGGAGTTCTGAATAGGTGCGAACGCTTGAAAATCAGACATTTTTGAAGAAAAAAAACTGGTTACTGTTCACTCCGAACCTCCTCCGAACTACGTCCGAACCAGCTCCGAACTTTAATTCGGCCGAACTCCCTCCGAACCTGAACTTCGGAAGAACAAACAAAAACTGGACCGAACTTGTACCGAAAGATGACCGAACACTATCCGAACTTGGAACGAACTACCTCCGAACCTAACCGAACTCTCATAGAACTAAAAGAAGGACCGAACTCCGTCCGAACCTCAAGTTGGGAGCGGTTACTCCGAAGTTTTCCGAACCTCAAACGAGACCAAACTCACTCGACACCATTTTCTCGATTTTCAATGTTTTTGACTGGAATTTTCGATAGTAATTCAAGCAAACTCGATAGAAACAATCTAGAAACGGATTTTTAATGAGAAGCACACTTGAGATGATCAAACGAACTCAAAACCCATACTCATTTTTGTAAAACGTGAAAATTTGACTCAAAACTCCGAAAAACAGAGATTTCTGAGCAGTAGAACAAACCAAATGCTCTGATACCACTTGAAAATACGTGAGCGTGTAGATCTTCTACTTAGTCGTAACAAAATCAATGTAATACGAGTTGAAACAAAAGAGTAAATACAAATGAGCTTTGTATTAACCACTGAGAGTTTACACAGAGACACTTAGAAGATATGACCAAGAAGTTGCAAACTCTATTACAAGACTACTATTTATACACATGTAATCCCGCTGGTCCGAACCTCCTGTTCGGACAAGGTTCGCTGTGTCCGAACCTAGAGTTCGGCCAAGGTTCGGCCAGAACTAAACATGCACAATCCGTCTTGTATTCGATACTTCACATTACGATCAGAAACCTTGTATCAAGATTCCTCTAGCATGAGAGTAGAAACTACCAAAATAATGTAAATGTACACACAATATACACAACATCTCTCATGCATCTAACCTAAAGGGTGGTTATCACATGAAACACTCATCGTTTCACTCGAGGAGTTGAAACTCGATGAACAATCATAGCCCGCCCACTAGGGAACAAGTGGACAATGAGCCGAATCAGGAAATGTTGCGAATATAAAAATGTATCACAATTCAAGGTTCGTTGGAAACATGAGGGATTGACCAGAGCTCACAAGGATACACAACGATCAAAAGGATACGAAATGTCTACTCAATTATTTGAACAGACAAACTCCGATCAACTAAAGCACAAGTTAAGTTTCGGGGGCGAACTTTCTTTCAACAAGGGGATGATGTGACAACTGAATTTCTTTTTCTTTTCTTTTGTCCAGCGAACAAACAACGATCTTAATATTCGAGACGAAAATTTCTTCAACAAGGTGATGATGTGACACCCGCCAAAACTCATGTACAAACATGAACACGAACAATAATGATATTAAACTTGCATGCATTCACATAGCTTTTAGAGTTCTTAGATGTGTCAACGAGTCCACGAGCATTCACACATGAGTCGGCCTCGAACATTGGTGATTAATTAACAATCATTAAACAAGCGAATGGATAACTTTACAGCTCATTTGGTGTGTTTTCTTTTGATGAACTTACATGTTTATTTAACTGTGTGACGGGATCCTGGTCGTCATTAGAACTAACATTTATGGGTATGGGAAAAACACGTGCAATGCATGAAGGATTATTAATACCCGATCGTTACGTGAACCTCGTTCACCAAATTTTGAAGCGTAGCACACAAGGATTCGAATTCTGCGGACTGTTTGTGACTTAACCATTATCCCTAGGGGTTTACTTGTATTTTCCACATAGTTCCTAGATAATGGGGGAAGCTAGGTCCAACCACCATCCACGATTTATGGTGATCAACCCCCTTAACCCTAAGTTATTTCCCCATTCTTCTCCATTACGTACGGCAGAGCATCCCAGCCCCAATCCGATCGGTCCAGCCCTCCCTTGATGTTGTACGCAGTTCGCAAAGAACTAAACCACTTTGGTTTATCGCTACCGAGCAGAAGGATCAGCCCTGAAAGTCTCAAGCAGCACCCTCGAATCTACTTCTAACCTCCGGTCTAAAAGGTACCACCTAACTCTGTTGATACACGATATGGCAATGAGCTGGATCAGACAAAGATACGAAGATTTCATGTTTTGGGTCTGATGGCCGAACTCCGGCCGAACCTTGGCCGAGCCTTGGCCGAACTTCAGGTTCGGACAAGCCAAGGAGTTCGGACATCTGATAGACTATAAATAGTTTATGTTTGTGTCTTTGTATTCAGCTTTTGAGAGTTGAGCGAACTTTGTATGTGAGATTGTGTGTATACTGGGATTCTCTTGTTATCACGTTTTAATGAGAGATTGAGTTTATTTGCCTTGTTGTGTTTGTATTCTCATGTATTCTCACGTATACGATTGTTATCGACCAAACCGATCCAACATTCGGTCACTTTCAAACTCCGGTTCAAAAAATCTAAATGGGTCATGGACACCGGGACTCCCATCGGTGGTGTGTCTTTATGTATAGATGAATGGGGTCCTAAGATGTTTACATTTTTTTTAGTTGAGGCTAAGATCAATGTATGATGTTGTTGTGTTATTATTCGCAAAGGCTTTATGTGCTATGTGCAGATTTGATGTTACCAAATCATAAAATATGAGAGTGCATGCATGGGTTATAAGATTTATGGACTAGATGATGATGTTGTTGGGGATAACTTGTTTTATATTGCTAGTAATATGAATAAGTGGGGGTCATAAATTGATGCCTGGCCTAGCATAGTGCATGAACATGATAAACTTTGGATGTATGCATGAGCTCTCGTATGTTATTGATCTAGAGGATAGCCTTGGGTGGTTATAATTGGTTTTGCTGCTGTTAGAAAATGTTAGCAGTGAATTAAAGCAGCCCCATGGGTGTTAGAACCCATAAAAAGGATCAAATTAAATTTCATGCAAGTTTATATAAAAATCCGTTTTTTGACAGCTTGCTGTCAATGTTTTGAGTCGACTTTGTAAGACCATAACTCACTCAATTCTTAACGAAACCGAGTGATTTTTTTTCCAGAATTTACATCAATATGTTAGTTTTCAAGTCCATGTGGTATCACTCCATTTAAATGAAGTTTCGACCTCCATTATGCCCTTGCAAACTCGGTGCGTAGCAGCTCCATTTTCTGAAACATGTTGACGGAATAAATCATTTGGCCTTGCTAAGCTAATGTTGAGTCTAAGTTTTTTATGGTGATAGGTCATAGTACCTGTGTGTTATTGTGGTTAAAATATGGGAGTTCAACAAAATGCGAAAAGCTATGTAACAACATGTTTTTAGGAACCTTATGTTTGATAGTGAATCTAGTGTATGTACGTGGCTAACATGTTACCCTTGTGTCAAATTTGTATGATCCACTATTAAACGTCCTTAACATGAAATGTATGACATATATATATTACATGCTACTTGAGTTGATGGGTGAACTTGGGACTACGCTGTTTGGCATATGTAACATGTTTTTGTATGTTCACTTGATAATTTGCTATACTTAGAAATATACTATTTTTGGAAGCTTTCCTAAAATAGAAACCTTCCATAAATGGAAGGTGGAGTCAAACAAACAAACACAACGATTATTAAGTCACCAATGTGTCGTCAGGGTCGACTGAGTCAATCTGAGTGTTTTTACACTGTCGTCTCACACAGTTACATACATATAGGTGATTCGTAGGATAACTATCTACATCATATCAAACTCTTGCCGAGCACCCTAAGGTGAGTTCACTGCCCCGCTTTTTAAGTATCTCCTTTTGGGGAGAAAACATGCTTACCAACATGCTTACAAACATACATACAAACATGCTTACAAACGTTGAGATCGGGTAATTCAGTTATACTCTCTTTCCACTGATGTGCTTACATAACACACTTGAAAGTCCTTAACATATCGGACCATTAATATATGGATTATAGCGAGGAGGTATTGAGTAGTACTACTGGGTCTGACAAACCCCGCCCGAGTTAGTCGCTCTAACTTGACTGGAGGTCAAACGGGTGTGATATTTGTCCTATCAAACGCCCTTGTTCGTGTTAGACAAGGCAGTAAGGCAATACAAACACAAACAATCATGCTGCGGTTGCGAACGCATAGTGGTATTGAAACACAACCTAGCTAGCTAATGACATAACTGTGATTACATTTCTGCAAACTCTTGAACTTACATATTGTTTAAAGCTTTGAACTCACCAACCTTTGTGTTGACACACTTTAGCATGTTTTCTCAGGTATCTATATTCGGAGCACAATTAGGACGTATGCATCTCATATGGGTCTAATAATCGATTTAAACTATTTTAGGCTATTTACTTTCATTAAGGTTTTGGGCGCGTGTTTTGCGCAACATTGTTATTGTGTTTACTTACGCTTCCGCCTTCCTTTAAAACTGTTTTTGCATGGTTTGGTATGACTAATAACTCGGTTCCTGGTTTGTCACACGCCTCGCGGTATAAACCCCGCAGGTGGAAATTTGAGGGTGTGACAAACCTGTTAACATTTTGGTGTTTGGATGGATAGAAAGGAAACATGCATGTGTAAATCTAACGGGTTTACCCCTTTTATGGGCTTAGAAAGTAGCGATTTTAAGAAGGGTCAAGCCTGCTTTAGGTAAAGTGATCAAACATGTGAAAACGTATCTTACATTTAACACTTGTTTATATATACCATTTGTTGAGGGTGTATTTTCAGGATGCTCGCAGGAAGCTCACGCAGTGCAGGAATCCTATTATCGGCTGGGAATCCCATTCATCCAGGTATCCTGATTTATTTATTTTTAAATAACCCTCATATTTGCCATGTGTTTATTTGACCAGGTTTCGACGAAGTCATCAACTACCTCCGAAACTTACGCTTCAGCTAAAGAAGATCGTGGACCAAGTGAACGAAGAGGCCCTTAACGGTCGAATTAGTTGGATAATAGGATCCCGAGAATCCCGGAAAGTTTGTTACCATTGTATTTGTTATATAAATCGAGGATTCGATCAATAGGAACACACACAACTTCTTCACACTTTAGCTCTAATAGCATACGATCTCTGTAACACTTAGCTTGATCGATCAAACCTCCAAAACACTTGTAATTTTCAGTTTCCTATCAATAAAATTGTGAGGAAGCAGGCTCTTCAGGCCGGCTCCCGAGGTTTTTTTGCTACGATTCCTAGAGGCAACTCGAAGGATCCTGGATTTTTCCCTCGTTACATCCTTGTGTTCAGCTTTATATTTCAAGCATATTGATAAGCACACTACCTCACATTCTAAGTTTGGAGTACGAGATTCCTTTGTGAATTTTTGACCAAAACAGTTTGGCGCCCACCATGGGGCAAGTGGTGCTTAATCTTACCAAAATCCCATACCTTATTCACTTCATTTGATCTCCAATCTCAAAAATGTCAAACCAACAGAAGACTGTTTCGGCCTCTACATCGTCCTCCATTCCTCCTCTTCCTTCCTTTCCAGGAAGCCAGAAGAAGACTAATGACCGTCAGAAGAAAGTGGACGAGCAGCCGAGAAAAACTGATTATCCTGTCTTCATAGGATCCCAGGTTCAATCTATTGATCCTGTTATTACTAACAATGATTTGTTTTCCTTGATTAAACATGTGAAAAATCAAATGGATCAGCAAGAAAAAACCAATCAAACAGTGATGAAGGAGATTGAAGAGCTTAAGAAATCTAGGAAGCCCGTGGAGGAACAAAGTCCTCTACTTCCCAGGCATCTTGACTTCAATGCTTCAGGATCCTCAGATTCGTCTCGCTACAATTACAAATCAGCATCAGGCTTCACTACAGCCCCTACAATGACTTCTCAGGCCGCTGGATATGCAGAGAGTTGGATTCTCAGGAGCTGTCCCACCAGAATCCTCACAGTCACGCTACAAGGGTCCTTGGATTCCGCCATTGTCGGGATCCTCAGCCGCGCCGTCTCAAGGATATCCTTTTTCTGCTGGAAATCCAAGCCAGGATCCCCAGGGATATCCATACTCTAACCCTTCTGTTTCTGTAGGAATCTTCAAGACCAGCTCCTCAGAAGTGCATGATGGTGACGTCATCCCCATGCAAACAGCAGCCACTACAGAGCCGAGCATCCCAGCGAACTATGGTTATAGTCCCAGGATTCCAGTCCAGAATCCTGGCCCAGGTAATATGTCCAATTCAATCCCTATCGTTTCTAACCAGGGTGTTCCTTATGATGCAGGTATTCATCCAAGTATCGCCAGGGAGCTCCAGAAGTTGAAAGAAATGATATCAAATGTTCCAGGGATCCTGAAACCTATTCCTGAGGTTCCTTTGGAAAGCCACAAGATCTCTAGATTTACTTGGCCAATATCCCAAGTAGAGATCCCGAAGCGTTTCCAGACTCCAAGCATGAAGCTTTATGATGGAACCACAGATCCTGAGGAACACGTGGCGCATTACCGGGAGCGTATGGAGATCAATCCTATTCCGACGGAAATCAAAGAAGCATGTCTATGCAAAGGCTTTGGATCAACCTTAACGGGACCAGCCATGAAATGGCTACTGAGCATTCGTCCTAACACAATTACATCATTCTCTCATTTAGTTAACTTGTTTAACAATCAATTTTCTTGCAGCAGAACCTTCGAGAAGCTCACAGGTGACCTGTACCGAATAATTCAGAAGCCAGATGAGCCTCTCAGGGAATACATTGCCAGATTCGGACGAGAATCTCTGGAGATTCCTAATCTGGATATGGCAGCAGCAGTGGAAGCCTTTAAAATGGGGCTCTCCAAAGATTCACGTTTTTATGATGACCTTGTCATGGCTCCTTGTAGGAACCTTGACGAAGTACGCAGTAGCCTTGAGATTTATCCGTTTAGAAGATGACAAGAGGATCCACCAAAGATTGGAGGTTCCTAAATGTGATCCCAACAGCAAGAAGGCGGAATCCCCCGGGAAGCCGTATAGATCTCGTCCATACTCCAAACCGGAAAATCACAAAGTCAATGTTGTTGACCAAGACGATGACGATGAGGAGTATCCTGAGGTATCTGAATACTATTTTTCCATTGACATTGGTGGTTTGATGTGTGCTATGCAGGATTTAGGTGAAAAAGCAAGATGGCCCAGGAAGGATACCAAGCAAGGATCCTGGAAAGACAAGACCAAGTGGTGTGCCTTCCATGAAGATTTTGGCCACCTAACTGACGAATGTATAGCGCTCCGAAAGGAAATTAGCTATCTACTCAGCAAGGGGCATCTTACAGAATTGATAGGCAGAAAGAAGGTCAAGACTTAGGAAACCGACAAGGTGCCTCAGAGAGCAGCTTCTCCACCCCAGGATGCCCAGATAATCAACTTCATCTCAGGAGGCTCAGACATCTACGGCACTTCGTATTCCTCAGTCAAGAAGCATGCTAAGGAATCCAAATCTGAACAAGGTGACAGACCTGTCCGGACGTCCACCCTAACTCAAGACAAACTCATATCCTTTGATGAGAGTGACCTTTCTCATGTTCAGGATCCTCATCATGATAGTCTTATGGTTACTTTATATATTGCTAACCATTTTGTTAGCAGGATCCTAATTGATAATGGAAGCTCAGTAAACATAATTCGTCTTGATGTGCTCAAAAATATGGGGATCCCAGAAACTGAAATAGTTGCAAGATCCTCAGTCCTGGTTGGCTTCAGCGGTGAAACTAAAAGCACTGTTGGGGATATCAGGTTACCGGTATACATAGAGGGGGTAAACTCTATGCAAAAATTCTATGTTATAGATTCTCTCTCTTGTTGCAATATTATTCTTGGCAGGCCATGGATTCACGAGATGAAGGCAGTCCCTTCAACCTATCACCAGTGTATCAAGCTTTTGACACCCTGGGGAGTTGTAAGAATTGAAAGCGACCAGCAGGAAGCCAAGAACTGTTATTCAACTTCGATGAAGAGCACCACTAAGGTGACGAAGGATAGCAATTACAGAAAAGAGCACTTGAAGTACAGGAGGACAGGGAGCTTGATGTCAAAGAAGTGCCTCTAGACCCTGTTGTAGAGGCTAGATAATACATATTATCCTCGAGTTCCCTTCGGATACTATGTATTATGGAAGTCTTTTCGGATAATACTTATTATCCTCCCTCCTTCCCCTAAAAATTTGTCAAGATCTGACGTAGGAAGTCTTTTTCATTAGATAATAAGTATCATCCTCGAGTTCCCTTCGGATAATACTTATTATCCCATACTCAAAAATTTGTCAAGATCTGACGGAGGAAGTCTTTTCCATTAGATAATAAGTATTATCCTCGAGTTCCCTTTGGATAATACTCCACCAAATCTGAAGCTGCAGTCAAACCAAAGAAGCATACACAAGGCAAACCAGCTCCATATCAGCCACCGAAGACAAATGGGTACACGTCTGACTTCTATCTAAAGAAGCAGACTTGCTTCAATTGTGGCATCGCTGGTCATATTGCTAGAAACTGTCTTTATCGCCCTTATGAACCTTATTATCCGAAAACTGAAAGGATTTCATCTCAGGAGTCTGTGAAGTCTAAGCCGATGATGATGCAGAAACCTAAGGCAATGAAGACTGTTACTCCTAAGGTTAAACCCTCTGATCAACATTGGGGTGCTGCCAAAGCTGAAAGAAAATCTTTAAATCAAAACAACAGCTTTCCAAGTTACCAACATTTTCAGAAAAAGGTGATGAAACCATTTTCAAAGCAATCAAAACTTGAAAAACCCAAAGTTACCCCTCCCAAGGTAACTAAAACTGTTTTAAAAAATGAATCTAAAACGAAGAAGGTCGAAATACCTAAAGTCACAACTCCAAAGGTGACTAAAACAAATGTTAAATCACCTGGAACTTGGAAACCAAAAATCAAGGCAGTTCCATCCCAACTTCCTGATTTTTCAAAGGGGATGTTCTTACAAGAAGTATCTTTTATTGATTCCTCAGGTGTACCCAGAAAAACAATGGCCTGGGTAGTATTAGCTAATTAATCTCTCACTCTGTGCAGGAACGATCAAGGAGGATTATCACTAACGTTTTTATTACTAATTTGTTTGTTAATAAGTGATTGTTCCAGACATAGTTTAGGAGACGTATCTTCATAACATGTCAAGTAATCTATAAATGGAAGGTATGTCTCATTGAGAGGTAAAAGGTCAAAATCAGCATGAAAGGTACTGTTCTTAACTTGGTTGTTTGAATGATGAGGCAACAAAGGGTCTTTTGAGTCAAACCTATTTCATTAAAGTTTCAATTAAGCTGTTGATTGATTATGTGTTTGACTTGAAATGCAATGAAGTGTGCATGTCATGAAACCCAATTTTCTCAAAATTTTCAAATCAATACTTTGAAAGTTAGCTTGGCCAGATGTCTGCAAAATTTTGTGTTTTGTTCTTTTAAGTGTGTTTCTGTGTTTTATTTATAAAAAAAAAAAAAAAAAAAAAAAAAAAACTTAAAAATGATGTTCACAAGATTGTGACATTAAAAAATCAAAAAACAAGGGGAAGAAATGTAAAGATGAAGAAAAAGTTGACCCCTAAAAAATAGTGTGCCTTTCAATTTTTAATTGTGTGTGTCTTGTTTTTGAGAAGTTTAGGGGAAGTAAAATGAATGTCCGAGTTGGAGATGGCTGACACGCGTAAGGCGGAAGTGAAAGGCAAGCTCCACGGTGATATGCTCGGTAGGCTCGACCTAATCTTATGACCACCAATGTAAGTGCAATGAACTTAAACTCTATATATGTTTAGATTCCCATCCTAGTTTACATGGTTCAAAAAACTGAGTCCCAGCAAAAACGGGTTGAGAGTGGTAATTACCTAGTATTCACTCTCTCACATGCCATGTCTCTGCTGTCATGACTACACCACATAATAAAAAGAAAAGAAAAAGAAATGAAAAAGAAATGAAAAAGATATAAAAAAATGAAAAAGAAAAGAGAATAAATAATCACTCAGTTGGTCATCTTTGCATGCTTAGCGGCCGACCTGATCACCAACTGATGGTTAATGAAATAAGTGGTAGTCATAACGGTGTTGCATGGTTCCTCAAGTTGGGGGTTTGTGAATCCTCAATAAACTCTGAGGTTGGGTAGGTTTTGCTGTGTACGCTTGGGTGTGGGGACAATTAAACATGACGGTAATATTGTACTATATTAAGCATGACGCATTCGGTTGGGATTAAACGGGTTTGAGTTTAAAGCGGACAAACATACCGGCAATCACTTGGACTAGTTGAGTAACTGAAGCAGAAAAGGGTTCCTCAGTCAGATTCATACGGTTTGATCCCTTGTAAACTTTCTCATGTTTGGTTTGGTAAGTATTTGTTTAGTTTATATCTTTGGTGTGTGAGTCTTTAAGTTCTTTTTGGTTGTGTTTACGTCTTGGCCAGGTTGACTTGAGAAGTCAAAATATGTTTTTTATGGGTTTTAATGCATGACAATATGCCCCCGACAGATCTTGCCAAATTTTTAGGGGAAGGAGTATGGGATAATAAGTATTATCCGAAGGGAACTCGAGGATGATACTTATTATCTAATGGAAAAGACTTCCTCCGTCAGATCTTGACAAATTTTTAGGGGAAGGAGGGAGGATAATAAGTATTATCCGAAAAGACTTCCATAATACATAGTATCCGAAGGGAACTCGAGGATAATATGTATTATTGTAGGTCCGGAAATCTCACAAACACACGATATCTAATCTAATACAAGTGCGGAATCCTTGTATAAGATTGATTCAAGAGAAATAGTAGAAGAATAGACTAGATCTAAGATAAAGATGAAGTCTTGAATGATAAATCTCTACTAGAAGCTGATCGTAAATAGCAATATATGAAGGATATCGTAAACTGCTTTGAATAGATTGAAAAGCTTACTAATCATAAACACAAAATGGGTTTATATAGTACCCACTACAACCCTAGCCTAATCGTAATCTAATAATCGGCCCACATGGCTTGATCGTAAACAGGATAAAGGCTATAAGCCCATTAACAAAAGCCCAAAACAATATAAACAATAAGCCCAATTACAAATGTTCATGCCTTAAATAAGCCTAGCCCAACAATCTTCCCCTAGGCATGAATCATTTGAACTTTTCTTCTATGGCAGCAGGAGGTCAAATCTGAATGTGTTCTGAACGTTGTTTGACCACCACTTGTTCGCTACAATCCGCTCTGCAGTCCCATGAAAGATTCCCACCCTCACAGCATTCTCCATATCATTTTCATCACCAAGTATAGGCTGTGAGGCGAGTAGCTTTATGTCTCTTTCTCCAAAACGCAGCAGATCAACTGGATCGTAGAAGCGAAACTGCCTCATACTTTTGCACAGAACCACCACCTCATGAGTCGTCGGATCATAACACCAGCAGTCAAAGTTTTTGACCAGTGTACCATCTTCGATTTCATCCAACATGTTAATCACTCGTGTGCACTTGGTGGGTGGTCTTCTAGCTTCACCAATTGGTTCTCCAGTCACTGGGTCAGTTCCCGTTTCTACCCATCTCACCTGCTTCAGGTCAAAGTCAGCAAAATTGTTTTCCAGATGGCTTAATAAGTTGTTTCTGATAAGATCCCCATCGGAGCTGTTCCACCTGTTGATGAATGGAGCTCGGAGCAAACTTCTGATCTCAGGCTCAGTCCATGAGTGGAATTGTCCACGAGTTTTGTAATACTCAACTGGACTGTAGCCGTCACGGATCACAGCAAACAGTTTCTTCTCCGTGTCATAGTGCCAGCACAAGATGGCCTCACGACTCCCCCTTTTGTCAATGGAACTTTCACCAACATCAAGGGCATATTTGGTGGGGGCTGGTCCTTGATAGAACTCACGGAACCAGTTGTCGTGACCCGCAGGCGCTTTAGAGATGACTCTGCCACTTCGGGCGTAATCAGGCATCTCTATGTTTTCATCTCCATCATCCTCAGCTGCTTCACTCGTACCTTGAGCTGACGAGCTTTGACCTGTGACACCTGTAGTATTCCCTTCTACAGAACTTTTGAAGTCATTGAACCTTTTCTTTAAATCCATCAGAGCTTCATAGAGGTACTTTGTTCTATTATTGTCAGCTGCCTCTTTATCTTTTATCCTTCTGTTTTCAGCTACCTCTCTGTCTTTCATCCTTCTGATTTCAGCATGC
>JBCNJP010000017.1:71792056-71822398 GCA_039602395.1 Deinandra increscens subsp. villosa | reverse complement strand
GAGCGTGCTGGCTAGTTGTAGATAAATAAAGACGAGATATAGTTGATCGCTATATAGATAGATTGTAAATTATCTCAGTTACTTTACGTACTTGGCTTATATTATAAATAAAAGTTTTAAATTTTCCGCTGCTTATCTCTGTTGTGCCACGTGTTCATGAGTAAATCCGATGAGTGACCCCTCCTGGTGCCAAGTCTGGGAGTGGGCGTCACAAGAAGTCAAAAGAGTTACTACTGATTTCAAAATGATTAAGTCCGAGTTGGAAATTTCTAAGGAAAATGAGAAAGAATTGGGTATGAAAAATGAATGTTTGCTTCAAGAGATCAAATTGCTGAATGAAGTCTTAGAAACTAAACAAGATAAAAGGGATGTGGAAGCTACAAAGGCTAAGATTTGTGAAGAAATGGATGAGCTGGTGAAAGAAGTCAAGAAATGGAAGGATGAAGCGGAGGATATTGCTTCTGATTTCAAAAATTTGTTTGATAAATCAAACGTCAAGCTTGATCTGCTTACAAAGAATGTTGAAGAATCAACTGCTAAGATTAACGCATATCAAGTTGACATGGGAAAGTTGTTGGATGAGAAGCGGGAGTTGGTTCGTGTACATAAAGTTCAAGCAGCAAAATTGGAGATTCAAAAGCGTAATGAAGATAAATTGAAGAAGGAATTATTTGAAGGACTTGATAATCTTCGCTTGCAAAAATTTGAAACTCACAAAGTTGCGAAGCGATTGATTGCTAAAGAAAAGGAATTTGCTGAGGCTCAACAGAAAATTTCTGATCTGAAAATTCAAGTTCTTGATGCCAATCGATTGCTCAATAATGTTTCAAATTCTCAAGTCTTCACAAGCTTCTTAGCTAACGATGCAAATTTTGAGAAAATGTTTGATAAGACTGCATCACCCCCTGCTCATATCAAAGAAGTTTTCAAAGATGTGAAGGAACAAGTTGATGATTTTGATTATTCAAAGGTTTCAGCGTCTACTGTTGAGGATGAGAAAGTTGTGACGAAGAATAAGAACAGGAAGAATAAGAAAAAGAAGGAAAAGAAATCTACAGTTTCTCCTGCTCCAAAATTTGTATCTGGTTCATCTTCTGCTGATAATGAGAAGTCGGCTACTTCTAGTGACAAGATTCAGTCTCAACCTGAGTTTGATGAAAAGATTTTTTATGATCAAAAGAATGTAACTGAAGTGAAAGCTGAATTTTCTCGTTTAGCGAAGAATGGACATTTTACACCTGAGGAGAAGATTTCTAGAAAGCATGAAGGATTGGGTTTTCACGGGATGAAAGACAAAGCTGAGAAGGTTCCAGCATCATCATCTCAAAATTTGAAGAAATTAAAGATGAAACAAGTGAAGAAGGAAGTTTTTCAAGCTGATAAAGTTCAACCCGAGTGGTTTTACAAACTCAAGGGTTCAGATCAATTATTTTCTGACAAAGAATTTTCACTTCATTGTGTTGATGCTAGGAAGATTGCTGAGGTCTTTGTGAAAGCTAACATTTTGTCTGAAAGTTCTCAATCTCGAAGCCCAACATCCAAATGGGTACATGATCACAGGCATCAGGTATATGATTCTCCTTCTGATCATGTTCGAGATATTCATGTGTGTTCTTCGCAGGTACATCAAAGATGGAACAAAACAAAAAGAATTTGTTATATTTGCCGTCGCCTAGGGCATACGGCAAAGGATTGTTCATTACCTGCTGATTCACCCCAAGGGTTTCATAAGAAACCAGTTCTTTGATGAACAAGGCAGAGTTTTTGATGACGTTAAACCTACATTTTTTCATAAACAAAAACGTTTTATTCCAAAGTTTTCAAAGGTTCAGAGTGTAGGTTCATCATCACAGTCAGTTGTGATTGTTTCATCAAAAACTTGTAACACCCCAAAATTTTACGACTTAAATTATATACGTGTGCTATATTTGTTAAGTAGCCGAAATGCATGTAATATAGTATATATATACGTATAATAGAGAAACGTCACGATTCACGTACGAATATTCGGCATGACATTCGAGGAAACGTCAAGAGTCGAATTAATAGAATATGGTAGATAACGAAAAATAAAGACCGTGGCGCAGACGGATCTTGGATCCGAGTTATAACGAAGCGGGAAAACTCGAAATAGTAATTTAGGCCCGGTTTGTAATAAACCGTATTTAGGCACGAACGTCATGAAAATAACACCGAGGCGAAAGTAGAATATCAGGTTTTGTTAAATATTTGATTTATAATCATTATAAAATATATTTACGATATTCGGCACGAAAAACGGTGGAATCGGTAACCGTTACTGTTACGCGATAGTAACCGAAATCAATTCGGTTAGCCATTCGAGATGATTATAATGCCTCAGAAAAGTATAAATAATTATTATAATATCTATGAAGAATTTTAGTCGAGAAAACATATTCGGTCTGTCAAACGGCCGAGGTCACAACACTGATTAGACGCGCTTTCTACCACGTAGTAACTGAACGCTCACCAGTTAACGTTTTCAGCAAAGAATAAATATTAGGAGTATAATTATTAGACTCCCGCAATATATTAAGTGTTCGGGAATTTTTATAAGACGTTTACGAAATATTATGTTATTTTATAGGTTTAAAATACGGGTATAATACCTACTCACTAAATATTATACCATATTTAATTTACTTGTTCCTTACTCTTGAAATGCTGTCTGTCAAGATTGATGAAATGATTCAGCAAATATTTTGATTACTCATTATATGTACGTGGAAGGATTCTACGAGTCAAATCTATATATAAATACATGCATATACGTACGTTCATTCTCACAATTTGAAACATACAAACACAAATTACACACACAATTCTCAAATCAGTATATGCATACGACAAAATGAAAGAATAGAAATAGAGAGAGAGAGAGAGAGAGAAAGCCATCCCCCTCCGTCTGAATTCGACAGTAGCAAACCCAGTCCCTCTCTTTCCTGATTTTCCGGCCGACGCCGGTACCCCCCTCTCCCTCCGTTCGAAATCACAGCAGAAGCTGGCTCCCGACCGGCGACTTTCTACTGGTGCTACTCTGTAGCTCTAACGAACCCAGCAGCAACACCCTCCGGCAGCAACGGCGACCCAGAAGCGGCGACCTCCGACTTTCTCCCTTCGTCCGTTTTTCCGGTGAAGCACAGCAGACCGACAGTAACCGACGACCACCTCGTCACTTTGAACTAGCAACTCCCACAGCCGCCTCCTGTTCTCCTCCGACGACCACTAAGGCAGCAGCGACGATCACAGTCTGGTCCCATCATCGGCGAACCCCTGCTCCCTCGTTTTTCCGGCGACGCAGTTCCGACGAACCCCCCCTCGTTCCTTCGCACGACGACATTGAGCTCGTTGCCGACTACACCAACTCCGATGATGATGATAATGATGATTCGTTGAGTGATCGGAGATGACGAAGGTGGCGTTATGGTGGCCGTAAGCAATGGCGAGTTGGTGGCGGGCAACGATGGCAAAGGTGGTGGTTACGTTAAACATGATGAAACCGGATTAAAACCCGGTAAACCCGACACCACCATGCTCTCTTTCGGTTAACTCTCGGTAACGGATATTTGGCGACGGGGGATGGCGGCAGCGGCGATGAACTACCGGGATGGTGGTGAATAGTAGCGGTGATTGGCGGTTGTTAACGGCAGTCGTAGGCGGTCGTAATTCAAGTTAGAAAAAGGGACGACGAGTTAAGCCGTTTTCACTTTCAGTCGATGTTTCGGTGGCGTAACGAGGTCCAAACGACGAACCGACAACGGGGAAATGCCCGTGGCGAGATAATAGTCAGGAATGACTATTCGTTTGTCAAGAACGGACAACTTTATTATTCGGTTATTTTGGACTCGCTTCACGACCCGTCAAGAGGTAATCACGTTAAATATTTGTTATTATTACAAATATTGTTATTAAGTTAAAGTTCATATTAAATCATCATAAAACAAGATAAATGATATAAATATATATTTAAAACGAATAAATATATATATGATTATTAATTAGTTTTATTTAATAAAATTGATTTAAAAGGATATTTTGTAATTAAATATTAAATATATATATATATATATATATATATATATATTTAATATAAACGATAAAGTAATTATCGGATTAAAGAATATATTTAATATATATTTGAAACATATTTAAAATATGTTAATATATATTTAAAAGTGTTAATATTGAAATTAGGGTTTTCTAGACACTATTCTGTCAAACCCGAGTAAACGATAATGAACCAAGCTTTAAAATTTTATAGCATGTTATAAAATGTTATAACGGATAATACCCTAATTCAGTTTTGAATGAATATGAGTTTTGATAAAGAAATGAGAATAACGGGAAATTAGGGTTTCCAAATATGATTGTTTAATATAAAATAATCCGAAGGGTATGGAGACTTGATTTTTGACATGGAACTATGTTTATATATATAATAAGTATATATAAAGCTAAAATGGATAAATGAGAAAGTATTTAAAATACTAAGTTAATCGGATATTTAGAAGTTCGCGCGGACCTTAAGGATAGACGCCTGTACACTGGGGTTTCTGGCAAAAGCGAGGGTGTCGCATAAATCCCAACTGGGAAATGGCATCCCTCACTGGGCGATCCCGGAGTGAGCGTTTACTTATAGGAATGCGTGTCTTCATAATTATCAATAAAAGATAAGAGTAATGGCCTAAAGGGCATTTTGGTCATTTTGACCTTTTAAAAGAAATAAACTTAATAACTAAGTATTATTAAGTTAATAAAGAGTTAAAATAAACATAGTAAATGTTTATTGTATTAAACCTTGTGTTAAAGCCGTACAATACGCAATTAGGTTTAATTGGAAGGCATAGCGGAGGTTTTCTCTGAATTAACTGCTTAAGAGAATAAGGTGAGTTCTATGAGCCCACTTTTAAATGTTTTAAATGTTTTAATGTTTTCGGGCTGATATACATGCAATGATATATATTCAACTGTTTACTTGAAAAGTATTTGAGATGCCTTTACTTGTTTTGTGTTGATACACATACGTGGAAAAGTTATAATACTTATAACTGTTTTAAAGTTATCATTACTTGTGTATTACTCTTTTCAGGAAGGTTATAATAAACGGGTAATGTAAAGGATAAAACTTTTATATAAAGCTTTGAGAAATGGAAAATTTGTATGTTTGGTCTAAGCCTATGTATGTGAATAAGTGTCGGGTAAATATGATCTTATTAGCCTTGTTGTACAAGACCCATAACATCATATTTATGAAACGCTTATTTTCATATACGGGTGATGGACTGGTATTGATATGGTTATGAGTCCAAATACAAGAGTTATTTAAATGGACTTTTGAAAAAGATGAAAAGGTTTAAAAGGTTGAAAATGTGGAAAAGGTTGAAAATGTGGAAAAGGTTGAAAATGTTTTAATCTAAGCAAATATTGTCTAGTGAAAAGGGAAAAGGTGGTTGTGCAACTAGAAGCGGGGAATGACGGTTCCCCGGGGTAATGACGGTTACTCTATGAAAGGTTTCGGGTGGCGACAGTTGCCCGAGGAGCTAACGTGGTTCCAATAGACAATGCTTAGTAGAATGAATGGTTAAATGTTTTGGTATAATTCTGTTATGTCTTATACCTGATAAAGGATAAATGATTAAATGTTTGGTATAACTCTGTTATGTTTTATACCTGATAAATGTTATAAAGAAGGGGTCGTTAGGCCCAAATGTTTGAAGTAAACCTTTCAAGAAAAGGTAAAAGTTTTAAATAGTTAGAACTCACCAGCGTAAGCTGACCTTTAAAAGCATGTATGTCAGGTATCGGTGATGTTTAAAGTAGCAAGGGAAGGGCTCTAGCAAGGGCAGATTAGATGGGCAAGCTATCAGGAATGACTTGGTAGTAGACTGGCATAACTATAGACAAGATCTAGTTATAGATTATGTTATTATCTTCCTTACTATTGTAACTCGTTATATATATAAATGAAAAGTTTTTAATTTCCGCTACTTAGTTATCTCTGTTGTACCATGTGTTCATGAGTAAATCCGACACGTGACCCCTCCTGGAACCAGGACTGGGAGTGGGCGTCACAAAACTGAATTACCAAAACAACAACAATGGAAACCTAAGGTGATTTTTAAGCAAAACAAGGACACTGGTCGATCAGAAGCGATTCGCTATGGGTCATTTTTGGACTAATTAGTTTGACCAGTGTGCAGGTACTTCTAGAAGACCTATCGACGATTGCAAAGTTGCTCATGGAGGATTATTCTGCTTAATTTAAATTTCATGATAAATCTTTCTGACCTGCAAATTTTCTGAATTCTAAACCTGCACCATATCCGTGTTGATTGATCACTTTTCTTTGTTTTCCAAGTTTTTTCCTCAAAAAGCCAAAAATAGAGTTTTTGTTTTTGAGTAAAATGAAAATCCAAAAATAGAGTTTTCATTTTAAGGGGGAGAATTGTAAGTAAGGGGGAGTAGTTGAGAAAATGCATGTTATGGGGAGAAAGTGAATACATGCCAAATATATAATGAAGGAAGGTGAATACATGCAAAATTTTAAAATTGTGAGAAATTGATCATTGGGAAATATCATTGGGAAATGATGGTACATTGGCTTACGTATCTGACTCATGGATAAGAATAGATGAAAGGGCCATAAGATCATTGTTTGATATGCTTGGTAGGCTCGGCAAATCAGAAAGTATTCAGATGTGATATACACTTAATACTAATGCTTGACCTTGTGGATAACATCTTGATGCATATTTCATGACACAAAAAGAAAAATAAGTGTGAAATTTAAAATGAGAAGTCACTGTGTATACATGTGTTCTTTTTGCAAAGATTTAAACTTGTTTGATTTTCTTTATTTTCTCAAACGATCGGACTTTCTCTACATATCGAAAGATCGACCTGAACTTTGTTCGTTTGACGTTCTGCTTTATTTTCTTTGGTGTTTCGTATAACTCATCGGACTTTCTCTGCGTGTACGGGAGTACCGACCTGATCGTTGTTGGGTTATACACCTTTAACTTGTTTTATTTTCTTATTTTGTTAAATCCGAGGCCTTATCTGCGTATCGAAAGATCGACCTTAAGGTAGACGATTTAACGGTCTTATTTCTTTTTGCATGGAACTCAGTTGACGATATCATGAAAATATTATGCATTGTGAAAAATCACAAGTGCTATCACACAACGGAAAAAGAAAGAAAGACTGAAAATGTCTGATTATGTCTGATAGTGTGGGATACATTGGTCAATGCAAATCTAATCAATACCTTAACATATCCAAATGTTATGAGTATGATTCTGCCCGAGTTTAAGTTGGACAAATTATACCGGCAATCAGCATGGCTTATATGCGTCAATTAATTGAAATTGAAGTGTAGTTCAGTGCGTTATGTTCAATATGATCCCATATAGTGATCTTTCTCATACCAAAAATAGTGTTTGATTCTGTATTATGACTTCATTTCATTTCTGAAAAGAACAAAAAGATTTTCGGTATGTTTTAGCATAAACTTTGAAAAGTCAAAAAGATTTTGTTTCTGCATTATTTTCGATCTGATTAACACGTGATACAAATCAATTTTCAAAATCATATCTTGGAGTCTCAAAGAGACGTTTTGCGCCAAGATTATTTAAATATTTGAGCAGGTTGCTATGTGCAAGATATCACAACTTCAAGTCTTCTGAAGATGTTGATGGAAGACCAGAGATACACTAAAATGTCATCAAGTATTCAAGATCAAGTTACGATCGAGTTGATGAGGAGTTTGTTTGAAGATTCATTTCATTCAACGAACGGATTCTATACTTAAGGGGGAGCTTGATTGAAGATACAAAGTTGCTGATGTTGAAGAGATACTGCACACGACGAGGGGGAGTTTGTTGATACATGATATGTGCGTCGTGTGAAGTATCAAGCAATGTAAAAGATCAAGTCAAATTATGTCTGGTCGATCTTGATCCGAACCTGGAGTTCGGACTAGCCGAACATGAGGTTTGGCTGAAGCTCGGCCAGCTGGGTATAAATAGTTGTTTGGTCTTTGTAATTTGGAGTTCTGAGCGTGCGAGATTACTGTTAAGTGTGTGTTTCTGAGTGTGTTCTCTGAGTCTGTATTCTGAGTGTTTACTGATTGTAATTGTTCTTCGTTGATCAATAAAACAATCGGTTAATTACGATTCGATGTTTGAATAGCTAGATCGAGTAGACGATCCGATGCTCACGCATTTTCACCGTGAATAATTATTATTTCAAAACCCACCTACGGAGAGGTGTTTGACGGTGGAACGTGGTAATCGGAGGAGATTCGGAGAAGGGGCGGTGGTTGGAATGGCAGACGATTTGGGTGTTTAGGAAGAGAGAGAGAGGGGTGAGTTCTACGGTAGATGAAGATGACGAAGGCAATGGTGGTTTAGTTACGTAGGAAGCGGCGATGGAGGAGGATCTTATGGCGGAAGCCATGGAGGAGGCGGAGGATATGGAGGTGGGGGGACTGGTGGGTGTGATGGTGAAGAAGACCTGGGGGAGGGTTATTGTTTTTTTATTTAGTTTAAATCTTTGGGTATTGAAGATCAATGTAGGGAGGAATTCATAGTTTTGTTAAGTTTGCTTGTTTAGATTAGTTTCAATTGTAATTTTGTCCTTTTGATAGCTAGCGAAACTACCGAGCGAAACTGTTGTTTCGCTCGGTAACTAGTTTAGTCTGGTCTCAGTGACAGTTTCGCTTGGCCAGCGAAACTGCCAGCGAAACTGTCTACTGTTCTGTATAAATAGTCGCCTTTGTGCACTCTTTTGTAAACTTTTGCAACTTTATCAACCCTAATACAAGATTTCTGGATTTTGGTAAGTTTGGTGACGGCTAGGAGCATTCTATTCAACCTTTGTAGCTATTGTTCATCTCTTATCATCCATTTGGTTGTAGTTGTGATTGTTCAATACTAAAAACCCATTTTAGCTATTAGGAAATCATCCTTTATTGATATTTGATTGGTTTTCTTCTCAAAACACCTTCATTAGCACTGATTAAGATCAGTGAGGACCAACAATATATTACAAAATAAGTCCTTATCTTTTTTAAAACATATAAATTTACATAAATGAGCCCTCATGTGCAGAATGACTTATATGCCCTTTTATTTAACATAAAAAATTAACCTTGTTAGCCGAGGGACTCAGATTGCAATGAAATGTAAACCCCAGGCGAGATTTGTTAATAATTTGAAACCCGGACTCAGGTGGCAACAAACAGCAAATCTTAGGGACGCAAAATGTAATTAACTCAAATGTAAAAGTCTAAAAGTTTGTTGGTGAAAGTATAAGACTATAAAAGTATACTAAAAAACAAAAAAAAAAAACCAAAAAAAAAAAACAAAAAAAAACCAAAAAAATAAATAAATAAAGTTGAATATTTAGAGGATGGTGACCCGCCCGCGCTTCGCGGCGGGCCACCAATTTACCCGTCAATTCATGTAAGAAAATTTTTAATGTGGTCAAAATTTAAAACTATAAAGAAGTCGTGGGCAAAGTCGAAAACTCTAAAAGTCAAATAAAAAACGAAAGTAAAAAAAATTTAAGGGGTATAAAACATAAAAGTCTAAAAGTCTCGTGGTGGAAGTATAAAACTATAAAGATATACTAAAAATGAAAGTAAAAAAGTTAAGGGGTATAAATGTAAAAGTGTAATAAAACTATAAAAAATTTGTGGTCAAAGTCGAAAACTCTAAAAGTATACTAAAAGCGAAAATAGAAAAACGTAAAACTGTGAAAGTTTCATAGCTAAAGTAGAAGACCACAAAACTTTAAAAAAAAAGTTTAAAATCTAGAGGGTAGAAAACGTAAAAGTATGAAAAATATGTGAAAACTAAAGTAAGAAAACATAAAATTGTGAAAGTTTTTTGGCCAAAGTAGAAGACCACAAAACTTAAAACAAAAAACACTTTAAAAGTTAGAGGACAGAAAATGTAAAAGTATAAAACATATGTGGCTAAACTATGAAACCTAAAGTTTACTATTCCGTTAAAAAAATAAAGTGTAAAATTTAAGGGTAGAAAATGTCAAAGTACTAAATTTTTGGGGCCAATGTTAAAAACCCAAAAACCTAAGTTTGTGGCTAAATTAGAAAATCCTAAAAGTTTTGTGGCCTAATTAAAAGAACCTAAAACTAAAAAAATAAGTAAAATAAAATAAAATAAAATAAAGTGTAAAAGTATAAGAGTAGAAATTGCCAAAGTCTTAAACTGTCGTGGTCAAAGTATGTCACACCCCGGTCAACGGATTCGGGTGTGAACGGGAATGGAATCATAGTCGTGGATACATAGAACAACTAATTATATTCAAACGTTATAGTAAAACATCACATCATCTAGATTGCAGCGGAAAAGTGGTGTAATGATAATGTCTTATATTTGAAAATAAAAAGTCATAATTTATTGATAAAAGCATAAGGTAGTTTATTTGGGATAGGTCGGGACTATGACTCCGGCGAAGCAGGTCCGATAGTTGAAGTTAAGCCCCATTTGCATGCCTTCGGTGATTGCTCAATTACCTGAGAAATCATGAGTTAGAAAACGGGTCAACATAATGTTGGTGAGGTTCACAGGTTTATGATTTATCATTCACAGGTTGTAAAACAGATTTCAGTATACTTAATATTACTTCGGTTTACCGTTGTGGATGTATGATCTCACCTGAACCTTGATTTCAAATACTAACGGTTTACCCACCCGGCATCTCTTGCCCAGAGATGTTAAACAGAGCAGAATTAACTGACGTGTGCCCCTTGACAATGTACGGAGTCAGGATCAGAGCTACCGAACTGGGCAGGGTTGTCAACCCAAATAGATCTATTCACTAGCTATCGTTTCGTACATAACTAATTGAAATCAATTAATGGTGGGATACGGTTGTACAAACGTTTATAACGATAATGTACCAAATTGGGCAATCAGTAAGAGAACAAGTAGTCATACGGCTAACAGATAAACCATAATATTAAGTAAAAAGCATTTATCAGATTTCATGATTTCTCCCCCAAAGTATAAAACAATTAAAAGAAAAGGGGCCGTGAAACTCACTGAATCAGCAGATGAATGAATGAATCGTGAAGTAGCGGTAGCAAGTAATGTCCTAATTTAAATAAATAAGACATTTGCATAAGGTCTATGATCAATTAAGTAACACAAGTCACCCAAATGATACCGGTCAAGTCTTGACGTTATTCCCGTTTGTATTTGTTTGGAAAGCCTGCTATTAGTATTTATTGTACAAATAAATACGCGTTTTCAAGTTCATATTTATGTTAAAATAAATATAAGAAAAAGGCAACATCGATGAAATCAAAATCAGGTATTGAACGTCTTGTTAAATAATAAGATATTATTTATTTAGTTCAATTGATTTTTAAAGAAGTTGATATGTTTTCCAACACGTTAAGTTATATTAAAACTTAATGGAGAATCGGGTTTATAATTATTGTCAAAATAATTATATTGTTCCTAGAAATAATTTATTTCCAATCATTTACAAGTTAGGAAAGTGCCACACAAGTTTGTAAAATAATAAAGATTTGATATTATTTACTTGTGTAGAAGTATAGAACTTTTAGTTAAAATTCATAGTTATTAATCCATAACTATTTTTAACTAGTTAGAATACTTTACAAGTTTTAGGATTTTCCCAAATAATTATTTGTCAAAAATAATTATTTGTTTGTCATAAAAATAGATAATGACTTTAAATATTTATGAAATATTTATTCTATTTTTAAAACGTCATGAGAAAAGATATGATTTAAAAACATTACTCGGACTTATAGATTTTTCCTTTAAACGTTTTATAAAATGAGTCATGTTTACGTATTCCGACGTTAATGCGTATATCGCCGTATTGATCCCGGTTTTATTACTACGCAAGGTCATTATGTCTAGATCATTTTGAGTTATCAAAATGATCATAAAAATTTATTAAGTCTTCCAACATGTAAGACTTGTCCATATTTTTATAAAAATCATTTATTTTCATAAAAATCCACATTTTAAAGACAAAAGTTAGATCTTCTTGCCTTTTATAGAATTTTTAAGAAATCTTAGAATTTATGATAAGTCCAAGTGTTTTAATCATTTGACATAAATGATCTTTTTACCATCTTCTTGGATTAAGTTTTATAAAAATAATCCATGACAAGAAATTGTCATCTTTTATTTATTCCCAAGCCATTAAATAATCATGTGACATGATTATTTATACTTTTCCATCTATTAACATCTTGTTAAGATTACAAGTCTATTGACATATTGATTGTTCATATCTACTAACACTTAGTGTTAGGACCATTTTATCAAGTTAATATATAGCGTAAACATATCTAGTAACACATTTAGTGTTAGGACCAAGTTAGTGAAATTAATAACGATCTACTAACACATAGTGTTAGGACAAATAAATAAATGACGATCTACTAACACATTAGTGTTAGGACAAGATAAATATAAACATAACTAGATTAACATTTATGATTTTGTTTATATGAAGAGGCTTGAGTTTTGTTTAAAACAACTAACTATGAAATCAAGATTTCATAAGTACAAGATTCATGGTGCACACTTGTTACTTTCATTTGATTTCACAAATGTGTTTCACCACACCCTTTGGCTATTTTAAGTCTCAAAGACACCAAAAGAGGGTGTTTGATCTTGGAAGAAAGGAGGTAAAGAAGAGAGTTTTTGTTAGTTGGTCAAACAAAACACAAGCATTCTTGATTATTTGGTTGCTTATTGTCAAGACTTGAGGGTTTCATGGGGTGGAAATAGGTAAGAAGTGAGTTAGGAGACTCACAAAAAGAAGGAGGAAATCGGTGGGAGTTAGTGGTGGTCGGCGGCGGTCCGGCGGTGGCGGATGGCGGCGGCTGTGGCGGAGTAGCGGCGGCCGACGGTGGCCGGTGGTGGCTTGGCCGGCCACAAGGGAAGAGGGAGGGAGAGTGGAGAGAGTTGTTGGTGAAGGTGCAAGTTTGGAGTGAGGGGTGTGCTCTCTTTTATAGTCAAATGGGTGGTCAATGTCTCTTGGTTAAAGCTTAAGTCTCATGGTAATTGTATACTAAAAACCATTGGACGTTGATGTGTTGTCAAGCCCACAACACTTCTAGCTTTCTTGATTAGTTTTATAAATTTTATAAAAGTTTGGGAGCTTTTATAAAAATATATAGGGGTTAGGATTTTATAAAAATAATAATTTTTATAAATTTAGTTCAAGCATAATTTAATACAATGGTGGCGAGTTTTAAATAATTATTTGGGCCAAAAGTTTATAAAATCAAGTGAGTTAATTTTATAGAAATCATTGGGCCAAAACACATTATTTAAAAAAAGTTTAGGAGTGGGCCGAAGCCCAAATTATATTTGGTTAGGGTACCGGGCCGAAGCCCAACGGAAAACGGGTAGGAGACCGGGCCGAAGCCCATTGGAAATCGGGAAGGGGCTGGTTCTCGGTTTGGGCCGCAAAACAGATCGGGTTCGGCCCAAGGCCATCTAGGCCGCGGGTCGGGCTTCCTGGTCGGGTTGAATGCTCGGTTAGTCGGGTTGAGTTTTTGGATCGATTTTCGGGTTTGTTTGGATTATTTTGGGCTTATTGGGCCTAACCGGGCCCAATAGTGTTAACAGTTATATCGTTTGGCTAAGTCTTGACAATGACAAGTTTTTGAATTCATTTTTGGTTCACATAAACAGTTTTAGTTTGTTTGACATGTTTTGCTTTTGTTTTTTTCTCAAGTTGATCCGGTTCGGTACGTGTGAATGCAACGAAGACTGTTTCGTTTGTTCGCGTCGGTTTTAAGCTCGACTACCATGAGTGATTAGAATCCCAGTTGTTTCTAGTCACGTAATCGCTTAAAATGTTCCTGTGCCGATGGTGAATATCCGTGACACATGTTTAAGAAAAAAATATAAAAATTACATTTTTATATTCGTTTCCTATTGTTAACATTCCATTAATTCCTTAATGGTCTTTCATGTTTATTAGGGCGCGTTTTCCAATACAAACGTGGGAATCAGTTTTACGTCCGGTTTTTATCAGTTACGTACAGTTACCAAACAGTTAATCATAGGTAAGATAAGCACATAAGGTCTAATCTAAGGTCAAAGTAAGGAGCGTTGACTTGACTTTTGAACGGGGTGTCACAAAGTATGAAAAGCAAAAACTATACTATGCCTTTCAAGTGACTAATGTTATATATATATAAATATATATATATATATATATCTATATGGAGAAGGATAAAATGAAAACCTCTCCGAGTTGGAAAAACCGTGAAAACTAAGCTAAAAAATTAGTTTTTTTTTTCCAATTTTTTTACGGTGACTCTCTAACTTAAAAAAAACACCCTTTATGAAAAAAATAAAAAAAAACGCCGAGTAATTTTTTTTAAAAAAAATATTTAAGAACTGATTTTTTTGCAAAAAGAAGTTAACCGGCCAAAAAAGACGTTCAAAATTTGTTATTTTTTTTAGATGTATTTTTTTATAGATTCTACATTCAATTTTGATGTAGAAATTGCCAAAGTCTTAAACTGTCGTGGTCAAAGTATGAAAAGCAAAAACTATACTATGCCTTTCAAATGACTAATGTTATATATATATATATATATATATATATATATATATATATATATATATATATAGGGTTGGTATTTGGAACCAATTTGAGATCGTTGAACCCGGTCAAAAACGCGGTTAAAAAAATGTTTTTTCTCTTAATTTTTTTATGGTGGTTCTTTATGTTATAAACTACTCTTAAATGAAAAAAAATCAAAAAACCGCCAATAGATTTTGTTTAAAAAAATATCAAAAATGTCTAGGTTACACATGTAACTTTTGCGTAACTGCAAATATATGCATAAAAGTTACAGATGTAACTTTTTTCGTAACTGAAAATCTACTAGGCGTTTTTTTGATTTTTTTTCATTTAAGGGTAGTTTATAACATAAAGAACCACCATAAAAAAATTCAGAAAAAAAACATTTTTTTTACCGCGTTTTTGACCGGGTTCCAACGATTCTCCAACTCAAGGTGGGTTCCAATTTATCTTTTCCCATATATATATATATATATATAGGGTTAGGTTCAAATGAGAACTTTTTATTTTGAGAACTTTTGAGAACTAAATCTCAACCACAAATTTCAGGGGGGGACCACTACAATTCATGGGAGGGGGGATACATATAAATAAACTTGTGGCTCAAATTAGTTCTTTTTAGTTCTCAAATCAAATTGATTCTCAAATGATCCTCTCCCTTATATATATATATATATATATATATATATATATATATATATATATATATATATATATATGGAGAAGGGTAAAATGAAAACCTCTCCGAGTTGGAAAAACCGTGAAAACTAAGCTAAAAATTCGTTTTTTGTTCCGATTTTTTTATGGTGACTCTCTAACTTAAAAAAACACCCTTTATGAAAAAAAATAAAAAAACGCCTAGAATTTAAAAAAATAAATTTAAGAACCGATTTTTTGCAAAAAGAAGTTAACCGGCCAAAAAAGACGTTCAAAATTTGTTATTTTTTTAAATGTATTTTTTTTTATAGATTCTACATTCAGTTTTGATGGTTTTGGTGATAAAAAAAATAAAAAAGCGCCTAGAGATTTTTTTTTCTAAAAATTATTTACATATTTTGTTACATATGTAACAAGGTATGTTAGTTGTTACATATGTAACAGGTAAATGTTACATAAATAACATGACGTAACGTTAGATTTCTGAAATTTTTTAAAAAAACAACTAATGGGCGTTTCTTTTGATTTTTTTTTCACCATAAGGCTTGTATTAACGCATATAATCACTACAAAAAATTTAAAGAAAAAAAATCGTTTTGTGGTAGTTTCCACGGTTTTTCCAACCCAAAGAGGTTTTCATTATATCCATCCCCATATATATATATATATATATATATATATATATATATAATTAAAGTCGGTGAAATAATAATACTGATATTATTATTATAAATAAACGTTAATTAAATAAGCTAGTTTATTTAATTAGTTTATCTAAAATGGTGGATGGATAATTTAGTCAGTTAAATTTAACTGATAATTATCCATAACTCAAACGGATAATATGGAAGAATAAACAATTGTGGTTTTTACAATATTGCTTGGAGGATATGACAGAAACTATTAAATAAATCAGTTATGGATTATCCATAGCTGGTTTATAGTGACTATATATTGGGAGCCTAAATAAGGATTTAGGGTTACGATTTTTCTCCACCCTGTTGTCAGTAAATTTTGGCCCCTCTCTGTTTCTGCGAAACAACCGTCGGCCACCACCTACCAGTCGTTGTCCGCCGTCTTAGCCGGTCTCCTCCGTAGTCGTAGATCGCCGACGACCACCTCAAGTTGCCTCCGCCGTTCGAGCTTGTCCGTCCTAACGCCTCATCCGCTGCTGCCACCGTCGCGCACCACCATCGCTGCCTGCCGTCAGTCGCTACCTGCCGCTGTCACCAACCACCGAGAGTCTTCGGTTGAAAACAGGCTTCTTGGTCGAAAACCGAGTCTCGGGTCGAAAACCCTCTCGCCGTCGAAAACCCCTAGTGCGGTCGTGTCACACCCCCAATTTCCACTAACGGAGTATAACCGTGTGGGATGTGATCCAGACCAGGATCCAAGTCTTTAGTTACAACCAAGTCATAGTTAAAGGGGTAAACCAGTCATGTATTTCATTTAATAAATCAGAGTTTACATTTCACAAAGTCAGCGGAAGCATTAAAAGTTTACAAGGTTGTTGTTTAGTAAAAGTGATTACTAAAGTATCTGAAATACAATCTCCAAAAGGGTTTTACAAAAGGTAAATATTGCCAACGCCCGTGCCATCCATGATCCTCCAAGCAACCTGAAAAGCATTCAACAATCAAGTGTCACATGTAGACCTAATGTATATGAATAAAGAAAGGTAAAGCACAATCAATATTCATAAGACCAGTAAAATTCCATATCGTAGGTAGCTAGCCTATAGTTATGTCCACCTGAATTGTTCGTAACCGAAGCTGACAATGTTTTGATAGGGGGTACCTATGAACCTTGCCTTCCCGTGTCTATCCGGATCACGGTGGGTAGGCTAACATTGATCTCAGTCCGACCGCCAGTCGGGAGGGTGCATCCCATGCACCGCTGAGCGGGGGTGTCAATCCACAGTAGTACTACTCAATATTACCTCGCTACTGTATATTAACGCCCCGAAAGTAAGGACTTTTGTATTAAAAGCAATTCAGTGCAACATATGATATTTTGTCGGAAATTTACTTAAGTAAGAAAATACCTTTACCGTTGGGTTGCCATCCTACACCGGATGCAACTATCTGTGCGTTATCATCCTAAACCGGATATAACAATAATAGTAAGTAAAACTCACCTTAGGGTGCACTGGTACTCAGCACTTGGTTCCACCGGTTGGTCAAAATTAACCTATTCGGGTAAAATATGGCCTAATCAAATTAGTAGGTGTCGCTAGGACGAAAATAGCACATAAACACCTAAACATGTTTCATACAATCATACAAGCCACACAATGCACATACAAGTCCCAATTTGGGAGAAAAACAAGAAATTGCAACTTAAGTCAAAGTTGACCCAGAAAGTCAAACTTTAAGCACCTAACTAGTGACATAGCTAAAATCCACAATACTTGGAATTAACTCCTTAAATTTTACAGGAATATACTACATATCATTTAGGACTTGTTGCAGAAAGAATCAACCCAAAAGGTTAAGAAATGAGAAAGTTATTCACGTCGGAAGTTTGCAAAAATCAACATTATTGTCACTAACACACCGTTTGGGAATACGCCTAATTTGCTCCATATTTGGAGTTAGGTTCTAAAATTTTACCGAAATATACTTCCCAATATTTAGAACATGTTTAAAAAAGGATCAGCTAAAAAGGTTAAGAATTAGGGAAGTTATGCGCGTACGAAGTTGGCTAAAAATCACATTTGTCAAACATTAACACACCATTTGGTGACATAGTTAAATTGCTCATTTCTTGGAGTTAACTACTAAAATTTTGCAGAAACTAACTACTCAACATTTAGGAAATGTTGCAAAAAGAATCAACTCAATCGGATAAGTATTGAGAAAGTTATGCGTGTCGGAAGTTGGAAATTTTAGCTTTTTGCAAAATAGTCAAAGTAGGTTTAAAATTTACATAACTCATTCAAAACTTAGAGTTTGAACATGAAACCTTCCAGATCTTACTTTTATTATATAAAACTCATTTTCATTTAACAAACCCCTCAATAAAACGAGGTTATAATGCTCAACCAAAAAGCAAAGTCTACTTTTCACAAAAAAATACAGCTCTGCGCACCTAACTTGCAGCAGTGTTTTGGATGATCAAACGGTGGTTTTAGAAAGTGTGCGAGTAGCCGTTGTAAAGCTAAGACATCCTATTTTACTAGGGAAAAAGAATCAATCAGTTTCGAGCAAAATTGAGCAAGTTATGACCTCTGAAAGTTGACCTAAAAATCTGGCCGAATCTGTCCAAAATTTGTAATTGTATAAATTGCATTTTCGTGGTTTTGGCCATTCTTTTGCTCGTTTAACTTCGTCTAAAGACTTGTAACGCATTAGATATCATATTATCATGCATTTCTAGTTGTCATAACAACCATACAACAATCCTATCAAAATTCAAGCATGCCACTAGCATATAAGCATATATTCTTCAATTTCAAGTACTCATATACCCAAATTCTTCAAGAACACTTGTAAGCATGTAACCACATGAAAATCACAGCCATGATATCATCTCAAATCTGTCCAAACTCATAAAACTACTTGTCTTAACATAAAACATGATTCAAGCACATATTTTCACACCAAAATACACAAAATCACAAGACTAGCACATGAATTTAACCAATTTCATGTTAGAGATTTTAGGGCTTACAAGAGATAGGGGAAGAGGGGCGGATGAGAGAAGAGGAGACGAGGTTGGAGCTTCCCCTTGCTTCCTTGAAGCTTGAATGAGCTTAGAAACTCCAAATCTTGCTAGATTGGAAGGTGATTGCAAGAGATTTGAAGATGGGTGTGTGTGGAGTGGTGAATCGTGAAGAAAGAGGAAGAAGAGAAGAATGATCGTGAAAATGGGGGAGATGGGGTATTTAGGCAGATTTTAAGTTTAGGGTAATTACACAAATGGTCCCTCAACTTCCATTTTAAACACCTTTAACACATAACACATATTAAATGGGTTTTTAACTAAAACTTGAAAAGTAAAAATTCCAAAATGTTTCTAATTGTCTTTAAACTCATTTAACATGTAATGTTTAGTCGGGACTAGTATAAATATCATTTACACATAAAAATTTCAATTTACGCACGAAGTCCGGTTTCACCCGAAAACGTGAATTTTGCAAGTAACGCATAAAGTCACGAAACGAATTCACGAAACAAGTTACTAACACCAATTAGCAATTCAACATGATCAATATACAATTATTCAAATAAGGGGTCTCGGTTTCGCTAATGGGACTAACAGGAACTAACGGAAAAACTTAACGGAGTTAGCTGAAAAAGTTAGCGGAGTTAACTTGGGAAGTTGCAATTGTCACAGGTCGTATACTGATTTCTACAGTGATTATTGGAGCTATAATCTTGATGACTGATACCATCAAATCTGTTGATAAAGCATTCAGTTGAAGAACCATTGTGATATGATTCAAAGACGCGGGTTGTGATGATTGAAGCTTGCAGATTGGACCGAATATGTTTTGTGGAATAGTCAACCGTTCGGGTCAACGGTCAACGTAAAAGTTAACGGAAGATTTGTTCGAGCGAGTCAAGGTTCATATTTATTAAATCAATTTGATTAAATTAATACTTGTGTTATTTGTTTTTATTTGTATTTTTGCTCATTTATTTGTGTTCACTAGTTAGCGGGTTAGTGAGCACATGGGCTCTCACTATATAAGAGATGGTAATGCACCCTTAGTTAAAAGACAGAAAAGTTGAGAGATGTGAGGTATCCTTCACTTTGAGAGAGTCTCATCTAGGCTTTGAGCTCAACCCAAGATGACCATGGATTTCTTATGACGTATTGTTGTGATTTCTTGATGTAATCATTCGACTATTGTTATCATCAATGCCAAGATTCCTACTCATCCCAATCTCCACATCTCACCGAATTCTTGCTCACGATCGAGATTCTTAGTGACGCCTACTCCCAGACTTGGCCCAAGGAGGGGTCACGCATCGGATTTACTCATAATTATGTGGCACAACAGAGATAAGAAGCGGAAAATTTAAATCTTTTATTTATATAAAGCCAAGTACATAAAGTAATTGAGATAATTTACAATCTATCTATATAGTGACTAACTATAACCGTCTTTATTTATCTACAACTAAGCCAGCACGTCCAATAGCTCCTCTATAGCTTGCCCGATCAGTCTCTTATCATGAGGGCACCGCCCTTGCTCCCAGACGTCTCACCTTCACCTAACATACATATATTTTTGGGAAAAGGTCAGCTTACGCTGGTGAGTTCTACATTTTAAAAACTTTACCTCGTTTGTGAGGTTAAAACCTTTGAACCTGCAAAATCCCTTTTTACAAACATTTATCAAGTATAACACATAACAAAGTCATACATAACATAACATCATAATCAAACACGTTTCTATAGAAAAACATCTACCTCGATAACATTTATCTCCTATGACCTGAATCCATATACCTCTATACCTTCTAGTTTCGAATAATGCTCAGGTGACTTCTATTGGGTTTTAAAGTGGATATCCGGGTTACCGATCTTAATTTTTTTATCCGATGAAAACCGATTTAATATAAATTAATGCCAGATTAATTTAGCAGCGGAACCGACTTAAAAAAAACACGTGAATATTACTGTAACAGGATCAATCACCGTACACGACAAACACTATAAAAATATTAATTTAAAAATAAATAAATAAAACAAATGACTAATCGAGTTAGATATACCTTCGCGGGATTCGAGCAACAGCTCGAGTCACCCGGATTTAACAGACTCTCGCTAGTATGAACTGAGATGTCCGACTCAAACCTGCGAGACAGATCGTCGACTGTGGCGGCGGAAATCGGTGGCGGTGGCGGCAATGGTGGCGGCGGTGGTAGGGTTACCACGGGTGGTAGTGACAAAACTTTCTCCACCAGGATCGTGACAGGAACGGTCCCCACTAAGATCTCGTCACCGGTGAGTGGCGGTGACACGGTGGTGGTGGCCGGCGGGTAGAGCGGCACGGGCCACGACGAGGGGACGAGGCGCGGTGGCCTCGGCTGCGCTGGCAGCGCGAGGACCACCGGCCGACGATCGACCGACGGTGCGGCGGATGCAGCGGCGGAGGCAGCGGCGGTGCGGCGGAGGCAGCGGCGGTTTAGGTCGCGACTTCGGCTTCGGCTCGGGCTGCGGCCTCGGCTTGGGCGGCTGTAGCTTCTTTTTCGAGTCGGGAGCAAATACTGGCCAAACGGGGATCCATCGGAACGCGGCGATGTTCGGCGGTGGTGGCGGTGGCGTCGAACGAAAGAGGCCGGCGGCTTAGGTGGTGGCGCTGGTTTGGTGATCGACGCAGAGAGAGAGAGAGAGAGAGAGAGAGAGAGAGAGAGAGAGAGAGAGAGGGAGAGAGAGTGGGAGTAGATTAGGGTCTTTCATTACCTGTGATTAATCCACCCTCTCTCCCTATTTTATTATTAAAATCACGGACCGGGGCTCTCACGGACTGGGCCCGGTCACGATTTCCTTTAGTCCACCATACTGATCAGTCTGTTAATCCAGTAACAACTGATCAGTCCGTTTGGTTTGTTTTTGCGAACGTTTTTAGCCATAAAGTTTTGTCGTTTAATTAAATAAATAATCAAGTAATTATTTAATCGACCACATAGTTCGCTTAATACTAATTAGAGTTAATTATATTTTGCGTCCCTGTGGTTTGTGGGTTTTCGCCACCTGAGTCCATTTTTCAGATTATTAACAAATCTAGCCTGAGGTTTGCATTTTGTTGCCAACTGAGTCCCTGAAACTAACGAAGTTAACTTTTTCTGTTAAATAGAAGGGCAATTAAGTCAATTTACATATGAGGGGCTGGTTATGTAAATTAATAAATTACTAAAGAGGAGGGACTAGTTTTGTTATTTATTTAAACATGAATACCCTCACTAAAAATACCATCTCATTACTTGATTTTTCTTAGAACCCATCTGCAAAAACTCATCTTCAAAACCCATCACATGAACACCCTCTTCAAAGTGTCATATCTTCTTCAATTCTTAACGAAAAATCAATCTGAAACTTGCTACAGATTCGTGACGAAGAGACGGTTCAAAAGAGCACCATTTTTGATACGTTTTGTTTCCTGTTGACTAACCGAAAAACAACTCGACGTGTTCTTCAAGCTCAACTATGGTGATTTTCGAATTTCTTGATGTTTTTGAGTGAAATCAGTTGCAACATGTTTAGTTTGATCTTACAAAACTACTGCAACAATCTGATTTCGATTTCGTTAAGTTTTGAGTGATTCACAAATTCAAGTTTGAATCGGTTTCATTTCTCGTTGCTCAAATCATCATAAAACCTAATGAATGGTGCTAGTTTGAATCGGTTTCTCGTTACGAGTTCAACGCAAGTTACGGATTGGATTTTCGTCTAGAATTGAGGAAGATACAATCATTTAAAGTAATTGGTTGCTTTTTTTTTGTTCGTCGGAGTTTTTTTTTGAATGGCAGGTTCGCCGGAGTTGATGATGGTTGCCGGAGTTGATGGGTTTTAATCCGGTACACCAGTGAACAACAAGTTTAATTCTTTTTACCTTTTTTTTAAATTTTATTTTAATATTATAATTTAACTTTTAAGCATTGTACATAATTGCCCCTTTTATTTTTAATTTAAAGAACTAGTCCCTCATATATGATATGACTTAAATACCCTTCTATTTAACTGAAAAATTTAACATCCGTTAGTGCCAGGGATTCAAATGGCAACAAATCGCAAACCTCAGGCTAGATTTGTTAATAATCTGAAAAATGGACTCAGGTGGCAAAAACCCGCAAACCTCAGGGACGCAACATGTAATTAACTCTACTAATTAACACTTAATCAGATTTATAGTCCGTTGACTCGGGTGTAACTCTTACGGGTCAATATTGGTCGGGTTCGTTAATTCCTCGGGTCAGGACACCCTATTTCCAACAGTTTTCCACTTGGACCGAACGCGACAGTTTAACGAGCGCAGTCAGAGGCACTCTAGTTATGCATGGCTATACCAACCAATATTGACACTTTAAGTCGTCAGCCAAACTATATTCGATTGTCGATCAAGCAGACTTACGGCTTGTGCATTCATTGTCATATGTTCTTTTCTGTCTAAGACATTGATGAAATATGAGACATGGACTCTCATAAATGATTCATCGATTTTCGTTCTCGATACAATTCTAAGTGATCCAACAAACACACAGTAAGTTTGGGTGAGGCCTCACACTTATCACTTGGAACCAACGAGGGCGCTTTTATGACTAACAGGTACCGAAGCAAAAGTACAGAATTCCTTATTGAGGCATACAGCTCCCACTAAACCTTAGAGCCATTCCCAAAAGTAACCGTCATGGTTCGCAGTTACGCAACAACGTTAGGCTACAATCAAAGAATGTTCTTTTGTAGAAGGGAGTTCGAATATGCGTCTCAGGTCTAAGGATACATTAGAGCATGCGGTAATCAAGCAAGCAACACTTCCATGTTTGCATTGCATGATGCGAGTTACGTCCAACGTCATTCACCAATGAGGTCCGTGAGTTTGAACGTTAAACGGCTTTAAGGTTCAAGTAGTCACAATAATCTTACTTTAGTATAGCTCCCACTAAACTAATCGACTACGAACATTTAGAACAAGAACTTATTGCCCAAGGTATTAAATGTAGTTATGTAATTCATTTAGAACAAGAACTTATTGTCCAAGGCTTAGTGAAGGGATCAGCTAAATTTTGATCTGTGTGTACTTTGCTTATTTTAATTTTATTTCTATCGACTACTTCTTTTATGTTGTGGAATTTCCCCAGGATGTGCTTGGCCTTCTTGTGAGACCCTTGCTCTTTGGCTTGAGCTATAGCGCCTGTGTTATCGCACATCATCTCGATTGGCTGCCTAATACTTGGCACGACATCGAGATCGGATATAAACTTCTTCATCCACACAGCTTCCTTAGCAGCTTTTGAGGCGGCTATGTATTCGGGTTCAGTAGTAGAATCTGCTACTAATGGCTGTTTGGAGCTTCTCTAGGAGAGACAACCCCTCCGTTAAGAGTGAATACGAATCCCAACTGCGAGCGAGAATCATCTCGGTCAGTCTGAAAACTAGTATCAGTGTAACACCTTACAGTGAGCTCTTCATCAACACCTCCGTATACGAGAAACATATCAGTGGTGTTTCTCAAGTATTTCAATATTTTCAACCGTCCAGTGAGCTAGTCCTTGCGTCTGTTGGTACCGACTGGTCACACTCAGTGCATACGAGACATCTGGTCGGCATGGCATACATGTGTCCCTGAGGTTTGCTGTTTGTTGCCACCTGAGTCCAGTTTTCAAATTATTAACAAATCTCGCCTGGGGTTTACATTTCGTTGCAATCTGAGTCCCTGGGACTAACAAAGGTTAGATTTTTCTGTTAATTAAAAGGGTATTTCGGTTAATTTACAAATCAGGGACTAGTTTTGTAAAATAACTAAGATCAAGGGACTATATTAATAAATAAATAAATAAAATATCTTAGTTTTATTTTTATCCCAACAAATAAATAAAAACAATCATGGCAAAATTAATTCCATCTGCAATTATACAGCACCAGCGGCAACCAATTCTTCCGCGGGTAAACCGTCTGAACCACACTGTCCATTTTCGTCGTCTTCTTTGGAGCATGCTGCACGCACATCACAAACGGAGAACGACCTTTAATAAACTCAAAAACCCCGCCGATAATATCGACACCACCACCGCAATCCTCCTTCTCTTTCACCTTCATCGTCAGCGCCGAGGGTTCGTGGCTGGTTCTCCACAACTAAGACGACTCCGACGAAGCTAGCGGCGAGTTCAACCCAACCGCTGATTCAGGTCACGATTCCGGGAAGCCCTGTCGCGATTCTGGCAGTTTTGGTCTCAAATTGGTAAGTCAGGTTGGTGGTGGCTCTTGATGGCGGTGACTGGTTTACAGGTTAAAAACCATAGATTGAGTCTTCGGTGTCACTGGTTTGGTCTGACCCAACGGAGGTGACGACAATAGCACTCTTGGGAGAGGAAAGGTGGTCGACAGAGGTGTGTCTCTTGATGGCGGTGATGCCAGTAGCACTCTCTGCCAGAAATCGCACCGTTGGAGTCGCAACGGTAGCCAAAGGAGCTGCCGGCGGCTTCTGCTGCGCCGTGAATAATTATTAACCCACCTACGGAGAGGTGTTTGACGGTGGAATCGTGGTAATCGGAGGAGATTCGGAGAAAGGGCGGTGGTTGGAATGGCAGGCGATTTGGGTGTTTAGGAAGAGAGAGGGAGAGGGGTGAGTTCTACGGTAGATGAAGATGGGTTGTGGTGGAGGAGGAGGATACGAAGGCAATGGTGGTTCAGTTACGGAGGAAGCGGCGGTGGAGGAGGATCTTATGGCGGAAGCCATAGAGGAGGCAGAGGATATGGAGGTGGGGGGACTGGTGAGTGTGATGGTGAAGAAGACCTGGGGGAGGGTTATGGTTTTTTTATCTAGTTTAAATCTTTGAGTATATTACAAAATAAGTCCTTGTCTTTTTTAAAACATATAAATTTACATAAATGAGCCCTCATGTGCAGAATGACTTATATGCCCTTTTATTTAACATAAAAAATTAACCTCGTTAGTCCGAGGGACTCAGATTGCAATGAAATGTAAACCCCAGGGGAGATTTGTTAATAATTTGAAACCCGGACTCAGGTGGAAACAAACAACAAATCTTAGGGACGCAAAATGTAATTAACTCAAATGTAAAAGTCTAAAAGTTTGTTGGTGAAAGTATAAAACTATAAAGTCTACTAAAAAACTGTAAGGAATATTGTGCTTGGAATATTTCCGGCTGAATGCCAATTTTTTTATGTTCCGACTGAAGTTGAAGTTGAAGCGGAATTCTCACTTCAAGCGGAACTGGCAGTTCATGCGGAAAGAAGCAGTTTTGTCCTTTAGCGAATATTTCGGGTGAACTTGATTATCCACCAGATAATGAGTTCAACCGGACTTTTCCTGAGATGTCTTTTCAGCAAGTCCAATCCTGCAAAAGCTTCTCGTATGCTTCTATATCTGATTCAAGCCGCTCTCCTAAAGTAGTATGTTGCCGCCAATACGCAAGATATTCCAAATGTCGATGTTTATTGTTTTGGTAGTTTGTATTTGACTTTATGTTTTACGGTCTAGATTAGATCACATGAGATCAATGGCTGTCATTGATCTCATCAGCACTATATATAGCTTAGTTAGCTCATAGTTTACACATCATCTTTACTTGAACAACTTGTAATAGTGTAGCTTTGAGTTAATGCAAATAGTGTCGAGTATTTGTTACTTCGTTGTTACTATCTTTCGGCAAATCAAGCATTTACATTATACACAAGAACTAAATCTCGCTTAAGTAAAGTGAAATATAACTTTAATTCCACAGGGTTATATTTGCAAGTAAAGGGCTTTTGTTTTAGTTTAACTCTAACTAATAACGATCCTACAAGTGGTATCAGAGCTTTGGCTCTCACTTTGAAGACTTTCAGTGCTTCAAAGTTGATACTTTACTTGCTTACTTTACAAGCTTTGTTGTTTCTTCTTTCAAAAGGTTTTTAAAATGAGTGATTTTTAGTCTAAGTTGTCCAAATGGTTCTTCCAACAAACCGCCAATGTTCACTCCAGATGACTTTGGTACCTGGAAACTCAGGATGGAAGGTTCTGTTAGGATTTTAGACCATCGTATTTGGAAATCTTTTACTGAAGGAAATCTTTTACTCACCCATGGTTTCATATGCTGATGATGCAGAAGTCAAAATACCTAAACCACTAGACAAATATGTTGAATATGACTATACTGCTCTCGAATTTGATCATGAGGCATATTGGACTCTACAGGCTGCACTTCCTAACTCCATCTTAAGTGGGTTCAAAAGATATAAAACTGCATTTGACCTGTGGAATGCCTTAAGTGAAATGTATTAAGGAACCACTGAAGTAAAAGAAAACAAGAAAGATGTTTTAAAACAGAAGTATGAAAACTTTACTTTCAAATCTGGTGAAACAATGACAAACCATTACTTAAGATTTGTTTCTTTTCTTGATGAACTCCAAAAGGTAGACGTAAAACTAGACCAGGTAGATGTAAACAGAAAGTTCCTACGTTCCCTGCCTTCTGTGTGGACAGTTTACACAGTGAGCATCATGGAATGCAAGAACTTGAAAAAAATGAGACTCAGTGAACTTCATGGCATACTCAGTGCCTATGAAATGGAACTAGATCTTAAACAAAACTCATCTTCTGAGTCAACTCGGCTGTTTTCATCTGCACTAGTAACTACCGATTTTAACAATCAAAGGTCTTCAAATTCATCATCATATCAGTCACCTATTGTCAGTTTCCTGAGACACCAAGGTGTCAAGAAAGTTTTTCAAACACGTTTGAAAACTCTCACAATGCTCATGTAGCAACTGACTCTTACCAAGGCTTCATACCTGAAGATCTTGAGTGTATAGGTGCTAATGATTTAGAGGAAATGGATATAATGACTCAACTTGCTATGGTGTCTGTCAGAGCTCAAAGGTTTTACAAAAGAACTGGTAGAACTTACAAGGGAGCAAAAGGTGCTCACATAGGCCTTGACAAGAGCAAAGTGAAGTGTTATAACTGTCACCAACTTGGTCACTTCGCAAGGGAGTGCTCTCAATCAAGAAGAGAAGGACAAAACCAGGGTTATGTCCAAGTGAAAAATCAAGGAGGAAGCAACTCTAACAACAAAAATTCTGGTAACAACTCAGGTTCTCACCCCACCCCACCAAAGCCAACCGGAAGTCAAAACCACCAGAATGTGGTTGCTGCTGTTGCAAATCAAACATCATGTGTTGAATGGGGAGATTTTGTTGCTGAGTTTGAGCCTCTCAACCATGCTTTGATGGCTATACAAGACTCCATCTCAGATCAGGTAAACTCTATCCCTGAGAAAGTTTTAGAAAATCTATGCACCCCTGCTTGCATAGAACAAGTGGCAAAGTACCGAAATCACAACACTGACTTGATTTATGAAGTTTCAAACCTGAATGAGTTAAAGGACTGTTTTAAGAAAACTGAATCATCATACATTTCAAAAATTGAAAATTTAACCAAAGAGTATGAACAGTTAAAACAAACCAACTCAGTGCTTGAAACACAGCTTGATTACTTCCTGTCAAAGCTTGAGAAATCAAGAAATGAAACCAAAGATGTTAAGGCTGAGGTTGATGATCTTGAGATCAAGCTAAAAGATGCTTTGTTTACTTGTGACAAATTCCAAGCAGCAAATAGAAAGGCTGAGAAGCTGTGGATGGGAGGGATGTATGGTAAAGCAGGTGTTGGGTATAACAATGTTGAACCACCAATTGAATACTCACCTGTAATCAAACCAATTGAAGCTTTAAAATCAGAATGTAAAGTCAGTCTCACAGTTGATGATATCTCATCACAGTCAAGTTCTGAAAACACTGTTAAGACTAAGAAAACTGAAGTCACTGTTGCAAGCACCACTGCATCAGCTGACCAATCAAACATTGTGAAACCATCAATTGCTGTTCCTCCACCAACTATTTATGAACCCAAGGATTCAAAAGTTGGAGGGAAACAACCTGAGAAACTAAAGGGAAGTCAAACTCAAAGGCTTGGTCAACTCACTTTCAACCAAGTAACCAAGCCTGAGTCTCCCAGAATATTTGAAACAAAAATGGTTGAATGCATGTGCTGTGGTGAATAGGGCCACCTAGCTGCTGTATGTCAGTTTAATCCAATGAGTAAAGTTAAACCATTTTCAAAACCAAAACCTGTTTTGCAACCAAAAGCTAATTTTCAAAAGAAACTCACAGGAAAAATTTCACCTGTAAAGAGCCACACAATGAAGCATTTTGGATTTGAATCCAACAGGGTCTTAATTGGTAATGATAAAAATGGAAGTTTTCTTAATTGGTAATGATAAAAATGGAAGTTTTTCTGTTTTAAGGTAAAATCGTTTTCCGGCTGAAGTTCAAGCGGAACACATTTCCGCTCGAACTCAAGTTCAACCGGAAAACAAAATTCAACCCAGATCAGCTACTGCTCCAAAGCAGAGACCACATGTACACTTTGCTGATGGGTTTGAGCATTTTGAAGCTCAAGGAAGAAGAAATCCCTCTAGAGGAAAGACCACCTCTAGAGAAAACTTTTCAAGAAGCAATAAGTCTAACCAACCTGAAATTGTATCTGCTACTAGTTCAAGTGGAAGTTACTGTGTTCCACCTTAGGGGGAGAGTTCAAATCAAAACAAACACTTTCCTCAAAGATTTTCCAAATCCCCTGAAAGAACTAAGTTGGTTAACCAAGGCAATGAATAATCTAAGAAAATAACCAACAAGCAACGAAAATTTAAGGAATACAGGGAAAAAAAATTGCTGAAAGGAAAAACACCAAAGGTGAAGGATTCAGTCAAACAAGTACTCAATATGAGAAATTCAGTTTTGACAATGATGATCTGCTTAATGAAGCTCCAGTTTTAAATACTTTAGTACTCAAGGAGTACAAGTATAATGATGCTTATGGCAGACCCAAGACCACTCAGGCTTGTGTCCCCTATAGAAATTAATCAACTCTGATGTGTGCATGTGCAAAATAAAGGCCAAAATAGTGTATGGGTAGTTGACAGTGGATGCACTTGCCACATGACAGGAAATAAGCAAATTCTGGAAAATACAAAAAGAATCAATGGAGGACCAGTTGCCTTTGGAAGCACAAAAGGCCATATCACAACACAAGGTGATGTGACAAATGGACAGGTAAAATTTGACAAAGTCAATTTTGTTGATACATTGAATTTCAACTTGCTTAGTGTCTCACAAATGTGTGACAAGAATTTGAATTTAATGTTTAATGAGAAAGAGGCTATAGTTCTCAAACCTGGTGTCAAAATTCCTGATGAACTAATTATGCTTAGGGCACCTAGGAGAGATGGACTATACATATTGGATATGTCTGCTACACCCTCATGTGGCACTGCCTGCTTTGTATCCAAAGCCTCTGTTGATGAAAGTGA
>JBCNJP010000017.1:71761395-71791556 GCA_039602395.1 Deinandra increscens subsp. villosa | reverse complement strand
TCATCAAAACCCTAATGTCTCTCCTCATTCCACGCTCCTCATTCCATGATTCCAATCGGAATCGAAATCGAAATCGGCCAAATGCGATCCGGTTCCGGCGTTGGCAGGCCGTCGGTGACGGCTTACCCGCCGGTCGTAGATGCGACACTTACAGATTATGTGACTTCCTGCTGTTGCTGTCGTATGTTGCTACGGTAACCAGCGAAGGTTGTTGAACCTGAGCTTTCTCGCTTAGATCTGAGAATGATCTTTTATTTATGTTTTCATTGTTGATTCGAAAAATCAAATTTTTGCAAACGCAATTGCTCATGTACTGACAGTAATTCCTGGGTTGTCCCCTCCCATCTTTCCTTGTAAATGTTTTTATCAGCTTTTGCTACTGCCAGAAGATCATTTAACTTTGTTTTCTCATCTAAGAGCACAGACTTAGCAGTAGCAAAGTCATCACACGATTTACACATCGAAGGATATGAGACTACCTTTGAAGAATCGGCCATCAGAGCAACTGTTTCAGTAAGATTGCTCCTTTTCAATGAACCGATCTCCTGTTTCAGACTTGAATTTTCATCAGTAATTTTCTGCATATCCTTCTGCAATGCAAGAATCTTATCAGCAATTTCAACAGCATTTTGTTGTGCTTTCTCATATCTTTCTTTCAGTGGTAGACTCTTTTGATAAAGATTTTCAAAATCATTTGCTGCATCAACTGCTTCGGCTTTTGCTGCGTCACATTCTCGAATCAATGCCTCTTTCTCCTCAGTCAGAAGCTTAATTTGCTTTTCCAACAAGAGAATTGCATCGGACTCGATCTTTTCAGACACATCAGCCATAAATGCAAATTTTTCTTCAATCACAGACTTATGACCACTCCTTGAATTTGAGACTTCATCTTCATCATTTATTCCATCAAAAGTTCCATCAGTAGCTTCACCATGCACTTCTTCTTCATTTTCAGTAGATTCAGTCATAGTTTCTTCATCCTGCACGTGAGTAACAATTAAAGCAGATGAATCAGCGAACTGATTACCCCAATTATAGGTTTTGTCAACTTGAGAAACAAGAGCTTTTGTGGATTCAGTTTTAGAATTAGAAGTACTCCCTGAACTTGAAGGAGTGTTGGATCCAGAAACATTTGATTTTGGAGTGAATTTCTGATATTCTTGCTTTTTCGGCTGCTGACATTCGCGAGCAAAATGACCAAGATTGGAACAATTGTAGCATCTAACTTTAGACTTATCAAATCCAATTCTGCCACCAGAATTCAAATCTTTTCTTCCGGTCTTCTTCAAAAATCTTTTCACTCTTCTCGCCAGCATAGCAAACTGCCAGTTTATATCCATCAACTCCAAATCATCAGGATCCACCTGATCATAGTCTTCTTCAGTCAATTCAGCATTACTGACATTTCCAGTTATCAATCCATAATATGATGACACTAATGCAGAAACAAGAGCCATATAATCTTCAGTGGTAGATACTGACATGGCCATCTTTCCCGTGTTCACCAGATTACTTGCTGGGATTAACGTGCCACTTATTCCAGAACTATAATTGTAATCAGCACTTTGTGAACCAGTTCCAGTTCCTGAACTTGACACATATCCAGGTAAGTTTCCAGCCACAAATGCTGTAGCAGGTGCAGTACTTGTTATCTTTGCCGATTTTCCAGAAATAGTTGCTGCATTTGACCCATAATAAACATCTGGATTCTGAACTGCTGCCGGAGTAGTGTTAACATTCTTCATTTCTAAATCACGTGCTTGCAGTTTACCCAAAAGTTTCACAAATGTTAAATCGGCATAGTCTTTATCATTCATGATCATCAAAGCATAAGATTCCCATTTCGATGGCAGACCTTCCAACAATTTTTCCTTCAGCTCTTCGTCATCTTTCTTAAATTGGACATTATCCATTTCAGACAATAAATGACAATATCTTGAAATTAGCTCAGGAACGCCCTCGCCATCAAAATGTTTGAAGTTGTCAAATTCCTTGTTTAGCACCTTCTTCTTACTTTTCTTATATTGTTCGTTGCCCTCACACCTCTCTTTCAGTGTTGTCCATAACTCATGAGAGTGTTTGCAACTTTTGAATTGGTGTAATAATTCCTTTGGCAAAGCTTGAGTGATTAAACCATATGCTTTCTGTTCACGAACAAAATCAGCTTTCTGTGTAAGATCCAGATTCCGTTGCATAATAGGAACATTGTTAACACCAATAGGATACACATATGGTGCATCCATAGCGATCCATTAATCTGGATCCGTTGTTCCGATATAGGCCTCAAACCGTTTCTTCCAGTTGGCATAGTCTTCAAATTTAAGCAACTTGGGAACTTTCTGTGTTGTTCCAATTTCATTGTCGTAATCGAGTAATGTTTGCATCTGCGTTTGAATAGCAGCAAACGCGTTATAATCCGACATAATTGAAAATTTTGAATTCTGATCTCGCCGAACTTGGTCCGAACTCAATACTAGCTCCGAACTTCTCACACGCTCCGAACTAGCTCCGAACTTTCACCGAACTGAAATCAAAAAGTCCGAACTCTCAACGAACGTATCACCGAACTCAAAAACTCCGATCTATCTCCGATCCTAGTCCGAACTCCCTCCGAGACAAAATTCTCACCGAACTCTCTCTGAAAGAACTCCGAACTCTCACCGAATCAGGAAAACTGACCGAACCTCACTCCGAACTCTGGCTTCGGAGCGGTTTCACCGAACTTGAAGTTCGGCCGAACGTAAAATTCGGAAAAATTTTGGATCTCACCGAAAACACTCAGAGCTGACCTCTAAACACTCAGAGCTGACCTCTAAACACTCAAAGGACTAAAAACACTCAGAAACAATGAATTTTGACGCAAAACATGGTGTTTTTCACGTAAAATTCCAGAGAGAAACACGAAAAACGAACTTTAAGTAAGTAATTTGCAACAATTCGAACCAAACATCACCAGATAGCTCTGATACCACTTGAAAGTGACTGATCGTGGATCGGTTTGGTCGAATTGATCAAATGCAAACGTAAACAAGTGAGAAATCAACACACGAACGTAAATAAAACTCAATCTCGTATTAACAGAGAATCAGAGTTACACAGAGACACAGAGGAAATCTCACATACAAAATTCGCTCTCTCTCTCAAAACTACCTGAATTACAAAGACACAACACTTATATATAAACTACGGACGTCCGAACTCCTCTGCCTGTCCGAACCTCAGGTTCGGCCAAGGCTCGGCCAAGGTTCGGCCGGAGTTCGGCCACCAGACCAAAATACCAAAACTTCGTGTCTTCGTCAGATCCAGCTCATTGCCATTTCGTGTATCAACAAATCTTAAACCTCAAGGTCAATAGTAAACCCAAATAAACTAGTCTACTAAACTAAATAAACCCTCTAAGCCTAGCCCAAACTATTTAATATTACAAGCCTTATAATCTAGCCTTAACAATCTTCCCCTAGGCTTGTCATATTAAATGTCTTTGATATTTGAAAATCTTCTTCTTGACTGGCTTGCATAGATGTTGATGAAGATTCTTTTCGCAGAAATCTTTAATGGGTTTCATGACGGGCACTTGGGACTTCCTCTTGATCAGCATCAGCTCGAACTTCTTGAAATGAACAAGTTAATGAGATGGAGGATTCTCATTGACTTGCTTCTTTTGAAAGAACTGGTTATTGCTGAATCTTCGGTAACTGTCTTGAATCTCCAAAAATTAGAGGGTAAAATTTTGAAAACCTCTAACTGTGAAGAACTTGATTGTTGATATTGGATCTTCACGATCTCTGACTGCTCTCTGTATCATTTTCTTTATCAAAGATTGACTTGATATCTTCAGCTTCCCCTAAACATGTGAACATCTTCTTTGAAGCTCCTTGATGCTTTTGAAAACTTGTAAAGACACCAACAACTTCCCCTGAACAGTTGCTTTTCTAGATGGAAGTCTTGTCCGGCTGGTTCTTTAACTTTGAGCAGCAGCAGCAGCATCAGCAGCATCTTTCTATTATCAACCTGTCTGACACTCATTTGAAAAAAAAATACTCCACCAGACATTTGATGACAGGTCTTTGGGTTAGAAGGTAATTATCATCTGTTCAGTTGATTTAAATTAACATTATTTTAACCGAAAACCCTAATATAGATTACGGGTTTTCTATAAAACTTCCCCTGAACCCAAGACCTCTAAAGACTTCCCCTTAGTTGATAACTTCCCCTCAGCTAAGGACTTCCCCTGAGATAATACATATTATCTTTGAGTTCCCTTCAGATACTATGTATTATGGAAGTCTTTTCATTAGATAATAAGTATCATCCTCGAGTTCCCTTCGGATAATACTTATTATCCCCTCTCCTTTCCCCAAAAATTTGTCAAGATCTGCAGGGGGCATACTGTCATGCATCAAAACCCATGAAAACACATTTTGACTTCTCAAATTAACATGGCCAAGACGTAATCACAACCAAAAAGAACTTAAAGACTCACACAAGAGAGATAAAAATAAACAAATACTTACCAATATCAAACATGAGAAAGTTTACAAGGGATCAAACCGTATGAATCTGACTGAGGAACCCTTTTCAGCTTCAGTTACTCGACTAGTCCAGGTGATTGCTAGTATGTTTGTCCGCTTTAAACTCAGACCCGTTCAAACCCAACCAAATGCATCATGCTTAAAAGATTACTAATTACCAGCATGTTTAATCGTCCCCACACCCAATTGTACATAGCAAAACCTACCCAACCTCAGAGTTTATTGAGGATTCACAAACCCCCAACTTGAGGAACCATGCAACATCGTTATGACTACCACTTATTTCATTAATCATCAGTCGGTGATCAGGTCGGCCGAATAAGCACGCAAAGAAGACCAAACTGAATGATTATTATTATTATTTTTTCATTTCTTTTTCATTTCTTTTTCTTTTCTTTTCTTTTCATTATGTGGTGTAGTCATAACAGCAGAAACATGGCGTGTGAGAGAGTGAATAGTAGGTATAATTACCACTCTCAATCCGTTTTTGCTGGGGCTCAGTTTTTTAAACCATGCAAACTGAGATGGGAAACTAAACATATATATATATATATATATATATATATATATATATATATATTTTAAGTTCATTGCACTTACATTAGCGGTCATAAGATTAGGTCGAGCCTACCGAGCATATCACTGTGGAGCTTTCTTTTCACTTCCGCTTTACACGTGTCAGTCATCTCCAATCCTGACATATTTAACTTCCCTACCTTTCTCAGAAACAAACACAAACAAACTATTAAAAATTGAAAAGCACACTATTTTTTAGGGGTCAACTTTTTCTTCATCTTTACATTTCTTCCCCTTGCTTTTTGATTTTTTAATGTCATAACTTTTGTGAACATCATTCATTTCATTCATTTTTTTTAAACACGAACACACACATCAGGCCAAGCTAACCTTCAAAGTATTGATTTGAACATTTTTAAACGATAAAAACCTGATCTTTGCACACAAGATGAACTTGTCGGGTACAACTCAGAAATCGTAAACAAGATTCTCTCGGGTTTACGATCGTGAACACCACTTGGCTACTCCTAGAATCGTAATCAGCAACCTCCATGATGGTGAACTCATGGGGTTTATATAGCCACCCTATGAGTTTACAATTGGGCCCTTAAACCCTAATGGTAAACCCAATCTTAAACCCAAAGCCCAATAGTAAACCCAAATAAACTAGTCTACTAAACTAAATAAACCCTCTAAGTCTAGCCCAAACTATTTAACATTACAAGCCTCATAATCTAGCCTCAACAGGTTTCAAATCTGAGCCTTATTATTTTTTCTTCATTTATATGTATCAAGATGATGTGGGTATTTTGCTCCCTAAAATCTAAAAGTTTTTTTATTATTTTGGGATTGAATTTGCTAAGGATTTATGATGTTCATCTTTTTTAGAGCTTCCTGTGTTTGCTGCCTTATTTATGTTCATTCAGGGACATGGGTGAACATGTTGGCTTAGGTGTTGAGCATCCACAAGAATTGGCAACGACTATTCAGTGTTAGTGGTGATGTACGATTCACCACTAGGTACAACATATTTGCTTTCTTGATGCGGGTTTCAACTGTATAGAAACCTAACAAAATTGATTCTCTTTTTGTAGGTTGCAGCACCTAATCAGGAAGTTTCATCTGAGCTTGTAAATGAAATGCTTGGATGTCCTTCAAGTCAATGGAGCCTAATTTATGATTTTGGTGCTATTCTGACCTCACATCAGGTTCTTACATGTTTATGCTTTATTTAAATGATTTAAACATAGTCAATAGTGTTTAACTTTCAGTATATTCTTAATAGCTCAAACTTTGAGTACACAATGGGGGCTTCAGTTCTTCAATTTAATTAGGTTTTACATGGAAGTTGCTTTCTTTAATCTTTAGTTCAAACTTTAATTAGGCTTCAGCTCAAACTTTAACTTTGTTTATGCTTTCTTTAATCTTTAGTTTAGACTTTTGTAGTTCTTTAAATTTATTAGGTTTTACATGGAAGTTGCAATTGTTGTGCCCACGCAGCTCAATCAAAGCATGTGTTCAATAGTAGTTTTTTAAAGAAAAGTTTGCTTTTGTGCTCATAATTTTTGTTAGCGGTTGCTGAAGTTGATTTAACTACTCTCAACTACGACCCAAGAGAAATTGTAGGTACTTTTCTTATTTAAGGGTCACAGTGTGCGCTGTGAGTGAAGTTAGAATTGCATAAGAAGTTATTGTTGTCTGTTATTGTTTAGTTTTTTTTGTTTTGATGGTAAATGTGAAGTTAGAATTGCATCAGAAGTTTGATAGAATAAAACACGTTTTGTGACTGATTATGTGGTGTGTGACAGGATTATGATGAATAGGCTGCAAATTGCAAGGACCTTAGAGTTACAACAGATGCTTACAAAAGATGCTTACATGTAGATTTTCTACATTGTTTCTATTCTTTCATATTTGATCCAGCTTTTAGACAATTATTAGTATTTTTGTTCTTTTTTGGTGTGATATATTGTGTGAAGGAACCAACATCATTCAAATGGTTGTTTTTTGTTGTTGTTTACATATTTTAATATGTATAAAATGAAAAGGATATGGTGCTTATTTATGAAATTCATACACTATTATTATATTTTTGTGACTAATAAACTTTCTCAAAACCCATAAATCATGATTTTGTGACCATACTTTATGTGGCTCATGTGACGACAAGTCTCATTTGGCGTCCTTTTCCAAATTTTTATGTAATGGCTTCGTTTAAATGGGGTTTTATCCTTCATTTAAATTCATAGAATTGTACTCTAATATAGTTAATTTTACTTATTAGATTGAAAAGCACATTTGAGGCAATACGAATTATTGATGGTTGCATTACTCGGTTCGTTTCTAATGGGCCCTTTGGAACTTTATTTGAATAGATGAAGGAGTAAAACACTTTATTTGTTTTCGTGTGTACTTGAATTATTGGGTATAAACTTCTCTCATATTATATTTTTTTGCGTGCTTCTAAGTTTGTTTCCTATTATATTTTTGGTGTACTAGCTCCTAAAGCATTTCAGTATAAACTTGACGATCCATGTCTGCTAGGTATGTGGACTATATACTAAGGTAAGTACAAACCCCAACGACATGGCCAAATTGCTTTTGATTGTGCTTTATTTGGTTTAGAATTACAAATTTTAATTGTAAAGATTTTTTAAGGATGATATATTTGTAACGGATTGTTATACAGGTTGTTTTCATTTTTTTTCATTGAGTCATGCTTTTAAATGGGGTCATTGTTAAAGAATGTAACATTTAATGTATTTATGCTGACATTAATCCATTCATATTTGTCCTATTGACTATAACATTTGAAAACCAAATTGTTTTAGATGCCTTATTGATCAAATATTTATAAAACCTTCTGCTTTTAGTGTTGTCTTTATAGCAATATTTTTGCAATTTATTGACAAAGTTTACTTTGCAGGAAAACAGTGAAGGACCTTTGATCAACTCATAATAGGATTAAGGTTTGAAACAACTATATTTCTTTTTGGCTGATGTTATTTAGTTTTGGGTTTGGGTTTGGGTTTGGGTTTGGGTTTGGGTTATGTAAGTAAGGCTGTTGTGTTTTGTAGTGTCTGAATGGTTCCAATTCATTAGAGCTTACTTGAGTTTAACTTGGTTGTTTTGTGTTTAGTCTATTTAAGCTTATTTCATTTAAATACGTTTCAATTTATGACAATATTAGGTTGTATAATATGATTGTTCCATGTAAAGATGTGATTAATTTTGAGTTTTATATGACTAAAGATGGTATGGGTCATGTGGTTAATAAATGAAAACCAGTTTCTACATCAGTGTCATCAAAGAATGCTCATATTTAGTGTTCTTATGATAGTGAAATATTTGACATCTATTTTGACATATTCTCTTTGCAGACCCACGTTTTAGTTTACAATTCTATAACCTTTGGTAAAAAATGAAAATTTAGTGTAGGTTGGCTAATATGAAACACTAGGATGACATTACAGACGATTGGACAACTTGGTGAATTAAGGAACAAATGCGTGTCGGTTGCATTGGATCACTCTCTTTGTGGTAGGTAGACGTGACAATTTTAACTGGAGATGTTGTAATTGTTTATCAAATCGGCCAATTCACTTTTAACTGGAGATATTGTAATTGTTTATCAAAACTTAAACTATTTATATGCTACTTCTACACCGTTGAACTACAACTATTTTTGTAATTATATATGCATGTTGTGCGTTGTCTTTAGCAAATACAATGAATATAGGACTATTGCTAATGCCAAACATCTGTTAAAGACCTCTTTTACTTAAAGTCTTAGACTTTTTGCCAAGGACTGGTGTGAGCACAAGCATGTCACGTACACAACCATACTGAACATATTGGGGTCGGTTTAAATTCCCCCCGGCCGTGCATCGCACGGGACTGCACTCTAGTAGAAGTAAAAAAAGAAGGGCTAGCCCAATAGAACCAAAAATAGCAAAAACACCAAGAAATTTTTAAGAATTTGGATACCTTTTTTAAGCAAACTCACAAAATAGATTTATTTAAAAGCACAACAATAAATAGTAACCTGCAATGTAACAACAAAAGCATGTTATATGGCAATCTACTAAACTTATTTTGTTATCCCCAAAAGTTAACTTTTACAAATAGGTAACAATACATTAAACTAAATCACATTTACTTACTTGTTTAATTTTCTTAACACATGTAACCGTTTCAGGTCTAAAAGGAAAATCAAGAATATGATTGCGTAAAATATCATAAATCCATTTGAAATTAGTATGAGCAATCATAAATTTTTACCCAATTGACCTGTTAACAGCAAAAAGTCATTCACAAAAGGAAGATGTTGCAGCTAGTATGGATTTAAATAACCAAAGTTAGTAACATTTTTTTTATCAAAGATTAATAATAAGATGTATATGATAATTTCTAATCTTTCTTGTTCAGCATGTCATATGATACCTTTGAGGCTTTGAGGTTTTGAGACATTAATATAATTAAAAATATAATATTGACCTCCAAATATATATAGGTAGTTACATAGTAGAAAGTTCAATAAGAAAAAATAAAATATAATAGTTCTCATATATTTCAAAGCTAAAGCTAATATGTTCTTATAGTCCATGACAGGAGCACTAAAGTAATAACAAAAGTGAAAGCCTTGCATCCTTCATCACATTATGCATCACATGCATTTATCTAAATGATAAGCATTTCCTATTAGTATATCACAAAATATAATACTTATCACCGTAACCTCCACATAAATCAAGCATGTATAATTCACCACATGCTTAATAATTCACTACTTGCATATAGTTTGTTACATATATAAAGATTCACCAATTACCTTATACATACAGGTTGAAGTTTAATATCAACAATTAAACTTCAACATATCATATTAAATTCTCTAAATATAAAATACTTCTATTGAGTTAGTTCAATTAAGAAAACAGATTTAGCTTCCCTTGAAACACTTCATACCATACAGACATTAACATATGAAGCACGTCTAAAAAGAACATCAGTCAATCACGAATAACACAACATATAGATGAAACACACAAACATCATGCTTACGCGGCTAGAAAAAGTATATTACCTCATCAGTGTTTCAGAACAAACCCCATCTCTCGAGCTCTCTGAACAGCCCTTAACCTAGACCCGACTTTGTGGACTTGAGCAAATGATTTAATCGCTTCTATGGTTTTTATGGATCTCCTCGAAATCATCAGCCCTTGCGATGATCACAATGCTAGCTCAGAACATAACTGAAGCAACATCGTCATCCAAATTTAATACAAAAGAGAAGAAAAACATCAGACAAAATGATAAAAGTCGCTGAGACAAAAACACAAACACCTTGTGTGCAGAATACTTTTATGGTTTTATATCATTGTTAACTTGCAGATACTCATCCATTAAAGCAAAGACAAATACAAACACAAACACAAACCTGAGAAACGTGATATGCAGCCGAAGAGTATGAACATGGAAGTCAATATCGTTTCTGGTTCCCATCGTTTTTTCCTTTCAATGTCTACTCCCACACCCCAACGCTTTTAACCCCCAATATAATAGCGTCAAATTTTGATATATCCAGAAATAGAAAAATGAAAGTATTTCCCAGATCCAAAAACCCTTGCAAACGATTGAATCGTCGAAGTTCGTCAGAAAAGAAACCGAAAGAAATTAAATACAATATAATGGCAAACGGAGAAAGATTATAATGAAAGCCACCTCGGGTGTCGGTGAAGTAGTCGGAGTCATCCGCAGGATGGGAAATCAGTGGATTAGAAAACTGGATCTATGGAAAACCATCGTCTACCACTGGTTTCGGTGAAGTAGTCGGAAGAGACGACCTTCGCAGACGCGGATTAATGGCGGTGTGGGGCGATCAAAGTAAAGAGGAAGAAAAAACTTCCGTTGAAAGAGAGAGAGAAAGAACAAATCGTGATTTTTGTGGGTGAGAGAAATGGATACAGATGGGTTATAGAGAAGGAACGCGTATAAACACATGTGTTTCTAGCCAATAAAAAAATAAACTCATGCCATAGAAGACAACCAAAAAAAGCCATGTGGACTTAACACTTATCATTTAGTGTACACCTCATCATTGGAATTTGATAATAAATTTATTTTATTATTATTATTATTATTATTATTATTATTATTATTATTATTATTATTATTATTATTATTATTATTATTATTATAATATTGATGTGTTGTTTTGTATATATAAAATATAGCTCGTACTATCAGGTTTTAAATTTATAAAATGGAATCCATCAAGGACTATACAACACAAGTAGGACAAGTGTACCTGTCGCGTGTAGCACAGAATCGGTAAATGTCGGATGTCGATCCACAGGACATGGAATGGTGAAAAATAGTTGTTGTTTAATAGTTTAGGTTATGGTTTTTATTTGAGAAAAAAGGTTTAAATACTAAAGTAACTAAAAAGTAAACAAATAACTAACTACTGGTTTGATTTCAGAATGAGAATGCGTATCATTTAAGTTCGACTCATCTTGCATATGGCTTAAACATACGGTTGACTACTTATGACTTGTCACTAAATTGGATAAGGCTCCTAAGACAAGGCTACCTAATCCCTATGTTAAGGTTCACAACCAGGGTTATAGACACGCCCTAATGGTTACTTCTATTCCATAGTGATGTACTAGATAAGGTCTTTGTTTGGCGTTCACAAGGCCTGGTCCCGACCTATCGATGACCTGACTTACAACTGGTTAGAAGGTATCGGATATAGACAGTCCTACACTATCCTAGAGTTGTGAAGCTATTGTGGTGGATTTATGGTTAACCTAGGAGGTACTAGACACAATTTAGTAGGGAATACCCGACCTATCGGTGAAAGCTAACTACAAAGCAATGAATAGGATGACAACTAGCAAAGGAAGAGGTGGTTTCTCACTCAAACCCTAAGGAGTGAATAACTATATGAACATTGAGGATCTAACAATCGTGAACTAACCAAGCTTCACGCGTAAGCCGCGGTTACCGTCATTCGGCAATACAATAGAACACCTAACCTAGTTGACCTACAGACTATGGCTAGGTTTTCCACACTATTAGTCTAGTTCCAATGATCAAAAATAGCTAATACATATCATAATCAATAACCATAGACAACATGTTAACTCAAACAAATGTCATAAGTAAAATCAATCGCATATTAAGCGCTCAAACCATAATCAAGAGTCGTCTCGCCTAAGAGATACAAGATATCTAGGCTACTATCATATTTGTACAGAAAGCAATCACAAACAAACTGCAAAATCATAATCAAAACGAATAGAATACCGAAATCGTTGTAAAGTGTTAGAGCATATTCCTATGCTACAGTGTGTCTCATGTATTGTATCTAGATCAGAGCATATGTGTGAGTCTTAGGGGCAGCGTACCAAGCTCCATACCAATGGTACGCTGACCAAGATACCAATGGTATGTTGGATGGTACCCTGGGCAGTATGAGTCACCTATAAATAGGTTACCTGTTTAGAGTGTGTAGTTCTTCTGAGTCATTCTACACCTACTGTGTGTGTGTTCTAGAGAGAGAAACCAGAGAGTTCTTTGTAATCTTCAAGTGATTCAATACAAAACTCTTATTTACCTTCTGGTGTACTAGATCGATTGGTTCTATCAGCAGTAAGATCATTCCGTGTACTTTCAAGTGGTATCAGAGCAATCCCAGGTTGCTCTGCTGATTTGAATTGATAATTTTTGGATTTCTAGTGAGAGAAAGTTTGAGTTTCATTGGTTTTTTATCAATTTTCTTCAATTCCGAGTGTTTTCTATGTCAAACTTGATTGCAAAGCGTTCCTAGTGTGTTTTCGTTGCCTACTGCTGCAAATTACAGTCCAAAACGTCCAAATTCTCAAGAATCAGCCAAAATAGTGTTGGTACATCAGTTGAATGTCGTGGTACGTTGGATGAACTGCTGGTACGCTGACTGGTACGCTGCTGGTACGCAAGGCAATCTTCAACAGTGGTACGGAGTGGTTACACATACCATTTGGTCCGCTGACTGGTAAGCAAAGCAATCTTTAACGGTGGTACGCTACTCTTCACTGGTACGCCGATTAGTTTGGTACACTGAGATTGTGGTACGCTAAGTTCTTGGTACGGTCAAATTTTTGGTACAGTGGTCAAAGATTTGGTCTGCTACTGACAGAAAAGTGTTCACTAAAACTGACGTAACTTGAGTTCTTTTAAAAGTTACAAGAGCTAGTACTAGCCAAAACGACCGTCTCGACGAGATCTACACTTTTACTCACCTAATGGCCAATACCCTCCGGTTTGACCCCCAAAATCCGTCTTTAAGACCACTGTTTTTGCATCCGAAGTTTTCGATACCGAAAGTTTATTACAAGATATCTGCTTTTCGAGCGTTTGCGGTTATGCAAAACACGATGCAAACTATGATTAACTATGATAACGAAATTAGAACAAGCCAGAAAGTTCCCAAGTTTTTGAAATTGGAAGATTATCACAATTGGAAACAAATATTTTCTGCTTACATTAGCACGAATGATATCGATTTATGGATTCAAATTCGAAAGCTTTACATGCATCCAACTGATCAAGGAGATTATAAAGACATTCACAATTTTGATGTTGCTGAAAGAAAAAGTTATGAGCTTGAACAAAAAGTGTATGGTTATCTTACGATGGCTTTACCTACTGAATTGTTGCACCAGTTTAGTACTTGCAAAAAGTCAAAACAGTTATGGGATGCGTTATCGGTGAGATGTGAAGGAAATGATCAATACAAAAATAGTAGAAGAAAAGTGCTGAATAAAGAATTTGAAAACTTTCAACACTATAATAAAGAAAATATCACTGCTCTTGTATCCAGATTTTCACATCTAATCAGTGAAATGAAAGTGGTTAATATTGAGAAGACTGAGGAGGAATTGAAAGAGAAATTGATGGAAGCATTACCAGAAAAGTCGAAGAATTATGTTTTGTTGCTTACTCATGACAAAGAGTATTCAACCTTTTCATTTCATGATTTAACAGGAAAGCTTCATGTTAGAGAAATGGAAATGTCGACTTCACATAAATCAACTGCTCAACTGCAAAATCTTGAGTTGTATCATGGTCAAAATTCTGCAAGTATCAATGCAAAATCTAAATCATTTGGTTTTGATTCATCAAATCCAGCTCCAACAGCATTTGTTGCTAGCAATGGATCGGGAAATTCTAAAAATTCATTAAGAGGGTGTAAGTTTACTATTCCAATCATTCAAGTCAGACTTCATTTTTTGCAAAAGCACTTGATAAACATTTGGCATTGATTTCAGCATTATTATCTTCATACTATAGATTGTTGAATGGTAGTTTGCCAACAATTAATCTAATTGAAGAAGATTTTGATCAGATAGATCCAGATAATCTTGAACAAATGGATATCAATTGGCAACTTGCTATGCTAACCCAAAGAGCTAAAAGGTTCAGGAAGAGAAGAAGATTTAAAAGTTTAAATCCAGATGGTAGAGTTGGATTAGACAAGTCAAAGGTAAAATGTTTCAAATGTTTAAATTTTGGACATTTTGCTCATGAATGTTCAAAGTCAAATTCTTCTTCATCAAAGTCTCCAACAAATAATTCAGAGTCAAAGGCATTAGTTTCATAATTTGGTGAAGGATTTGACTGGTCGAAAGAATTTGAAACTCCTATTGCTTTGACTGCTATTCATAATAATCCTGCAGATTCATTTAATGCTGAGTTAGCTGAGATGCAACATGCATTTATGGTTCAAATGGAACAAAGTGATTTTGAATCTGAAACTAGTGGTTATGAATCAGTTTGTGAATTTTGTTCATAAAAGGATAAAAGAATTTAAAGTTAGTAAAGGAGAATGAATTGTTGATTGCTGATCATGAAAGAAAGATAGAAGAATTAGGTGATGAACAGAAAAGGTTGGAAGGTTTAATTCAAGAATTGTCATTTCAAAAAGAAAAGTTTTCAAAGTGTTAGAGCATATTCCTATGCTATAGAGTGTCTCGCGTATTGTATCTAAGTGAGCGTGTCATTGTGAGTCTTAGTGTCAACATACCAAGGACATCATACCATTGGTACGCACCATGGTCCGCAGTACCAATTGGTATGCATGTTAGTATGTTGACACTATAAATACTTTGTGTTAGAATGAGAGTTTATCAGTTCTGTCATTCTACACTTTCTGTGTGTGTTCTAGAGAGAGAAACTAGAGAGTCTTCTTGTAATCTTCAAGTGATTCAATAAGAAAACTCTTATTTACATTCTCGTTTTCACTAGATTGATCAAATCATGTAGTAGTAAGATCATTCCGTGTCCTTACAAGTGGTATTAGAGCAATCCAGGTTGCTCTACTGCTGTATTTTGATTAATTTTTGGATTTCTAGGGAGAGAAAGTTTGGGTCTTATTGGGCTTTCATTAATTTTCTTCAATTCCGAGTGATTCTGATGTCAAACTTGATTTCAAAACGTTCCTAGTGTGTTTTCGTTGCCTACTGCTACAAATTACAGTTCAAAAAGTCCAAATTCACAAAAATCAGTCGAAACAGTGTTGGTACGCCGGTTGAATGTCGTGGTACGCTGGATGAACTGCTGGTATGCTGACTGGTACGCTACTGGTACGCAAGGCAATCTTCATTGTTGGTCTGGAGCAGTTACGCCGTACCATTTGGTCCGCTGATTGGTACGTAAGGCAATCTTCAACGGTGGTACGTTACTGTTCACTATGGTACGTTGAGTTCACTGGTACGCCGCTAATTTGGTACGCTGAGGTTGGTGGTATGTTGAGTTCCTGGTCCGGTAAAAGATATTCGTACGGTGGTCAACAATTTGGTACGTTGAGAAGGTATTTGGTACGCTGGCAGAAAAGTGGTGTTCACTAAAACTGACGTAACTTGATTCCGTTAAGAGTTACGGGAGCTAATAATAGCCAAAACGACCGTCTCGACGTGATCTACACTTTTACTCGCCTAACGGCTAGTACCCCCCGGTTTGACCCCTAAAATCCGTCTTTAAGACCTCCGTTTTTGCATCCGAAGTTTTTAATAACGAAAGTTTATCACAAAATATCTGGTTTTTAAACGTTTGCGGTCATGCAAAACACGGTGCAAGGTATGCTTAACTTTGATAATGAAATTGGAACAAGCCAGAAAGTTCCCAAGTTGTTGAAATTGGAAGATTATCACAATTGGAAGCAAAAATTTTGTGCTTACATTAGTACAAATGATATCGATTTATGGATTCCAATTCGGAAGCTTTACATGCATCCAACCAATCAAGGAGATTTTAAAGAAATTCACAATTTTGATTCTGCTGAAAGAAAAAGCTATGAACTTGAGCAAAAGGTGTATGGTTATCTTACTATGGTTTTACCTACTGAATTGTTACATCAATTCAGTATTTGCCGGAAAAGTAAGCAGTTATGGGATGTTTTGTCTGCAAGATAATCAAGTGTTCTCTTCTCATTCGGTTTTGTGTTTTTATGGTCGAGGTGGACACCAATAAAGGTCAATACATTTGCGTGGAGGGGATGATTGGTAGGATTCCGGTTAGGATGGAACTTACAAGGAGAGATGTACAGATTGACACGATGAGTGTATTGTGTGATTGTAGTGCTGAAACGGTGAAACATGCGTTGTTGAGATGTGGGCAAGTAAAGGAGGTGTGGGCTAGAATAATGCAATGGTGTCGTGCATCGCCTTTGGGATTGACATCCATTGAAGAGATTTTTGAACAAATTAAGGAATGGCCGATCTCTAGGGTGTTAAGGAATATACTTTTTGGGATTGTTCAAACTACGTTGTGTGTACTATGGAAGGTGAGAAATAAGAACATATTCGAACAGAAAGACTATTGTGTTGTGAAGATAGTTGGGAACGTTAAATTATGCTCTTTCCTATGAATTAAAAATAGAGGGCGATTAGACAATTTGACATGGGAACATTGGATTGGGTTTAAGCTGTAAATTCCTGAGGTTGTCTTTTGTTTTGTATTTTGGCTTGGGGCCTGGTTTGCTTTAGGTTTTGCCTCTGACTCTCTTTTGTACTATTATTGTAATGCTTCTAGCCTCTTGCTAGTTCCTTAATGAAATGCTTGCCATTAAAAAAACACATTTTAATATAATCGGCCAATTGGTGTAAGTATGAGTTATAAAACTAAGAAAAAAACCTTGTACATAACTTAGGAAATTAGATTACAGAAAGAAAGTTGACACCAATAACATATTCATTTGAATATGTTTTAATCAACCCGAGAAGCATTCTATAAATTATACTTGACACTTGATGAATGGTTGAGCCCGAGTACAACAAGCCAAATCTGGATCGACCACAAAGCCTCTGTTTTACTATTTTTCCTGTTAGGCTATCTGTAGTGGATAGAGCCCTTTGTGGGCGTTATGCGCCATGTGACGTCTACGTCAGCATGAGGGGCTCCATGGAAAAGGTGGTGTAGTGGTATATCTTTATAACCCCCATAACCCCCCTCTAATTATTATCTAATTATTACTTTAAAACCCACTTAAAAAAAATCTGTCCAATAAAAAAAAGGAAAGAAAACAACCAATCAAGTGAAGGGTGGGAGAGCGCTATGTATATAACGCCAAAGGGGGAGAATGTTAACATGGAGCCCCTGCGTAGTGGTGTGGGGCGCTATAAGGGGCTCCATGTTAAAAAAAATTTGGGGATGACGCCCCATTACGGGTAGCCTTAGAATTGTGCACAAGTCTTGGTTGTGCTCCTCCCACTACTTGACCAAATCACTTGGATAGCATTGCAACATGTGTTATTGTTGATTTATATGTCAGGAAGATACCCAGAGATGATTAGTTCGCGAGATAGAGTATCTAGCATCGTGTAAATATGCTCCGACTCCAATTGAGATTTATCCCCGGCCACAAACTGCTCAACTACGCCATTCACTTCAATTGAACTCACACCTGGATTCTTCTCTATACCCCTAGTTTTCATTCTCCTCCTCGCACGGCTTGCCATGCGCCAATCTCCTCCTGCGGCGTATATATTCGAAAGAAGAACATAATTAGAATCACCACCAGGGTCTAACTTACTGATAGACCTCATCAACTTTTCAGCTAATCTTGTATCTTTGCAGGCTGCTAGAACTGACCCCAACACGACCTCATTTGGTGTCATGGGCATACTCTCAATAACACTCAGGGCCTCTTCTAGCATGCCAGCGCGACTATACAGATCTACTAAGCATCCGTAATGCTCGATTCTAGGGTTTATTCCATACACTTGTACCATCACGTCAAAAAGTTTCCTGCCTTCGTCGACTAGGCCCGCATGGCTACAAGCAGTTAGCGCACCAGTAAACGTCACTTCATCTGGCTTCAAACCATCTTTCTGCATCCGGTAGAAATACTCAAGAGTTTCTTCCGGATTCCCGTTAAGAGCAAACCCCACAATAATCGAGTTCCAAGAAACAACATTGCGTTTAGACATGTTGTGAAACACTTGAACAGCGAACTCAACGCACCCACATCTGGAATACATGTCTACCAGTGAATTATTTATGCGAATGTTGTCTTTCATATTCCCCTCCAAAATAACACAATGAAGCCATAAGCCCAATCTAAGAGCACCGAGATTGGCACATGCAGACAGCGCAGAAACAATGGTCACGTGATCCGGTTCAACCCCAGAGGCCTGCATTTCTTGAAACCACTCCAGAGCATGTTCATAGTGTCCTTGCTTTACAAACCCATCAATTAACGCAGTGTACGAGATAACATCTCTCTCAGGCATTTCACCAAACACTTGGACTGCAGTACTACTTTCGCCATTTCTCATCAACCCAGCAACCATAGTATTCCAAGTTACCTTATTTTTCAAACCCATCATGCTAAAATACCGGCGCGCCAAATCCAGCCGCTTGCATTTACAGTACATATCAATGATAGCCGTACCCACCTTGACATCATCGAAACCGAGCTTACAGACAAGAGCGTGTATCGAAACTCCAAATGAAAGAGCATGCGAGGGAAATCCAGAGCAGCTGGAGAGAAGGGTGACAAAGGTGATGTGATTGGGTTCCACTCCGGCAACTCTCATGCGGGTGAAGTCGGTAGCAGCGCGGTCTAAACGGCCGGTTCGGCAATGACGAGCAATGGATGCAGTCCATGAAGAGACTGTGAAATTGGATTCAGCGGGAGCTTTAGGGGGGATATCATGTGGCTGGGGGCAGAACTGTTTGGTGATGGTAGCAGCAGCTGTTGAGACGAAGAGGCTCATTTCTTTCTTTCTTTCTTTATGGAATGTCAAGGGTACGGTACAGGAACTGAAAAACTGCCCCGAAAAAAGAAACCGGTTTAAAAGTCGGAGTAGAAACTGGTTTGGTTTTTGAGAAACCAATACGGTTTTCAAACCGAATCGACGGCTCCTGACAATTGAACTAAAAAACCCAACAACCCAACTCGAACCGGTTCTACCAAACCATTTATTTCATAAATAAAACTAGGTGTTTATCCGGTCGTGTGTTTGCGGCGGAAATTAGAGTGTGTACGGAGCATGAGCATGAAATAAAATAAATCTGACACGATTTAGTTTTTTTTTAGAACGGCAATGATTTTATAAAAAGAAGGCAAAAAAAAAAACCTCTAGCAAGGAGCTAGAGGTCGCCAAAAAACAATTACATAGCGAAAGACGACCAATCTAGCCAATTAGGAGATCGGTCATTACAACGATTTACATACCATAAAAAACTCCATTTTTTAATCTCAAGGACCACGTTTTGAATTGACGGCGGTCTCCGATTGAATATCGCATTGTTCCTTTCGTTCCAAATACACCACAAACCAGTGAGAAAAATGGCTTTGATAACTTTGCATTTCCAAACCGGCAACGAAGACCTTATGTTGACGTTCAAAACATCTTCCACCGAGAACGCAAAAAACGACGGAATGCGGCACCAAATGGATACACCCAACCACACCTGGTCTGTGAATGAACAACCCGTAAATAAATGTAAAGAAGACTCGACACCATCCTCGCAAAGAACGCAGCCGTCCGAAGAAATTTGGATGTTTCTATGAGCAAGTGCGTCTCTTGTCGGTAACCGGTTCAACATAGCACGCCAAGCCAACAAATTTACCTTGCCCGGGACGAACTTACACCATTCAAACTCGAAATTCCCGTCGAAATTTTGCAACTTTGTTAAAAGGATACGAAGGGCTTTAACGGAGAACAGGCCATCCGAGGAATCACTCCATTTCCAACCACCAACAGTTTCCACTAAAATATTGTTCAAATTGAGTCCCAAATGCATAAGGTCCAACGTGGATTTGTAGATAGCCTTCCACAATCCAGTAGCACTAGATTGGACAGGGATGATGTGTGAGCCATTAACCCTATTATGAATGCAAAAAATAACTCTTCTCCATAACTTGTCTTACTCCGTTTTAAATCTCCAAACCCATTTGAAAAGCATACAAAGATTAGCCGACTTTAAGGAAATAAGACCAAGCCCACCAGCTTTCTTGGGTCGTAGAACTTTGTCCCGAGAAACCCAATGGATTTTGGCGTGCGACTCATCACCACCCCATAAAAATCTAAACTGGATTCTTTCTAAAGCCTCAAGAACACATTTAGGAGCTCGACAGAGTGAAAAATAATAAGTGGGTAAACAATCAAGAACTGCCTTTATGAGAGTAAGACGCCCTCCCATGAAAATGTTTCTAGCTTTCCACCCCGCAAGACGCCTTTTGAATAAATCAATAACCTTGTCCCAACTTTTCTTGCGATTCATATTTGCCCCAACTAATAAGCCAAGATACTCAAAAGGGAAAACACCGACCTTGCACCCGAGAACCTCCGCTTTAAGGCTGACTTCATTCTCCTCAACATTAAGCCCCGTAAGACCACATTTGTTGAGATTGACTCGCAGCCCTGACACAAGGAAAAAACTCCATAAGAGTCTTCTTAGGTTCAAAAAATTCATTGAAAACCATTCCCCCAATATCATCGCGTCATCTGCAAAAAATAGATGTGAAATAATAGGGCCATTCGAGGGTAGTTGGATCCCATGAAGCACCCCGACATCAACCGCCTTGGACAACATCCAATGGAATGCTTCCATTACTATAATAAATAAATAGGGGGATAACGGGTCTCTTTGTCTAACCCCTTAAAACCCACAAACTCCTTGGACGGACAGCCGTTGATGAGGATGGACGATCTTGAAGATTTGAGTACCCCCATAACCCATTTCCTCCAAAGAGAAGGAAATCTCATCTGGTAAAGGATTGAATCCAAAAATTCCCATTCAATCGAGTCGTAAGCTTTATTGAAATCGATCTTAAAAAACATAGCCTTAAATTTCACTTTCTTTAACCAAGAGAGTATTTCATTGATAATCAGAGGTCCGTCCACTATGTTTCGACCCGCCACAAAAGCCATCTGACTATCGAAAATGATGGAGTTCATAACAAGTTTAACCCGGTTGGCAAGCACTTTCGAGATAACTTTAGAAATACTACCAAGTAAGGTGATAGGCCTAAAGTCCTCGAAGAATTGGGGATCGACCACCTTCGGAATAAGGCAAATGAATGAAGAAGAACAATAACTGCTAAGATTACCTTCCTTGTGAAAATAATCCAAGACATCCTTAAAATCGACCGCCAGAACGTCCCAGAAATGTTTTATAAAACTGAAATTAAAACCGTCGGGTCCAGGAGCCATTTCCTCGCCACAGTCCCATACCGCGCGTTTTATCTCCTCCATAGAAGGTATAATTAGTTTTTATATCCCGTGCATCGCACGGGTAGGATTTAAAGAAAAACATGTATTGTATGGTTGGGGTTTAAAAAAAATTAATAATGGTAATAGAGTACAGAAACTGTAAATGAATTATATATAATGTTATTTAACTAAGTTTTTGAGACCCATGTGTTACACGGACTCATGTTTAAAAAAATTGTAGGCATAATTAATTTTAATTTAAACTGTAATTTAATAATTAAATAATTGGTTATAATTAAAAGGAGTCATTTTTTCGATTTTTGTTATAGCTATTGCAGCTGCTAAAGCTGCTATTGGACTCGCTATTGTTTCATAAATTTATCGTAACAGAAAATCAACTCGTATAAAAAATAATTTAGGAGGCAATAAATAAAAAGTCGGATATATATATATATATATATATATATATATATATATATATATATATCCAAAACTTTTCTTTTAATAAAAAATATATATTTTTTAAATAATTAGTTAATTAATTATAATGGTGATTATCCATACGATAAATATCTTTTATTTATATTCATAGAAATACAAATAATTGATTAGTTAAGGTGGTGATTATCCATATAATAATTATTTTTAATTATTGTCATAAGTATCTTTTATTTATTGTCATGGAAATACAAATAATTGATTAATAGGGTGGTGATTATCCCTATAGTAAATATTTTTTATTTATTGTCATGGATATACAAAAACTAAAAATAAGAAGATTTGGTTGGTGAGGGAAAACAATTGTGAGATTGAGTGTAAGAATGCCACGTGTCCAAAATCTTTTTTTTTATATAATAGTATGATATGATATGATATGATGGATTGTTAAATTATTCAACGGCATGACACGATGTTAAGTTTAATGAAATCACATTATATAAGAAACTTTATCTGAGTTTAATAAAATCTAAAAATAAATATAGACTCAACAGTATGAATTTTAGAAACCCAACATTCTAAATAAATAACAAAATAAAGTTAAAAGAAAAAAAAGGATTAAAAAATAGATCATGTGAGGATTGAACCCAAGCGTATTATATAAGAAGCAGGATTTTAAACCAATTGGGATGATATAAATGTAAAAAAAGAGAAGAAAGAAAAAAAAAGAAAAGAAATAAGAATAAAGAAAAAAAGAATAAGAAAAAGAAGAGAAAAAACGCCCCTTAGGGCGGGCGGAGTGACATCGGCTTCGGCCTTTGTTTGCACGGCTTGGGCGGCAACACCGCCGCCACCATGTGGTTTCGCTGTACGGCTTCCTTCCGCGGCTAGAAGTAGCCGCCGAGGCTTGAAGCAATTCCAAACATTGGGGGCCCTTTTCAACCGTTGAAGGCTTTTTAAAAAAATATTTTTAAAATTTTTTAAAAACATTTTTATCTCCTATATACATACAACATTTATCATTTTAACCCACACTCACCACTCTATCTTTTCTACTTCTCTTCAACATTCATCATTGTAACATCCCGATTTTTATATGGTTAAAATCCCTTTAAATTCACGTTAAGCGTGAATTCGAATTATGGGTACATTAAAATTTTGTGCCAACTAATACCTATGTAAAAGTTGAGGGTTTAAGATGTTAATATAAGAGTTTAGATTAAAGCGATCTAAACAAGAAACTTGAAGGGCTGGTAATGTAATTAGACCAAACAAAATTAAGTTAAACATGTAGAAAGGAGGGGGATTGTGATATGCTCCAAGAGATCAACTCCCACCCCTTTTCCAAGCCCTAATTCGATTTCTCTCAATGGGAGGATTATTGGCTGCGATTTTGATGCATAGAAGTTGGATTTTATGAGCTATTATCATTGCTATACTACTGAAGATCGTTATGTAAGTAAACCTCATCTTTAAGCATGGTTAGCGCCCAAATTTATTGCCAAATTGGATGATGCCGGGCTGTGATTGTATGACCAATGTGTTATAATACGTTTATGTGATGTTATAGACTCTTGAATGCTTGTTAATTTTACTTAAACACCAAGTTTGGTGGGTAGGAACCCTAAGTGGCGTTTTTGAACCTTTGGGGTTTAGAAATTAAGTTCGGTATGATGTAATTACTGGATTTGGTATGCTTAGTAAAAGTGTTAGAGGCTATTGGTTGGCTTCTAATGTGAGAAATGTGTTATAAACCCATGTTATGCAATAAATGGGAGTAAACCTAAATTGAAGTTGGTTGATTTAGACTTGATATGAACATTGCACATAAGGTGTTCGACAAAATGCTTAAGTGAACACTTGATTAGGAATGTGGAAAAAATGGTACTTATGATGGTATAAATTAATTATGTGCTAAAACATGGAAGACATATTATGTGAAAGCATGTTAAATGTCTTAGAAGCTAAATTATTTTAAGGCTTAAAAGTATGTAAATTGTTAGACCATCGAATGGGGTTATGATATGAATTGATGATTTTGTGTTACAAACCTAAATGTTTGGAAACCTTAATAGGAAATCAAGCAATGGAGCTCATGCAGGATCGGATAGTGATTATTAAAGATCACGAGGTAACATCTATGCTATGTTACATACTAAATGACTCCTAGATGCTATAAAGATGTAAAATGCAAATTGACTAGAAAAGCCATAAACTTGCCTAATGTGACAAGTAGTGGAGTCAAGTATAGCTAAGAAGTCTCATAATTAGAGTTAAACTCTAAATAATTGATGATGAATTGAAACAAGGTTACATTATGACATCGTAGATGTGTAATATTGAACCTTGTATGTAAACCTTACACGGGTGCTAATGGTTCATAGGGAACCATGGCAACCTGAAAATGGTCAATTGTTAATTGTTAGCTAAATGGTGCATAGGAACCATGGCAAGATGAAAATGGTCAATTATTAATTGTTAGCTAAATGGTTCATAGGAGCCATGGCAACATAAAAATGGTCAATTGTTAATTGTTAGCTAAATGGTTCATAGGAACCATGGCAACATGAAAATGGTCAATTGTTAATTGTTAGCTAAATGGTTCATAGGAACCATGGCAACATGAAATTGGACAACTGTTAATTGTTAGCTAAATGGTTCATTGGAACCAAGGCAATGTGAAACTGATCAAATAATGATTGCTAGCTAAATGGTTCATAGGAGCCATGGTTAAATGGATATTTGTCAATGGTTGGTAAATGGATCGTAGGATTCATGCTAATGGGTCAAATGGGTCGAATGATTTAAATGAATGACAATAATGTGTCAAATATTAATGAATAGCTAAATGGGTTATGGAATCCATGGAAATATTAAAGTGTGTAAATTGTGTTTCAAATGATTCATAGGTGTTGAGGGTATATTTTCAGGATGCTCGCAGGAAGCTCACGCAGTTCAGGAATCCAATTATCGTCTGGGAATCCCATTCATCCAAGTATCCTGATTTATTTTATTTTGCTAACCCTCATATTTGCCACGTGTTTATTTGACCTGGCACCAACGAAGTCAATAACTACTTCCGAAACTTAAGCTCCAGCTACGGCAGATCGTGGACCAAGTGAACGAAGAGGACTCATAACGGTCGAGTTAGTTGGACGTTAGGATCCCGGGAATCCCGGAAAGTTTGTTATCATTGTATTTGTTATATAAATCGAGGATTCGATCAGTAGGAACACACATTGAACACACTTTAGCTCACTTACGAACGCACAACGTTGTATCACATAGTTCTGATCGATCAAACCTCCAACCTGTTGTAATTTTTCATTCAGTTATCAATAAAAGTGCTAGGTAGCAGGCTCTTCAGGCCGGCTCCCGAGGTTTTTTTGCTAGGATTCCTAGAGGCAACTCGAAGGATCCTAGATTTTTCCCTCGTTACATCCTTGTGTTCAACTTTACATTTCAAGCATATTGACAAGCACACTACCTCACATTCTAAGTTTGGAATATGAAATTCCTTTGTGAATTTTTGACCAAAACAATAGGTATCATAAAAAATAGTTAAATGTCAATTGATAGCTAAATGGTTCATAGGAAACATGCTAGAATGCATATGTGTTGATTAATGATTCTAATGAATAGTTGGAACCATGTTAAATGGTTAATGTGAATTGTTTAATGAATGGATCATAAAAACCATGAAAATGGGTAGGGGATTGAATTACAACCTTAATAAAATGAGTGAGAGCTCCACAAAGGGTTGTGGAGCCCAACATGTCAAACGGGTTGAATGGTTATAAAAGGGTGAACAAAGTCTCCTTAAAAACCATAACCGAAAAGAGGTTACGAATTTGTGTTAAATACGTTTGGTACGATTTGGGAGTTAAAACCCCATGAAAAAGGGAACCAAAAGTAAACAAAAGTTGTAGATGGAAAAATGGAGAAGCAGGAAAAGAAAATCAGAATTTGTGATCTATAGGCTACGGAACAGGTGTAGCCTATAGTTTCATCATTGTGGTTAAAGGAGATTCTTTGATCTGTAGACTACGAAACAGGTATAGCCTACAATTTCATCATTCTGGTCAAAGTAGATTCTGTGATCTGTAGACTACGAAACAGGTATAGCCTACAGTTTCATCATTTTGGTATAAAGCAGATTCTGTGATCTATAGGTGTAGCCTACAGTTTCATCATTCTGGTCAAAATCAGATTCTGTGATCTGTAGGCTACGGAATAGGTGTAGCCTACAGCTTCATCATTCTGGTCAGAGCAGATTTTTTGAATTGTAGGCTACAAATTAGGCGAAGCCTACATTTTCAACTTTCTGGTCAATATTTCGTTGATTGACTTAAAACTTCGGTCGTTCCCTTTTATTTAATAGACGCAATGAATACTAATTTAGTTAGTGTAAATTGGCAGGTTAATTAGAGTTGGATGTCACACCCCGACCGACGACGGAAAACGTCGGGGTGCGATGACTGTCCAGATGCACACAACACTAATATTAAGGTTGCGATATTCTTAATCATCCCATTTCAAATAACATAAAATAACCAATTTAATACAAGGCATAATACAACAAGAAGGAAATAAATTAACTTAATTATTTGGGTCTCGCTAAGTCCACATGCAATCATAAATGTCAACGACAAAGCAATCATCAAGTATCAGCAACCTGCAACATGTATAAAATAGGGTCAGCTACGAATAGTTGGTGAGTAAATATAAGTTTAGTGTACTACATAGATTAAATCATGTGAATCAATGAGTTATGTGTAATCGAGTAAAGCAAACCAGTGAATGAGATGTTGGGTCCCGTGAGGGGCTCTTTAACAATATTGGCACAATTTGATTTAAACAAGATTAACAAGTTGCAGAAAGTAAATCAAATTGGGAGACAACAATTCATAAAAGGTATTTTTTGGTATATCTCAAATATAAATAATGGTTTATACGAGTTCATATTATAACAATATATCAATAGAAAGAACTTTTCTATGGGAGTAAGTTGTAATTGCTTTGAGAAGCTTGTGAATTGTGTGCTTGTTGTCTTGCTTTCTTTGGTGAAGTCTGTTTGCTATTTATAGAAAGATGTAACAAGTTGTAAGTGGATAAAGTGGTTGAGTAAGGTTGAATTTGGGGTGTGTCAGAGTATATAGAGATAAATTGAGGATATTCAATTTATCTCTTTTCAATTGTCTTCAACTACTTATGTGTTTAATGCCAAGTTGGTGTTCACTTTACTTGTTCTTCACACAAAGGCAAAATTGTTCTTCTCGTAAAATTTATCTTCTGATAGTCCAGAACTCCTGCAGGACTCTTCTTTGAAGACTATAATTCTTCCCATTATAGCCTTCTACAGAGATGAGGATTTCTGTAGAATCTGGTCTGTACAGAACTACTTCGGAAATTCCGAAGTAGTTCTGTACGAATACAGAAATCTGTATATCGTACAGATTTTCATATCCTTTATCTTTTGAGGATATATCTTATCCTTTCTTTTAATACTTGACTATTTTCTGTTACATTTACATTGTGTTCTAACAATCCCCCCCCTAAGTATTTGAAGAAAAAAATATAAAGAGAAAAAAAAATAAGCAGATCATTTCACAAATAAGACTCATAGTATGGCTTATTACATAAATGTTCTTAAGACAGATGTTTGGTTACATAGTCTTCTTTGACAAAGAACTTTTTGGGAAGTGGTCTCCAGCAGGCTTTGTGAAGTTCCTTTGGAGTGCTCGATGTTGCTTGAGTTCTTCTAGAGTTTTGATAATCAATTCCTTCCTTCTTATTACCTCAGGATCAGTCTCATTGTTTGCTTGAAGTAAAAATGAGATGACTTGCAGAGAGGCATCTGAGTAAGCATGGCACTGGTTGATTCTGAAGAAGCTTTTCTTGTTATCACGATTTCTGAAGCAGATTTCTATTTCTCCAGCGCTTGGAAACACTTTGGATCCTTTCCATTGTAGTCCAGTGGGAAAATCTTCTTTTGCAGTTTTAATGGAAAGTTTCTTCAACCCCGTGTGCATTGCTAGCCCAAAGTCAATCAGAGCAAATCTTTTGTATATTTTATTTCCTGTTTCTCTAAGTTGATGTATTGCTCTTCTGTTTCAAATACTTGTTGAGCCATGCGAGAAACAGGTTCTAAGAAGAGATAGGATGTGCATTTCACTGAGTAGATCTAAGTCTACATCAGTGAAAGTGTATGGCTGACGGTTGTTGGCGGTGGTGGTTATGGTATATGAGTTGAAGTAATGAATGAACTGACTCCCTTTTTGTTGTTATTCTTTTACTTTGACGATTTCTGTGATCTCAGCCTGTGAGTGCAGCCAGCTTCTTGCGAAAGGGATATTGTTGATCCTCTCTTCAAATATATTCTTGCTCATTGGGCTCATCGGAGGTGCTTGTTCTGTTTCTTGGAGAAACATGTTTCCACATCGTCTCTTTTCGTGCCAGAGTTCCTCTTCAACTTGCTTCTCTTTTCCGTAGTTATCTTCATATACATATTGAGAGGCAATTGGCAGTTCTGGAGTGAAGAGGGCTCCCCCTAGATTTGTGGTCTTCTCCTTTCCCTTTTTATAATCTTTTGTGGATCTTGAGTCTTCTGCAGTGTGAGCCCTATGAGCAACACTTTATGAGGATGGAACTGGAGGCTTATTGGATTTTTGAGCAGGTTGCCTTGGTGGTGGGGGCGCCATTGATTGCTCAGGAGTTGGACTAGGCTTGCATTGATTAGGTTTCTTCCTTTTGGGAGAAGATCTGTGTTCATCAGGACCTGTTTTTCTTTTTGAGCCAGGAGATGAAGGTGATTCATCAAGATTGATGACCGGAGGGGTTGATGCTTCTGTTTCTGAAGGTTTCTTGATTGAGAAGAGTGGATTGGCTTCTGTTACCTGTTTGGATAGGCTTTTCATTCTTTTCTCAAGAAGCATCTGATTAGAGTTTATCTTTATCAGATTTGATCTTTCTTCATGTATTTCTTTGTTGAGAAGGCTGAATTTGTCCTTGATCTCTTTGGGCATTTCTCCTCCTATGGCTTCATATGATTTTCTTGTCTTTTGAACTAGGTCACTCAAGCGCTTGATTTGATCTTCGGTAGATTCCTGTCTTCCTCCCTTTAGTTGTCACTCTTTTTCTTGCAAAGCTTTCAGTTGATCAAAAATCTGGTGTAATTGCTGCTTGCTGTTTCTCTTCATTGTTTTTATCTCTTTTTCTAGTTCAGAGATTCTCAAACTGTTCTTTTCTGACTGTTTTGATAATTCTTCTATTCGTACAGAACTACTGCATAAATTCTGATGTAGTTCTGTAGTCTGTTGTTTTTGTTCTTTCATGAAGTCAGTGAGTAGAGAGGGTAGAGAATTGGAGAATTCCTCAAAGTCAGACTTTGAGGCAACTTCAGGGGGTAATAAACCAGAAGACAACACATGTCTTTCTATTGGACCGAGTGGTTTCTCTTTGAGAATTTCATCAGTACCTACTAACCCAGCCAGGCTGAGTGAGTACAGGGCTTCCACATTCCTTGATGAATCCAGATTTGGATTCACCTCCTGTGTTTTTATAGAATCCTAAGATAGGTTCTTCGTTTGTTTCTGAAAGGATGTCTCAGGTGAGCTAGCAGTGACCACATCACTATTGCTCATTTCCAAGTTTCCTTGACTTCTAGAGTCTCCACTTGTTGTTACATCATCTTCACTGACAGAATCAGAGAAGATATTTTGATGTGTGGCTATGATGGGAATTGTTTTGGTAAAAAATTCACAAAGGAATCTCGTATTCCAAACTTAGAATGTGAGGTAGTGTGCTTGTCAATATGCTCGAAATGTAAAGTTGAACACAAAGATTTAACGAGGGAAAAATCCAGGATTCTTCGAGTTGCCTCTAGGAATCCTAGCAAAAAAACCTCGGGAGCCGGCCTGAAGAGCCTGCTTCCTCACAATTTTATTGATAGGAAACTGAAAATTAC
>JBCNJP010000017.1:71733981-71760895 GCA_039602395.1 Deinandra increscens subsp. villosa | reverse complement strand
AAAAATAGTTAAATGTCAATTGATAGCTAAATGGTTCATAGGAAACATGCTAGAATGCATATGTGTTGATTAATGATTCTAATGAATAGTTGGAACCATGTTAAATGGTTAATGTGAATTGTTTAATGAATGGATCATAAAAACCATGAAAATGGGTAGGGGATTGAATTACAACCTTAATAAAATGAGTGAGAGCTCCACAAAGGGTTGTGGAGCCCAACAGGTCAAACGGGTTGAATGGTTATAAAAGGGTGAACAAAGTCTCCTTAAAAACCATAACCGAAAAGAGGTTACGAATTTGTGTTAAATACGTTTGGTACGATTTGGGAGTTAAAACCCCATGAAAAAGGGAACCAAAAGTAAACAAAAGTTGTAGATGGAAAAATGGAGAAGCAGGAAAAGAAAATCAGAATTTGTGATCTATAGGCTACGGAACAGGTGTAGCCTATAGTTTCATCATTGTGGTTAAAGGAGATTCTTTGATCTGTAGACTACGAAACAGGTATAGCCTACAATTTCATCATTCTGGTCAAAGTAGATTCTGTGATCTGTAGACTACGAAACAGGTATAGCCTACAGTTTCATCATTTTGGTATAAAGCAGATTCTGTGATCTATAGGTGTAGCCTACAGTTTCATCATTCTGGTCAAAATCAGATTCTGTGATCTGTAGGCTACGGAATAGGTGTAGCCTACAGCTTCATCATTCTGGTCAGAGCAGATTTTTTGAATTGTAGGCTACAAATTAGGCGAAGCCTACATTTTCAACTTTCTGGTCAATATTTCGTTGATTGACTTAAAACTTCGGTCGTTCCCTTTTATTTAATAGACGCAATGAATACTAATTTAGTTAGTGTAAATTGGCAGGTTAATTAGAGTTGGATGTCACACCCCGACCGACGACGGAAAACGTCGGGGTGCGATGACTGTCCAGATGCACACAACACTAATATTAAGGTTGCGATATTCTTAATCATCCCATTTCAAATAACATAAAATAACCAATTTAATACAAGGCATAATACAACAAGAAGGAAATAAATTAACTTAATTATTTGGGTCTCGCTAAGTCCACATGCAATCATAAATGTCAACGACAAAGCAATCATCAAGTATCAGCAACCTGCAACATGTATAAAATAGGGTCAGCTACGAATAGTTGGTGAGTAAATATAAGTTTAGTGTACTACATAGATTAAATCATGTGAATCAATGAGTTATGTGTAATCGAGTAAAGCAAACCAGTGAATGAGATGTTGGGTCCCGTGAGGGGCTCTTTAACAATATTGGCACAATTTGATTTAAACAAGATTAACAAGTTGCAGAAAGTAAATCAAATTGGGAGACAACAATTCATAAAAGGTATTTTTTGGTATATCTCAAATATAAATAATGGTTTATACGAGTTCATATTATAACAATATATCAATAGAAAGAACTTTTCTATGGGAGTAAGTTGTAATTGCTTTGAGAAGCTTGTGAATTGTGTGCTTGTTGTCTTGCTTTCTTTGGTGAAGTCTGTTTGCTATTTATAGAAAGATGTAACAAGTTGTAAGTGGATAAAGTGGTTGAGTAAGGTTGAATTTGGGGTGTGTCAGAGTATATAGAGATAAATTGAGGATATTCAATTTATCTCTTTTCAATTGTCTTCAACTACTTATGTGTTTAATGCCAAGTTGGTGTTCACTTTACTTGTTCTTCACACAAAGGCAAAATTGTTCTTCTCGTAAAATTTATCTTCTGATAGTCCAGAACTCCTGCAGGACTCTTCTTTGAAGACTATAATTCTTCCCATTAGAAGCCTTCTACAGAGATGAGGATTTCTGTAGAATCTGGTCTGTACAGAACTACTTCGGAAATTCCGAAGTAGTTCTGTACGAATACAGAAATCTGTATATCGTACAGATTTTCATATCCTTTATCTTTTGAGGATATATCTTATCCTTTCTTTTAATACTTGACTATTTTCTGTTACATTTACATTGTGTTCTAACAATCCCCCCCTAAGTATTTGAAGAAAAAAATATAAAGAGAAAAAAAATAAGCAGATCATTTCACAAATAAGACTCATAGTATGGCTTATTACATAAATGTTCTTAAGACAGATGTTTGGTTACATAGTCTTCTTTGACAAAGAACTTTTTGGGAAGTGGTCTCCAGCAGGCTTTGTGAAGTTCCTTTGGAGTGCTCGATGTTGCTTGAGTTCTTCTAGAGTTTTGATAATCAATTCCTTCCTTCTTATTACCTCAGGATCAGTCTCATTGTTTGCTTGAAGTAAAAATGAGATGACTTGCAGAGAGGCATCTGAGTAAGCATGGCACTGGTTGATTCTGAAGAAGCTTTTCTTGTTATCACGATTTCTGAAGCAGATTTCTATTTCTCCAGCGCTTGGAAACACTTTGGATCCTTTCCATTGTAGTCCAGTGGGAAAATCTTCTTTTGCAGTTTTAATGGAAAGTTTCTTCAACCCCGTGTGCATTGCTAGCCCAAAGTCAATCAGAGCAAATCTTTTGTATATTTTATTTCCTGTTTCTCTAAGTTGATGTATTGCTCTTCTGTTTCAAATACTTGTTGAGCCATGCGAGAAACAGGTTCTAAGAAGAGATAGGATGTGCATTTCACTGAGTAGATCTAAGTCTACATCAGTGAAAGTGTATGGCTGACGGTTGTTGGCGGTGGTGGTTATGGTATATGAGTTGAAGTAATGAATGAACTGACTCCCTTTTTGTTGTTATTCTTTTACTTTGACGATTTCTGTGATCTCAGCCTGTGAGTGCAGCCAGCTTCTTGCGAAAGGGATATTGTTGATCCTCTCTTCAAATATATTCTTGCTCATTGGGCTCATCGGAGGTGCTTGTTCTGTTTCTTGGAGAAACATGTTTCCACATCGTCTCTTTTCGTGCCAGAGTTCCTCTTCAACTTGCTTCTCTTTTCCGTAGTTATCTTCATATACATATTGAGAGGCAATTGGCAGTTCTGGAGTGAAGAGGGCTCCCCCTAGATTTGTGGTCTTCTCCTTTCCCTTTTTAGAATCTTTTGTGGATCTTGAGTCTTCTGCAGTGTGAGCCCTATGAGCAACACTTTATGAGGATGGAACTGGAGGCTTATTGGATTTTTGAGCAGGTTGCCTTGGTGGTGGGGGCGCCATTGATTGCTCAGGAGTTGGACTAGGCTTGCATTGATTAGGTTTCTTCCTTTTGGGAGAAGATCTGTGTTCATCAGGACCTGTTTTTCTTTTTGAGCCAGGAGATGAAGGTGATTCATCAAGATTGATGACCGGAGGGGTTGATGCTTCTGTTTCTGAAGGTTTCTTGATTGAGAAGAGTGGATTGGCTTCTGTTACCTGTTTGGATAGGCTTTTCATTCTTTTCTCAAGAAGCATCTGATTAGAGTTTATCTTTATCAGATTTGATCTTTCTTCATGTATTTCTTTGTTGAGAAGGCTGAATTTGTCCTTGATCTCTTTGGGCATTTCTCCTCCTATGGCTTCATATGATTTTCTTGTCTTTTGAACTAGGTCACTCAAGCGCTTGATTTGATCTTCGGTAGATTCCTGTCTTCCTCCCTTTAGTTGTCACTCTTTTTCTTGCAAAGCTTTCAGTTGATCAAAAATCTGGTGTAATTGCTGCTTGCTGTTTCTCTTCATTGTTTTTATCTCTTTTTCTAGTTCAGAGATTCTCAAACTGTTCTTTTCTGACTGTTTTGATAATTCTTCTATTCGTACAGAACTACTGCATAAATTCTGATGTAGTTCTGTAGTCTGTTGTTTTTGTTCTTTCATGAAGTCAGTGAGTAGAGAGGGGAGAGAATTGGAGAATTCCTCAAAGTCAGACTTTGAGGCAACTTCAGGGGGTAATAAACCAGAAGACAACACATGTCTTTCTATTGGACCGAGTGGTTTCTCTTTGAGAATTTCATCAGTACCTACTAACCCAGCCAGGCTGAGTGAGTACAGGGCTTCCACATTCCTTGATGAATCCAGATTTGGATTCACCTCCTGTGTTTTTATAGAATCCTAAGATAGGTTCTTCGTTTGTTTCTGAAAGGATGTCTCAGGTGAGCTAGCAGTGACCACATCACTATTGCTCATTTCCAAGTTTCCTTGACTTCTAGAGTCTCCACTTGTTGTTACATCATCTTCACTGACAGAATCAGAGAAGATATTTTGATGTGTGGCTATGATGGGAATGCCAAAGGAAGGTGTGTTGGTTGCTTGAGTTTGGAAGTGGGCAAAGGCTTCTTGGTAGGATGTTTGGGGTGATGATTGCTGGCTTTTGGTCTAAATTGGCGAGGTTTGTTTTTTCTGGAGAGTATGGGGCAGATATTGATAGATCATTGAAAGGATGTGACATGGAGGGTTGGTGGTGATGACTTGGTGTGGTCTCTTGTTGAATGTGTGGTGAGGTCTGTAGTTGTGGAGAATGATGGGGAGAGGAAGGGTTGTGATCAACCATTTTTTTTATGAGTTTGTAGTGTTGGTTGAGGTAGGTGATTGGTCAGGGTTGGTTGAGAATTTGTTGGCTTTGGTGAGGTGCTCCTGGAAGACTGGGTTATTACACTAGCTTAACTTTCATACCCATGGGAAATCACATAAATGAATGTGTGTACCTGATTTGTAGATGCCTTTGATGTGGCATAGTTCAGTGGTGTGGGTTTCTTCATTTTCTTCGATGTCCACCTTCTTTTGAAGCATTTGAGCTAGAAATCTGATATAGGGCACGAAATTTGATTTCTTGCTTTGTGATTTTTCTTTGACTCTTTTCTCCTTGTCTCTCCAGATTAGTAGAGACACATCTATTTCCTCATTGAAATATAAGCCGTATACGATGATGAGAGTGTTTTTGTTTATTTGATCCATGGAGCCCTTCTTGGATGTCATAGTGTGATTGAGCATATCAATTATGAATCTCCATGCATGCTTTAATTGACTTACCCTGAGGTTTGAAATTTGGTCATTTTCTACAAAGCTTCCTCCAGTGATTTCATTAATCATTTGCCTCAGAGCGGGATCTTGAGGGTTTGGAGAGAAGGATGTGAAGTTGTTGGGTAACAGAAAGATTTCTCTCAGATCTGATAGTTGAAGGATGATTTCCTTTTCTGTACTCACTTTTCCTTTCATATTTCCATCTGCCATTTTTACACTTGCCTAAAAGTTGAGGATGGCTGATTTAGGACATGGTTTGTTGATGGTTAGAGCTGTGGCGAGTTGAGAGGAGTGCTTTAGGGCTTCTATGATTAACTGTAGCTTTGAAGAGTAGGCAGAAGGGTTGAGGTCGCACGGTTGGTTAACCACGTCTAGGGTAAAGTTGCATTTGGGTGGTGAATCAGAGGATGATGAATCTAGGTTTTGGGTTGGAGCAGAGGAGGTTTGAGTGATTTTGCCTTTTGATCGGGTGTTCATTGCGGGAGTTCCGGATGGAGAAGCCATTTGTGAGCTTTGAGATTTATGATGTGAACAGTGAAATTCAGGTGAGGGAGCGTTGTTCCTTTTATAGGTATCTCTTGATGCCATTGCGTATTTCTTGGTTTTTCTATAATGGCTATATTCCTTTTGAAAGGACGCTTCTTCACAAACGGTAATAAAAGATTACCTTTGGCAGTATATGAATAATTGGAGAATTAATTATCATATTTATCAGAGCCAATTTCATTCATTATTCAGCCGTTTTGGGCAATTGTAACTTTTAAGGAATTTTCTGCGAAATTTCGATAAAGGAAATGAAATTTCATTAATCAAGAAATTTATACAGATAATTTGAGACATGTGCAGATGTCTGCACACGTGCATCTATTCTGTTCTCTGTTGTGAGCAGGTGTTTTGATTGCTCTGGATTTTGCTTCCATTTGAAGAGAAATATATAGATGCAGAGAAGTTTGCCTTCTTGTGGAAGGTAGAAAATATCCATTAGAGTTTGGGAGCCCAGAAATTGATAGTCCTCCAGGAGAGATTCCTCTTTGAGATACTACTTTGCTTGTTCTGATTCCTTTTGGTATTGTTTCCCAGTTAAAGGCTTGAAGAATTAATTTTGTGGTGAATCTGGGGTAGAGAATGAATCTTTTATTTAAGGGTCCTTTGAACAGGATTGGATGTGATAGCAATTGCACTTTTTGAGTCATAGAGAATTGGTATTTTAGAGAGATTTATCTCATAGTCTTTGAGTTGGGTTTGCATCCATATCACTTGGGAGCAAAAGCTGGAAGCAGCAACATATTCAGCTTCAGCTGTTGAAGTTGATACACAGTTTTGTTTCTTGGATGTCCAACATACTAACTTTCCTCCCAGCATTTGACAGATTCCTGATGTGCTTTTTCTGTCTAGTCTGCATCCTGCATGATCAGCATCTGAGTAGGCTGTTAGTGAAAATCAGTTTCTTTGGGGTACCAGAGACCTAGGTCAGCTGACCCCTTTAGGTATCTAAAAACTCTCTTAACAGCTAATAAGTGAGACTCCTTGGGTTTACATTGGTATCTGGCAAGGAAACATGTGGAGAACATGATATCAGGCCTACTTGCTGTGAGATACAGAAGTGAGCCTATTATTGAAAGTGCGTGAGCATCGGATTGTCTACTCAATCTAGCTATATCGGATACAAAACACTTAATTAAGAGTTGTTTTATTGATTGGAAGAACAATTACAACTCAGAAACACTAAGAACAGAGACTCAGAGAAACACCACTGAAAACACACACTTAAGTACAGATCTCACACGCTCAGTCACTCATTAGAAAGAATAAACTTCTATATATATATGCGACTTGCCGAACCTCAGGTGAACCTCAGGTTCGCCTGATCCGAACTCCAGATTCGGACCAGGTTCAGCTGGCAGCAAACCTTGACTTGATCTTGAACTTGTTTTGACTTGATACTTCACACGACGCACATATTACGTATCAACAAACTCCCCCTCGTCGTGTGCAGTATCTTTTCAACATCATAACATCATCAAAACTGTATCTTCAATCAAACTCCCCCTCAAGTGTAGAATCCGCTTATCCAATGAAATAAATCTTCGAACAAACTCTTCCTCAACTTGATTGTAGCTTGATCTTGAATACTTGATAATGTCTGGTGTATCTCTGTCTCTATCAGCAACTTCAGAAGACTTGAAGTTGTGATATCTTTCACTTTAGCAACCTGCTCAATATTTAAATAATCTTGGCGCAAAACGTCTCTTCACTCCAAGATATGATTTTGAAAATTTGATTTGTATCACGTGTTGATCAGATCGAAAATAAAGGCGGAAACAAAATCTTTTTGGCTTTTTGAAAGTTTATATAAAAAAAACCTAAAATCTTTTTGATTTTTCAAACGTATGCTAAAACACACCAAAAATCTTTTTGTACATTTCCGAAATGAAATGAAATTGCAATACAGAATCAAACTCTATTTTTGGTATGAGAAACATCACTATACATGATCATATTGATCATGACGCACTGAACTGCACTTTAATTTCAACTAATTGAAGCACATAAGTCATGCTGATTGTCGGTATACTTTGTCCATCTTAAACTCAGGCAGAATCATACTCATAACATCTGGATATGTTAAGGTATTGATTAGATTTGCTTTGACCTGTGTACCCCACACTATCAGACATATTCAGACATTTTCTTTTTCCTGTGTGATTACTACTTTTTCTTTTGTGATTACATTTGTGATTATCACAAAGCATAATGTTTTCATGATATCGTCAACTATGTTCCATGCAAAAAGAAATAAGAACGGTAAATCGTCTACCTTAAGGTCGATCTTTCGATATGCAGATAAGGCCTCAGATTTGACAAAATAAGAAAGATAAAACAAATTGAAATTGTATAACCCAACAACAATTAGGTCGATACTCCCATACACGCAGAGAAAGTCCGATGAGTTATACGAAACACCAAAGAAAATAAATAACGTCAAACGAACAACAATCAGGTCGATCTTTCGATACGCAGAGAAAGTCTAATCGTTTGACAAAATAAAGAAAATCAAACAAGTTTAAATCTTTGCAAAAAGAACACATGTATACACAGTGACTTCTCATATTGTTTTTCACACTTATTTTTCTCTTTTTGTCATGAAATATGCATCAAGATGTTATCCACATGGTCAAGCATTAGTATTTAGTGTATATCACATCTGAAAACTTTCTGATTTGCCGAGTCTACCAAGCATATCAAACAATGATCTTATGGCTCTTTCATCTACTCTATCCATGAGTCATATACGTAAGCCAAAGTACCATCATTTCCCAATGATCAATTTCTCAAAATTTATATTTTTTGCATGTATTCACCTTCCTTATATATTTTGCATGTATTCACCTTCCTCCCATAACATGCATTTTTCACAATTGCTCCCCCTTACATGCAATTCTCCCCCTTAAAATGAAAAACTATATTTTTGAATTTTTCATTTTTACGGAAACAAGACTATATTTTTGGCTTTTAACAATTTTCTTTTGAAAACGTAAGGAAAAGAAAATTGATCAACCAACACGAATACTTTGCAATTTAAAGTTTTTCAGAAAAACTAGCAAAATAGTAAGATATATCAGAAAATTTAAGTTAAACAGAATGCTCCTCCATCAACAACTTTGCAATCGTCGATATGTCTTCTAAAAGTACCTGCACACTGGTCAAGCTCATTAGTTTTTAACTTGACCCGAAGCGACTGCTTCTGGTCGACCAGTGTCCTGATTTTGCTTTGAAACCACCTTAGGTTTCCAGAGTTGTTGTTTTGGTAATTCAGTTTGTGATGAATTTGTCAAAGGTGACTGTGATGAAGAACCTACATTTTGAATCTTTTGAAAAATAGGAACAAATCGTTTTTGTTTCAGAAAGAATGTAGGCTCACATTCATCAAAAGCTCTGTCTTGTTCATCAAATAACTTTGGTTTGGCAGGTTTACCAAAAAATGGAAGCTTTTGAGATGTCTGATTTGAATCAGCAGGAATTCGATACTCTTTTGCCATATGTCCTTTTTTGTGGCAAATATAACATATGCGTTTAGCTTTGTCCCACCTTTTGGGTGCCTGCATAGATTCACAAACATGAATATCTCTAAAATGACCAAAGGAAGAATCATATACCTGATGTCTATGATCATGAACCTATTTGGATGTTGGGCTTCGAGAATAAGAACCATCAGAAGAAAATTTTGCACGTTGATTTTCCTTGATCTTTGAAACATTTTCTTTCACAAAAACTTCAGATTTCTTCTAAGCATCCACGCAGTGAAGTGGAAACTCTTTATCAGAGAAAATTTGTTACGAACCTTTGATTTTATAAAACCGTTCGAGTTGAACCTTCTCAGCCTTGAAAACTTCCTTCTTCACTTGCTTTAGTTTCAGTTTCTTCAGATTTTGTGGTTTTGAAGCTGGAACCTCCTCAGCTTTAGCACTTTGTGACTTAAAACCCAAACCAATTGTTTTTCCAGAAATCTTTTCCTCAGAACTTGAAATCTAATGTCCATTCTTTTCTAACCTTGAAAACTCAGCTTTGACATCACTAACATTTTTCTGCTCATAGAAAATCGTCTCATCAAATTCAGGTTGAGAACCAATTTTCTCACTTGAAGTAGATGACTTCTCATTTGCTGTTGAAGATGAACCAGAAACAAATTGTGGAGCGGGAGGCATTTCAGATTTCTTTCCCTTCTTCTTGTTAGCTTTCTTGTTTTTCTTCTTCTTCACAAGCTTCACTTCTTCAGAAATTGATGATGAAAATTATGAATAGTCATAATCCTCCACCTTTTCTTTCACCTATTTATCTGTTTTCTCAATCCCCACAATCTTCAATTTACTTATAAGATGTGACAATCTTGATACAAGATCCGTGATGTTTTCATTCTCGTAATGTTGATGTTAGAGCATATTCCTATGCTACGATGTGTCTCGTGTATTGTATCTATGTAAGAGCATATGTGTGAGTCCTATGGGCAGCGTACCAGTTCGTCCGCCGTACAAAATGGTACGCCCGTACCATTAGTACGTTGGATGGAGCTTAGTATGTGTCACCTATAAAAAGATTGACATGTTTAGAGAGGAAAGAACTCTTGGTCATTCATCTACATTTCTATGTGTGTAACTGTGTGTAATTCTCTCTATTTTTCAATCAATACAATCTCATTGTATTTACTCTTCGTGTCATTGATTTCATCTCGATATCACTAGATTAGCAAACGATCCATCGCTCCACGCCTTTACAGTTAAAAATTATCAAACTCTTTACTTAACACCTTCTTCCGAATCTTCGTGTATTGATCATTCCCTTCACACCTTGCTGATAAAGCATCCCACAATTGTTTTGATTTCTTGCAAGTACTAAATGATGTAACAACTCAGTGGGTAATGTTATCGTAAGATAACCAAACGCTTTTTGCTTAAGCTCATAAAGTTTCCTTTCAGCATTGTTAAATGTATGAACTTCTTTGAAATCTCCTTGATCAGTTGGATGTTGGTAAATCTTCTTAATCGGAATCCACAAGTTGATATCATTCGTTCTTATGTAAGCCGAAAATCGTTGCTTCCAATTCTGGTAATCCTCCAACTTCAACAACTTGGGAACTTTCTGACTTGTTCTGATTTCGTTGTCAAAGTTCAGCATTGTTTGCATTGCATTTTGCATAGCCGCAAATGCTTGAAATTCCGACATCTTTGAAAATTTAAATTTTGATCGTCCGAACCTTATCCGAACCTTAAAATGTGATCCGAACTCTATCCGACCCTCTACCGAACCTATCTTAGCCGAACGTTAGCCGAACTCAAACCAAACCAAACTGAAGAACACTATCTGAACCTTTTCCGAACCTGAATATATCCGAACCTGTTCCGAACATAGACTTTATCCGAACCTTGGACGGACCTGAACTTCGGACAAATGGACCCTAGCCGAACCTTAACTGAACCTAGACTTCGGACAAGTGAACAGTAGCCGAACATGGAGTTCAGAGCAGTTATTCCGAACAGGAAAATGCTTCAGCCGAACCTGACCATTTTTCGCTCAAAACGCTCGATTTTGGACAGATTTTGACGAAATTCGCAGCAGTTGATCAGAAAAAGTGATAAGGAATGATTTAGGAATGAAAGTTTCACGAAATACACGACTAAAACGATCAAGAACTCATAAAAACACTCAAAAATCACCAAAAACAACACATTTTGTTTCAAAACTCCAAAAATAGCAATCACAGATCAGTAGAATGAACCAAATAGCTCTGATACCACTTGAAAGTGCGTGAGCATCGGATCGTCTACTCAATCTAGCTATATCGGATACAAAACACGTAATTAAGAGTTGTTTTATTGATCAGAAGAACAATTACAACTCAGAAACACTAAGAACAGAGACTCAGAGAAACACCACAGAAAACACACACTTAAGTACAGATCTCATACGCTCAGTCACTCATTACAAAAAATAAACTTCTATATATATGCGACTTGCCGAACCTCAGGCGAACCTCATATTCGCCTGATCCGAACTCCAGGTTCGGACCAGGTTCGGCTGGCAGCAAACCTTGACTTGATCTTGAACTTGTATTGAATTGATACTTCACACGACGCACAAATTACGTATCAACAATCATTCCTCTATATGTATGTTCATCCACAGTTTTACCATCCTTGTCAGCATCAATTTTGATATTTGTAGCCATTGGTGTTTTAAAAGGGGAGCAACTTGAAAGAGAGTACTTAGTGAGGAGATTTTTGATGTATTTTGCTTGATTTATAAAAATTCATTCTGGAGTTTGTTTAACTTGAAGACCTAGAAAGTAGTTTAGTTCCCTCATCATGCTTATTTCAAAGTTCGTTGTCATGAGTTCTTGAAACTCTTTACAGAAGGATGGACATGTGGATCCAAAGATGATGTCATCTACATAGATTTATACAACCAAGAGATGACCTTTTCTTTCTTTTAAAAATAGTGTGGTATCAATGGACCCCTTTCTTGAAATTTGCTGATAAGAGAAATTCAGAGAAGGTGTCATACCATGCTCTGGGTGCTTGTTTTAAACCATACAAGGCTCTTTTAAGTTTACAAACGTGATTTGGAAATTTTTCACTTTCAAATCCGGGTGGTTGTTTAATGTAAACTTCCTGATCAATTTTTCCATTTAAAAATGCACATTGAACGTCCATTTGATAGACTTTGAAACCTTTGAAAGCTGCAAAGGCCATAAATAACCTGACAGCTTCAAGTCTTGCAACTGGGGCAAAGGTGTCGTCACAATCTAGTCCCTCTTGTTGACAGTACCCTTTTGCTACAAGTCTAGCTTTATTTCTAATTATGGTACGTTCCTCGTCAGTTTTATTTCTGAAAACCCATTTAGTTCCTATTACAGATTTATTGCTAGGTCTTGGAACTAGATTCCATACATTGTTTCTTTCAATTTGTCATAGTTCCTGTTGCATAGCTAGGATCCAGTGGGGATCTTGAAGGGCTTCTTTGTAATTTTTAGTTCTGTTATGCTGAGAAATCCAGCATATAGATATTGGTTGGCCGAAGCAGCCCTGGTTTAGACACTTTTGTTCTGATCACCAATGATTAAATCAATGGGATGATCTTTTGTCCATTTTATTGCTGGAGGAAGAGTGACTAGTACTTCACTTCCAAGCATTAAGTCTATTGTGTCAGGGTCTTGACACTTCCCCTCAATCGATGGACAAGTTTCATTTACAGATTTACTTTGGATCTCCGGAGTAGAATTCTATAATGGTTCTGTAGTTGCATTTTTTTAAGTTAAAGAATGTGAACCCGAAGTTTCATTGCTATTTTTGTCTTTTGATAAAATAGTTTCATTTTGATTCATAGTTTCTTTGTGATGTTCTGTGACAGTGTATTTGGAGGATGAAGAGTTATTGGTAAATATAGGAATGTTACTTTCTTTATCAGAGTTTTCTTCAAAAAGTTTGACAAATACTTTTTCTTTTTCAGGGATTTTCATTCCAGAGATGCAAACTTTTTCATGTTTGTCATTTACATTTAGAGGTTTTATGTAGTTCTGCATATCCATCTTATCATCGCTAAATGACACATTTATACTTTCTCTTACCACTTGAGTTTAGTACAACATTTATACTTTCTCTTACCACTTGAGTTTTTAGTACAAAAACTCTGTATGCCTTCGACTTGAGTGAGTATCCAATGAAGATTTTTTATCGGCCTTTTTGTCAAATTTCCGAGGTAATCTTGATCATTTAGTATATAACACTTGCATCCAAAGACATGAAGAAATTTTAAGTTTGGAATTATCTTATTGATTTCTTGATAAGGAGTTTGATTGATCTTTTTGTTGATGATTGATCTATTTTGAGTGAAGCATGCAGTTGCTATTGCTTCAGCCCAGAAATAGATGGGAAGATCTGCAGAGGAAAGCATGGATCTAGCAGCTTCCACTAAAGTTTTGTTTCTCCTTTCTACCACCCCATTTTCTTGTGGAGTCATTGGTGCGGAGAACTCATGAGAGATGCCTTTACTGACTAGATATGTATCTAGTTTTGTGTTTTTGAATTCGGTTCCATTGTCAAATCTTATCTTTCTAACTTTTAGGTGCATAAGTTTTTGTATTATTCTTATAAAGCTAATGATAATGTCTGTAGTTTTAATTTTTTATTTTAAGAATTCAACCCATGTGTATTTGGAGAAGTCATCCACCATAACTAGGATATACTTCTTTCCACCAAGGCTTTCTATGCTTATAGGTCCACAGAGATCCATGTGGATTAGCTCAAGTGGTTGATTTCCAGATGTTTCTTGAAGACTTCAGTGAGAAGCTTTTTCATTTTGCCCATTTGACAAGCTTCACAAATTTCTTTGGATTTTGAGGGTATGGTGGGAAGACCTTTTACCATCTTTTTATTTGCTAGTCCAGCAATTGTTCTAGAGTTTAGATGGGATAGTCTTATGTGCCAAAGTTTAGACTCTTTATTTGAAGATTTTGACACTAGACAAAACGACTAATTTGAAATCAGGTTGTTGAATTTTATAAAGTATAGACTCTGATTTATTCTTTTTCCTGTTAAGTAAATCTTATTGTCGTTTAGTCCTACAAGTTTACACTTGTTGGAATAAAGTGTAAATTTGAAGCCTTTGTCACAAAGTTGACCACAACTTAATAGGTTGTATTTTAATCATTGGACGTGTGACACATTTTCAATTGTGACTTCACCATTAGTAATGGTTCCATAACCATTGGTTTTGTGTTTTAGACTATCACCAAAAGTGACAGATCTTCCTTTTCTCTTTACATAGTTGTTTAAAAGATTTATTTCCCCAGTCATGTGAGTAGAGCATCCTAAATCACAATACCAAATTTATTGTACATGATGCTCTTGACCCTTTGTTTGAGAGTTTGGACTATGGTGAGATTTATTTTCTGTCATGAGGCTTAAAATTGGTTGAAGATTTTCTTCTTTATGCCCTTTGATTTCAGAAAAATCTGTTGCGAGATAATGGGATCTATTGGCTATGTAGTCCAGCAGGGAATTGTCAACTTATTTCAGAAGGTTGATAATTTTAATTTTTCGCTGTGGATATTCCTCCCTAGCAAGCATAGGGGGTTTTGCTAGTGAGCCAAGAGATTTCCCATTATTCCAACTGGAGGACATTATGAGGAAATGATAAAGGAAATATGTTAAAGAGCAGGATCCTTGAATAGTAGTTATTCAATCTGCTCTGATACCAATTGTTGGATCCCGTGAGGGGTTCTCTAACAATATTGGCACAAATTGATTTAAACAAGATTAAGAAGTTGCGGAAAGTAAATCAAAATGGAAGAAATCAATTCATAAAAGGGTTTTTCTGTATATCTCACATGTAAATAATGGTTTACACAAGTTTATAATATAACAGTATATCAACAGAAAGAACTTTTCTATGGGAGTAAGTCGTAATTTCTTTGAGAAGCTTGTGAATTGTGTGCTTGTTGTCTTGCTTTCTTTGGTGAAGTCTGCTTGCTATTTATAGGAAGATGTAGCAAGTTGCAAGTGGATAAAGTGGTTGATGACGGTTGAATTTGGAGTGTGTCAGAGTATATAGAGATAAATTGAGGATATTCAATTTATCTCTTTTCATCTGTCTTCAACTAGTTCTGTGTTTAATGGCAAGTTGGTGTTCACTTTACTTGTTCTTCACACAAAGGCAGAATTGTTCTTTTCGTAAACTTTATCTTCTATTAGTCCAGAACTCCTTCAGGACTCTTCTTTGAAGACTATAAATGCTTCCCATTATAAGCCTTCTACAGAAATGAGGATTTCTGTAGAATCTGGTCTGTACAGAACTACTTCGGAAATTCCGGAGTAGTTCTGTACGAATACAGAAATCTGTATATCGTACAGATTTACATATCCTTTCTCTTTTGAGGATATATCTTATCTTTTCTTCTAATACTTGACTATTTTCTGTTACATTTACATTGTGTTCTAACATGAGATAGGAGCAAATAAGTTACATGTGCCAACTCTGACCTTAAGGTTTCCAATCACAAGGCGCCCAAGCCAAGGCAGGCCAAGTGGGCTTGTCAAGCCAATAGATCTATTGCCGTAACCCCGGATTTTTACAGTTAAAGTCACCCGAGTATGAGTATGAGTATGAATCCAACCACAACATAGCACAAATAAACACACAAGTTCACATACTAGATCACAGATAACAACACGGAGTTCGCATGTAGTTTTACTGTAAAGAAGATCGAGTAAGGGTTTTGAATATGATACATGTTGCACCCCAAATTGTTTAAAAGAAAGAGGGGATATGAATATTCACCTGTTGCGGAGACACAATTTGAGTGAATGACACCACGAAAGGAGGAAAGATAGACCCGATGATAATCTTGACGACTAGCGAGATAGAGGAAGACTTAATAAATAATTTATTAAATAGTTAAATAGCTTAATTTGACGACACGACTGACTCGACGACTCAACTGACTCGACAACTCGACTGACTCGACGACTCATTGGTGATTTGGTGAGGTGATGTTGTGACACCTCGTCCGAAAGTCAGGTCAAGCCTCTTTACTTTGACTTTAGATTAACAATTATGTGCTTTAATCTTAACTGTTTAACTGAAAGTAACTGGACTTAACTAATAAAACTGGGCGTAAATAAATTCCCACATTTGTATTGGAAACCGTACCCTAATAAACAAGAAAAACCACCAAGTAATTAGTTTAATTTCAATAATAAGAAAATAAATATAAAAATATACTTTTTATATTTTCCTTGAAAACCGATGTCACAGATTTACATCAACGAAACAACGATATTTGAAGCGATTACGTAATTAAAACAACTTGGTTTTAAATACTTGTGGTGATCGAGCTTAAAACCGGCGCGAACGAACAAAACAGTCTTCGTTAATTTCTACGCGTGCAAAAACCGTATCCCGTATCAACTTTAGGAAAACAAATACAAATCAACTCAACAAAATCATTTTTGTAAACTAAAATTGTGATAGAACATTTCGTTTTCAAGACTTAGCCAAAACTAAAACCGAAGACCCGTCCAAGCCCATCGGATCAAAAACCTTATAAACAAACCCGTAGCTCAACCCGATGATCAAACCCATTCAACCAAAACACCGGCCCGACTCAGAGGACCGAACCACGGCCCAACCGGCCCAGACCCGGACCCGGTCCCCCTGGCCTCTTCGGCCCGGCCAAGAACCGACCTACCCTCCTCGGACCAAACCGGAAACCCGGCCCGAACCCTACTTTATTTCTTTGGGCTTCGGCCCATCTCACCAACCCACATATTTGTTTTATACAAGCCCAATAGTAGATTTTATAAAATAAAGCCCATCACCTTTATTTTTTTTTATTTTAGAATCCTACCACCTTTGTATTATTTTTATACAAGGAATGCCTCAACAAACTTTTATAAAATTACGATTTTTGAGATTCATCACCACCACTTTATTTTATTAAAACTCTCTACTACTTACCACTCCTTTATAAAAATAAATCACATGCTAGTCTTTTATTTAAACACATGGTAAATTAAACATCTAGAAACTTGTCTAATCCTTGACAACTAATATGTAGTAATACATGTAAGATCAAGCTTGGGACTAGGGGTCTTTAACCAAATATTAGGCCATAAGTACCACCCATCTCCTCACCATCCATCACACCAATCAAACCCTCTCCTACCCTCTTGCCTTGGTTCTATACGGCCACACCCCCACCTCCACATCCGCCACCGCCGAGCCACCTCCCTGCTATCGTTGGCCAGCTGCTGCCGCCGCTGGGAACTACCGGATCGCAGCGGGAAACCGCCACCGACCACCCTCCTTCTTCTCGGTTCCACCCCCAACTCCTTGTGAGTTTTTCTAAACCTATTTCTCCTATTTTCTTACATTTCTAAACATCCAAATACTACCATGAAGTCTTGACAAACAACCTACAACTTCTACATTTTCTTTAAATCAAATCTTTAATCCATCTCATTTCTTTCAAGATTTTGGTGTCTTTGGACTTAATATTGTTAAATGGATGGGTGAAACACACTCAATAAATCAAAATGAAGTATTAAGTGTGTACCATGATCTTTTGTTCTTTCACTTTTATTTTTGATTTATTTTGGTTCTAACACATAAGTGTTAGTAGATTAATAAAAATCTAACAATAATGGCTAATAAAATGGATAAGCATATTTAAATGGGTGTTAATTTACATTTATGTTTATGTTCATAATTTGGTCCTAACACACTAGTGTTAGTAGATTAAATATAAATTTCATTTTGTTTATGTTATTGGTCATAACACTTCAGTATTAGTAGATTTAAATTTCATATTATTTATATGCTTTTGGTCCTAACACATTTTTGTTAGTATATAGAAAATGATTATCACTACGTCAAAATTCACCTTTGGCCACGGAAAAAAACCGTGACCAAAGGTGTTTGGTCACTTTTTTTCCCATTCCAATCGACACCATAGGTCCCGTCACCTTATGTATCCTACGGCCACGTTACAATATCAGTGGCTGAAGCCACCTAGAAGCGTGGCTAAAGGGTACCAATATTTGTTGTTGTAATCAAACAATTCTTCCGAAAAGCGTGGCCAAAGGATCCCAACGGCCACATGTGTTTGTTTAACGTGGCCTTTGGTATTATATGGTCACGTATATTTGTGTTTTAGCCACATATGTTATAAAAAAACGTGGCCAAATGGGTTGCTGAAATTATAATTTTTGTCCCAATACGCGTGGCCAAAGGGTGGCAACCGCCACGTTAAAAGATGAATAGCGTGGCCTTTGGTATTATATGGTCACGTATATTTGTCTTTTAGCCACATATGATATGAAAAAACATGGCCAAATGAGTTGCTGAAATCATACATTTTGTCCCAATACGCGTGGCCAAAGGGTGGCAACAGCCACATTAAAATATAAAAAGCGTGGCCTTTGGTATTATATGGTCACGTATATTTGTGTTTTAGCCACATATATTTGGAAAAAAAAAGTGGCCAAAGGGTAAGTGAAATCAGATATTTTGTCCCAATACGCGTGGCCAAATGGTGGCAACGGTCACGTTAAAATATAAAAAGTGTGGCCTTTGGTATTATATGGTCACGTATATTTGTGTTTTAGCCACATATATTTGAAAAAAAAAGTGGCCAAAGGGTAGTTTAAATCATACATTTTGTCCGAATACGCGTGGCCGAAGGGTGGCAACGGCCACGTTAAAATATAAATAGCGTGGCCTTTGCTATTATATGGTCACGTATATTTGTGTTTTAGCCACATGTGTTATAAAAAAACGTGGCCAAATGGGTTGCTGAAATTATAATTTTTGTCCCAATACGCGTGGCCAAAGGGTGGCAACCGCCACGTTAAAAGATGAATAGCGTGGCCTTTGGTATTATATGGTCACGTATATTTGTCTTTTAGCCACATATGATATGAAAAAACATGGCCAAATGAGTTGCTGAAATCATACATTTTGTCCCAATACGCGTGGCCAAAGGGTGGCAACGACCACATTAAAATATAAAAAACGTGGCCTTTGGTATTATATGGTCACGTATATTTGTGTTTTAGCCACATATATTTGGAAAAAAAAAGTGGCGAAAGGGTAAGTGAAATCAGATATTTTGTCCCAATACGCGTGGCCAAATGGTGGCAACGGTCACGTTAAAATATAAAAAGTGTGGCCTTTGGTATTATATGGTCACGTATATTTGTGTTTTAGCCACATATATTTGAAAAAAAAAGTGGCTAAAGGGTAGTTTAAATCATACATTTTGTCCGAATACGCGTGGCCGAAGGGTGGCAACGGCCACGTTAAATTATAAATAGCGTGGCCTTTGGTATTATATGGTCACGTATATTTGTGTTTTAGCCACATATGTTGTAAAAAAACGTGGCCAAATGGGTTGCTGAAATCATACATTTTGTCCCAATACGGGTGGCCAAAGGGTGGCAACGGCCACATTAAAATATAAAAAACGTGGCCTTTGGTATTATATGGTCACGTATATTTTTGTTTTAGCCACATATATTTGGAAAAAAAAAAGTGGCCAAAGGGTAGTTGAAATCAGATAATTTGTCCCAATACGCGTAGCCAAATGGTGGCAATGGCCACGTTAAAATATAAAAAGTGTGGCCTTTGGTATTATATATATGGTCACATATATTAAAAATTAATGTACATACACTAATCATGATGCTGTTCAAAAAGATAACATAGACACTAATCAAAGTTTAATTTCTATAATATTTAATTATAATTTCTTGTCCGTGCTGATCAGCTGCTTCTGCCGGATCCGTGTACTGAGTTTTCTGTTTATCAGATTTTGATTTAGCTGGTTTGGTGTTACGTACACTTTCGGCATCTTTTTCCGATCATTATTTACCTAAAAGCATGACAAATAAAACCGATCAGATATATATAATATATATATATATAAAGTTAATTAATTAGCGGATATGATTAATTAATGTATTAATTACCTGTGGTTGTTCCAGTACTTTTTGAACCGTAGAATGATCAACCGGCTGTGATCTATCTGACTTGTTATTAGAATGAAGGATCATTCGGTTCATCGGCCATGCAATAGTATATTTACTTTCAACCTCCGAAAGCGTTGTTTTATCATCTAATGGGAATGGTAAAAATTTTGCACCCTTATTGACCTGATAAGCTGTAATTCTACGACAACCAGGAGGTAATGGACTTCCATGAATCTTCTCATCTTTTTCTTTTGGATACAATCTAGCCATTTCCAAGACGTTCATTGGATCCCCCTCCATGTGCAACGTCGCAGTTTGGCTCCCCTGATCAGAAGTGACATAATAATAATAATATAATTATAACATATATATAAACAATTAATTAATTAAAGTCAAAAATAGAATAAAAAAATTGTGGTATATACTAATCTATATACCTCTTGGATTACTGGCTGATCGATAGGAGCTGCAATGGCATCATAATTATTTGGTTTTTCCAACCGATCACTTTTAGGTACTTTACGAGCTGCAGGTTTTACTGGTTTTGCATGTCTCTTATTCTTTTCCTAAATTGACATCATGTAATTAACTGAATAGTAACATATATTTAATTAACAATAACGTCAAAGCGATTTGTCAAATTTCTAAATTAATTATATATATATACCACTTCCTTCTCTGATGCCCCAACAGTACTGGCTAGCTGCTGCTTCTGTCATTTTTCTCTTTCTCCCCTAAAGACAGCATCAGCATTTAATTAAACGATCATATAGCAATTAGTTATAAAGGAAGTACACAACTGTGTAAATTAAAATAGTTACCCTTTCCTTTTGCGACGCTGTTGTAGATGGAGGAGTGTGTTGTGATAGAGTCGCAGAAGAGACCTACAATTCAATTAATTAATAAAATCATATCGATCATAACCGGCTAAACATCAGTTAACTATCCAGATAACCATTCGGATGAAATACAAACTTATAATAGCCGGAACAGTTAATTATTAATTATATTCCGGAACAACTCTAACTATCCTGATGAACTTTAACTATCCTGATGAACTTTACCTATACTGGTGAACTTTAACTATCCGGATGAACTATAACCAACACGGTGAACTATAACTAGAGACACATGTTCATCCAGATGAACTAGGAACTTCCGGATCAACTCTAACTATCCCGATGAACTCTAACTATCCTGATGTACTTTTTTACTATCCGGATGAACTCTAACTATCCGGATGAACTCTAACTATCCGGATGAACTATAACTAAAGACGCATGTTCATCCAGATGAACTAGAATCTTCCAGATCAACTCAAATTCAGAACTGTTTCAAATCCGTACCGTATCGGCCGACCTTTGAGATAAGTTTGATGGAGTAGATTGTTTCCGCGATGTATTGTGCGCGGAATTGATCATGTCCAACGTACAATTAATTCAATTAGTTAATTAATTAATAAATATGCGCTCAAGGGAGATTGATCATATCAGCAATAATATTTAATTACCGTTGTATTTACATTGGAATGCTGATTACGACTGTTTTTAGATCTTACAGTTGTAGGAAGAGGCGCCTCCGCGGACTTTACCTACGAAATGATTTAATGATTTATAATAATTAATTGATAAAAAGTAAAGTATATAATATAATTAATTATAGGTATATATATATATATAATTTGTCCCTTACAGAATTAATCGCTTTATCAACTTATTTTTCTTCAATCATGCGGTTCATAAACGCCGTAAGCATATTAATTCTTTCATCCTGTGCTTTAAGCTTATCATTGAGGTGCTCAACCTCTTGATCCTTTTTCTCACGCAGCTGTTTTTCATTTTTGAGTTCTGTCTCAAGTTTTTCGATCCGTTCTTTTGATCGCCCTTTTGGAGCACCCTGCCAATATCCACGGGAAGTCACTCCATACCCAATACCTTTTAGGTATCCACCCTTTTCCTTGCCAAGCACCAATGTCAGGGCATCCGTTCCCGGTTCTACGGTCACGGATCCCGCATTTATTTTTGTTTCATTCTCGGCCTGCAGTAATTAATTTAGTTAATGTAGTGAGGTGCTGTTAATTTTTAACATGTGAATAATTAGGTATATATATAGCAATTAAACTTACTATATCATCTACTATGCCCTTCACCACAGGCGTTTTGAATTCCCCCTCTTTATTTACCCTTCCTTTCCTCCACATAAACGATCGAGAGGGGCAATCATCAGCTGCAATTTCTTTGTTTTGTACCTTGTATTATAATAATAATATATATCAGACTTGAAACATATATTGCACGTTCTTAACCATGACTGGGTGTAACACTCTTAGCTTATTACCAGTTTTTCTCTCAGATAGACGTATCCTCCCCGTCCCATTGTATGATCATAAACATACTGTGCTCGAACCTCTTTTGCACTCTTTGACACAACCTTTCCAACAGAACAGTAGGATATACAATTATAATCTCATTAATTAACACTTAGCCTAATTAATGAAATCTGCAGTTTGAATTGAATAAAAACCTTGAATTCGTCAGATTTTGTATATGCTATAAATCTGTCCCAGTGTTCTTTTTTCACAATAGCGCGATACATCTTTGGAACTTTCTCAAGCACGGTGGGTTTTGCTAGGTTGGGACGAACGTGTTTCTTGAACATGTTTCTTCTAAAAGTCCTTAGCAACCCACCAAGCCGTACCATTATAGGACCCTTTCGACAGTCATCAATTTCGAATAATTGCTGAAAAAATAACAAATGACAACAAGATTTTTTAGTCACGTATATGGAATTCAATAACTTAAAAAACTTAATATGAGAAAATGTTTAATCTGTTTCATAACCTGAATCCCTGCCCACATCTTGTTCTTGTCCTCTTTTGGCACCTTCTTCCATTTTAGATATCTCAATCCAACCTCTGACCTTGCAATGTCTCCCAAAAAACTCGAAAATTTTGGTCTATGCACCCCGCCAACCCTTCCCAGCGCATCAAATATTAGTGGCCATTTTTCCCCACCATTTTTCTCAAATTTGGCACGCCACTTTGCCAACCGCGTCAACCCCCTTTTGTTTGCTTGGGGAGCAGAGGTTGTAGCTTCCTCATTCTCAGTAACTTGGGCATCATTGTCGAGTTGGGCATCATGATTGTCGACGTGGGCATCATTGTTATCCATTTCATCTTCTTCACTCTGTAGTGAATATTGATCATCATTGTTATCCATTTCATCTTCTTCACTCGCTTGTGAAGAATCATCATTGTATTCGAATTCACTGTTATAATTAAGATCCTTCAATTGTTCACCTGCTTTGAATTCATGATCCATTGTTAAATGAGCTATATGAATCTTGAAATGAAATAAATAGAGAATGAAATAAATGCGATGGAATAATTAATTAGATGAAATAAATAGAGAATGAACTAAATGATCTCTTGAAGATGACAGTGTAATTAATACTGACGGGAATTAGGTAGTGATCACCTGAAGATGATAGTGTGATGAATCCTGTAGAGGAATTTTTAGTGGTAGGGAAGAAGAGAGTGATGAATCGTTTTGGTGATAAAATTTTGGTGAGAGGGAATAGGAACTGATCAATGAATTTGGGTTAGTGAAATTTTTTTGGGGAAACTTGAAAAAAATGGTGGGAAGTAATTTGGGGATTAATCCGGGTGAAAATATCTCAGCCAATAAGACGTTAGAATTTCTCGGATTTAAAAAATCAATTAATTCTAAACATAGATAATAGTATTTTAAACATACCTTTAAAATGATCTTTAAATGGAAAATGGAATGTTAAGCAATAAATTTAATGATAATTGTATCCTAATGAATTTGTATACCTAACGTGAAAATAAAAGATGTCAAGTACTAAAGACACACCACACAAACACACACACACACACACACATATATATATATATATCTTTCAGTGTGTTGTAATATATACATTATCGGTTATGTAAATATATATATATATGTATATATATATATAGGGTGAGATTCATTGTAGACACTTTCACATGTGAAATAGCTATATTTCATGTGTTCACATGTGAAATTTTCTGAATAATGAGAAAAAAGAAAATTAATCACACCTTATTGGGACTCATTGGTCCCAACTGACCCTCGTTTCCCCCTAAACACACCTTATTAGGCCATCATTAGTCCTAAACACAACTTATTGGTTACATACACACCTTATTGGGCCATCATTGCTCCTAAACATGCTTATTGGTTACATACACACCTTAATTATTGGGAGTCATTGGTCCCAACTGACCCTCGTTTCCCCTAAACACACCTTATTGGGCCATCATTGGTCCTAAACACAACTTATTGGTTACATACACACCTTATTGGGCCATCATTGGTCCTAAACATGCTTATTGGTTACATACACACCTTATTGGGACTCATTGGTCCCAACTAACCCTCGTTTCCCCTAAACACACCTTATTGGGTCTCATTGGTCCTACACACAACTTATTGGTTACATACACACCTTAGTGGGCCATCATTGGTCCTAAATATGTTAATTGGTTATATACACACCTTATTGGGAATCATTGGTCCCAACTGACCCTCATTTCCCCTAAACACACCTTATTGGGTGGTCCTAAACACAACTTATTGGTTACATACACACCTTATTGGGCCATCATTGGTCCTAAACATGCTTATTGGTTACATACACACCTTAATTATTAGGACTCATTGGTCCCAACTGACCCTCGTATCCCCTAAACACACCTTATTGGGCTATCATTGGTCCTAAACACAACTTATTGGTTACATACACATCTTATTGGGCCATCATTGGTCCTAAACATGCTTATTGGTTACATACACACCTTATTAGGACTCATTGGTCCCAACTGACCCTCGTTTCCCCTAAACACACCTTATTGGGTCTCATTGGTCCTAAACACAACTTATTGGTTACATACACACCTTATTGGGTCATCATTGGTCCTAAACATGCTTATTGGTTACATACACACCTTATTGGGACTCATTGGTCCCAACTGACCCTCATTTCCCCTAAACACACCTTATTAGGTCTCATTGGTCCTAAACACAACTTATGGGTTACATACACACCTTATTGGGCCATCATTGGTCCTAAACATGCTTATTGGTTACATACACACTTTATTGGGACTCATTGGTCCCAACTGACCCTCATTTCCCCTAAACACACCTTATTAGGTCTCATTGGTCCTAAACACAACATATTGGTTACATACACACCTTATTGGGCCATCATTGGTTCTAAAAATGCTTATTGGTTACATACACACCTTATTGGGACTCATTGGTCCCAACTAACCCTCATTTCCCCTAAACACACCTTATTGGGTCTCATTGGTCCTAAACACAACTTATTGGTTACATGCACACCTTATTGGGCCATCATTGGTCCTAAACATGCTTATTGGTTACATACACACCTTAATTATTGGGACTCATCGGTCCCAAATGACCCTCGTTTCTCCTAAACACACCTTATTGGGCTATCATTGGTCCTAAATACAACTTATTGGTTACATACACACCTTATTGGGCCATCATTGGTCCTAAACATGCTTATTGGTTACATACACACCTTATTGGGACTCATTGGTCCCAACTGACCCTCGTTTCCCCTAAACACACCTTATTGGGTCTCATTGGTCCTAAACACAACTTATTGGTTACATACACACCTTATTGGGCCATCATTGGTCCTGAACATGCTTATTGGTTACATACACACCTTATTGGGAATCATTGGTCCCAACTGACCCTCGTTTCCCCTAAACAAACCTTATTGGGTCTCATTGGTCCTAAACACAACATATTGGTTACATACACACCTTATTGGGCCATCATTGGTCCTAAACATGCTTATTGGTTACACACACACCTTATTGGGACCCATTGGTCCCAACTGACCCTCGTTTCCCCTAAACACACCTTATTGGGTCTCATTGGTCCTAAACACAACTTATTGGTTACATACACACCTTTTTGGGCCATCATTGGTCCTAAACATGCTTATTAGGTTACATACACACCTTATTAGGACTCATTGGTCCCAACTGACCCTCGTTTCCCCTAAACACACCTTATTGGGTCTCATTGGTCCTAAACACAACTTATTGGTTACATACACACCTTATTGGGCCATCATTGGTCCTAAACATGCTTATTGGTTACATAAACACGTTATTGGGATTCATTGGTCCCAAATGACCCTCGTTTCCCCTAAACACATCTTATTGGGACTCATTGGTCCCAACTGACCCTCGTTTCCCCTAAACACACCTTATTGGGACTCATTGGTCCCAAATGACCCTCCTTTCCCCTAAACACACCTTATTGGGACTCAATGGTTCCAACTGACCCTCGTTTCCCCTTAAACACATCTTATTGGGACATCACATGGTCCTAAACACAACTTATTGGTTACATACACACCTTATTGGGTCATCATTGGTTCTAAACACAACTTATTGGTTACATACACACCAATTGGGCCATCATTGGTTCTAAACACAACTTATTGTTTACTTACACACCTTATTGGGACTCATTGGTCCTAAACACACCAAATTGACCCATTTGACCCCAAATTGACCCATTTGACCCCAAATTGACCCATTATTTAATTTTTATCTTAATTCTTTTTATATAATTTATTTAGAATTAAATTCCCCAAAATTTAAGGTTTTTGTAGATCCGTTCTGTTTTTTGTGTTTAGGGTTTTTGATCGTCTCTGCATCAGTTGTTGATCGGATTGCAATTGTTGATCGTCTCTGTTTTCGAGGATTGGGGTTTTTGCTTAACGGAATGTAGATTGTGCAAACAGATTACCTTTTTTACCTAAAATTATGCATGCATCAGTTGTTGATCGGATTGCAATTGTTGATCGTCTCTGTTTTCGAGGATTAGGGTTTTTGTTTAACAGATTGATTTAATAAACAAAAATAG
>JBCNJP010000017.1:71690171-71733481 GCA_039602395.1 Deinandra increscens subsp. villosa | reverse complement strand
TAAAAGGGTCAACAGGCTATATATATATTTGGCCACGGGTACAAAATATGTGTGGCTAATACTAGTATTTCTTACCTTTGGCCACGTTTTTTTACAAAACAGTGGGTATGCGTAAAAAAAAAAAACCGTGACTAAAGCCACTTTTGACGTAGTGTATATAAATATATTATTAACCCTTGGACATAACTAGTAATAATGGATGGATTAAACACATGGAAATAGGCATAGGGATAGTCACTAAGTATATATAAATTGTCATGGATTTTATTAAAAACCTAACCTGTTAATTACAACTTTGGACACATAAATATATATAAGACATGTCCACGGAAAATTGAGTTTAAAAAACTAACACATTCATGTGTAGTAAATCTCTTTCAAAGACTAAAAGATGTATATATATTTTTACTAGAAATAGTAAAAATAACATTTATGTCAAACGATTATTTGACATAAATACTTGGACTTTTTTTTTTTTTTTTTTTTTTTTGAACGGCCAACGAATGCCCCGGAAAACCCGGGGACTATTTACACCAGTTGAGCTCATTCCAGGGAAAATCCACCTCCGAGAGCGGCCGGGTGGTAAAACCTGGGAGCTCAGGGATCGAACTTGTGACCTTTCAGCCCCAAGTCTCCCCTCATCGCCAATGCCCCTTCCAAAGTGCTGCCCGTAGGAATCGAACCTGTGTCTCAAGTAGAGAACACAGACTTCCTACCACTACAACACAATGGAAGTTTTCTAAATTTATATAAAAAGCTAAAAACCAAGAACTGGACTTTTTACAAGTTAGATATATTTCTCTACAATATTAACTTTATAAAGATATAATCAAGCCATACATGGTTTTAAGAATTTTTATAACTTCCTATCATTAGTTTGATGATTCAAAGTAATCAAAACGTAAAGACGTTACGTAGTAAGAAAACCGGGACCGATACAACGACATACGCGATAACGTTAACATTTGAATTTTATTAAACTACATGTCTTGCATTTCAAAGTGATTGAGAATTTAAAATAAATCTTTAAGTCCAAGTAATATTTAAAAATATTAACTTTTCATAACATCGTCAAACTTTTAAAAATAGGAATATATATTTTAGCTTATAAAATATTTAAAGACAATCTCTATTTTATGACATAACAAATAGATAATTATTTTGATAAATAATTATTTGTAAAAGTTTCTAAACATATAATTTGTTTAAAGTCACCAAATTAGTTAAATATAGTTATTGAAATAATAACTATAACTTTTGACTAAGGTTTTACATGTTGCATAAGAATAAATAATGAAAAGCCTTTATTATTTAACTAATTTATGTAGTATATATTAGAACTCTTTTATGACTTGTAAAAATTTAATAAAATTAATTCAACAAGTTAGTATAATTATTTTGACAATAATTATAAGCCCATTTTCCAACAAATTCAAATCCAAAAAGAATAAAAAGGAGGTTGATTATTGCAGAGGATTGAAGTTTGATTCAAAATTTACATTTCTTGAAAAAGAAAAGTTGTTTAATGGAAATCCAGGAAAAGTGAAAGTGCCAAAGTTTTATGAGGTTGTGATAGATGATTCATTGATATCCGGGAAGAATGGTCTTAGAAGAATCAAATTTGAATTTACAAAGCTTGCCAAACAAGGTCATGAGATACCGATTTCTGTTCAAGATAATTTCAAACAAAAGAATGGTGGTTTGGGATATGAAGAGAAAGAAGTTCCAATTAATGATTCCAACAAAAGGGAATTCAAAGCTAAGCAGAAAAAGAAACGGAATGTGTTTTCAGATAAGAAGTCTTAGTTTTGGAAGAAGAAAGTATCTTCACCATCTGCCAATGAATAGATTTCTTCTGAAGAGTCTTCTTGTATATTTGATGCTACACCACAAGGCGGTAACAATTCAGATTCATTTCATTCTGCTAAATCGAACAAGTTTTATCCTCAAGATAAATTCTTTGGTTATGGAGATGATACTGGTTTTTATGATTCTCCAAAATGTTTTCCAAACTTAAAAACCAAAGAAACTAAAACCTGTATTTTCAAAAGTTCATGATATATGTTTGACTGATCAGTTTGGAAAACCAATTTCAATCAATCCAGCTGGTAGTCGATGTTGTTATGTTTGTTGTCAGAAGGGTCATTATGTAAATAATTTTCCTACACTAACTAACAATTCATCATCAAATGCCAAACATACAAAGTATGTTGATCTTGATGGCATCATTTTTAGTGAACCAATGCCCAACACTATATTTTCATGGAAAAAGAAGCTTACTTCAGAAAAGTTTGGTAGTAGTTCTGATTGTCACTCATCAGTTGACTATGGTTCAGTAGAAATCATAAAACCAAAACAGGAATGGAGACCAAGAGTTGTCTTTACGGCCAACAATGATTTTGTTGAAGACACTGGACGACCTACCATTGTTGTGGATGAGGGTCGGGGTTTTAAGAACTTATTGTTTTCCAGTGTTTGCGGGTATTTCAAGAAGACCTGTTAGTGATTGAAAGATTGCTGACAGTGAGATACTTGTGGTTGTTTTAAGTTAAAATGCACCGTTACTATCTTTGAATTACTGTTTTTTTAAATATCATTTAAAAAATGTGTCAAGTGTTGATCGATCATTTTAATTTTTGTTTTTCATTTTCTTTCTTTCATATTTTTAGGAGGAAAAAATTTGAAAATTAAAAAAATAGTATTTGATTGAATTTTAAGGGGAGAAATTGGAAAATATAAAAAAATAAAAAATTGAGAAATGGATCCGACAAAAGCGAGAAATGATAGTACATCAGCATATACATTTATCTGCCATGGATAGATTAAGTCTAAAGGCTGTAGGTACTTGCATAATCTGTGAATGTGCATGGCTAATCTGATATTTGCAAGTAAGATATAAACATAAAGATTGCCTGATGATTTTTGGTTATTTTCTCCTTGATGATTGATGTGTGATGATTCTGACAAAAATAGAATAAAGAGATATCCTGATGAATGCATGTTTTCATTTTGAAAGATTTAAACTTGTTTAATTTTCTTTATTTTGTCAAACGATCGGACTTTCTCTGCGTATCGAAAGATCGACCTGATCGTTGTTTATTAGACGTTCTGCTTTATTTTCTTTGGTGTTTCATATATTTCATCGGACTTTCTCTGCGTATACGGAAGTATCGACATGATCCTTGTTGAATTATAGAACTTCAACTTGTTTTGCTTTCTTATTTTCTCAAATACTTAGGCTTTCTCTGCGTGTCCACAAGACCGACCTGATTGCTAGGTATTAGAGGTTCTTCTTTATTTTTGCATGACTCATCAAGGATGATTAAATCTCTAAGAAAAATTGATTCTATATGATAAAAATGATAATTTGCCAGTATTTCTGATAGAGTGGAGGCCGAGTTATCAATGCATGATAATATTAACTAAAGCATATCTGAAAACGATAAAAAATGATTGGTGCATGCTGAAATAAACATAAATGTTGTATTTGCAATTATCTTGGCTTGCATGCTGATTAAGACCGAAATTGAAATGTGCTAGATGCGTTATGTCTGATATGATTTCGCTTCGTGATCTTTCTTTTAAAATATCAAAAATAGAGTTTGTTTTTGTATTGCATTTTTTTTTTCATTTCATAAAAATCAAAAAGATTTTTGGTGTGTTTTAGCATAAACTTGATAAAAGCCAAAAAGATTTTACTTCTTATTTTTTTTCGATTGATCAACACAAGATACGAAAAACATTTTCAATTCATATATCTTGGATTCTCGAAGAGAAATTTTACGCCAAGATTATTTATGTTGGCCAGGTACCAAAAGAAAAGAGTTAATCACAACTTCAAGTCTTCTGACGCTTTTGAAAAGGATGAAAGAAATCGTGCATCGTCAAGTATTCAAGATCAAGCTACCATCAAGTTGAGGGGGAGTTTGTTCGAAGAATATGTTATAATTGGTGAACAGATACTGCACACGACGAGGGGGAGTTTGTTGATACATAATTTGTGCGGCGTGTGAAGTATCTGAACGAGACGATGTGAAGATCAAGACAAGTTTGCTGCTAGCCGAACCTGGTCCGAACCTGAGGTTTTGATCAGGCGAACCTCAAGTTCGCCTAAGGTTCAGCCAGTCTAGTATAAATAGGAAGATTGTCTTTGTTTTTGGTAACTATGAGAAACGAGTTGAGAGAGAACTAGAGCTTAAGTGTGTGTTTTTTATAGTGTTTCTCTAGACAGCTTTTGAGAGAGTTTGTAATTGTGTCTTTGTGATTTCAATAAAACAAACTCTTATTTACATCTCGTTCTTACTCTATGATCAAGAAAACCTCTAGTAAGATCCGTTTTACGGTTTTTCATTATCATAACTTACCATATTTGGAAAATTCATCAACCTACATATTAAATCGATTTGAACGTATAAAGATAATAATATATATTATTTTAACATGATGTTCAAAACTTGATTGATTTAATTTAAATGAATTGTTTTCTTTTATTTTGCCTTTTCTTTATATTTATTTAACATAAATATAAACTTTGAAAACGTGTATTTGTTTGTACAATAAATACTAACAACGGACTTTCCAAACAAATACAAACGGGATTATACGTCAAGACTTGATTGGTATCACTTGGGTGGCATTTGTTACTAAAATGATTGTGGACCTTATGCAATTGTCTTATTATTTAATTAGGACGTCACTTGCTATCATTATCTTCTAGTTTAGTTCATCATCCACTGATCAAGTGAGTTTCAAGGCCCCTTTTCTTTATAAACTCTTTTATACTTTTGGGGAGAAATCATGAACATTCAAACCTTTTTACTTAATATTACGACTTACTTGCTAGACGTATGACTACTTGTTCTTTTACTGGCCTAACTTATGGTACATTATCATTATAAACGTTTGTACAACCTAATCCCACTATTAGTTGATTTTAATTAGTTCTGTACGAAACGATAGGTAGTGAATAGATCTATTTGAGTTGACAACCCTGCCCAGTTTGGTCGCTCCAATCCTAACATCAGAAATTGTCAAGGGGTACATGTCAGTTTTTCTGCTCCGTTCGGTATATCATGGGCGAGATACCATGAGTGGGTAAAACCGTTAGTATTTAAAATTATTGTTCAGGTGAGATCATAACCACAACAGTAAACCAACGTATTATTTAAGTATGCCAAACTGCTTTACAATACATTTATCGAGTCATAAACCTGTGAACCTCACCAACATTATGTTGACCCGTTTAAGCTCATGATTTCTCAGGTAACTAAGCTATCACTGAAGACATGCAAATGAGGCTTAACTTAAACATTCGGACCTGCTTCTCCGGATTCATAGTCCTGACCTATCCCAAATAAACTATCTTATGCTTTTATTAATAAATTAGGACTTCTTATTTTCAAATGTAAGACATTATCATTTTCACAACTTTTCCGCTGCAATATAAATGGTGTGATGTTTCGTTATAACGTTTGAATATATTTAGTTGTTCTATGTATTCATGACTATGATTCCATCTTTCTCACACCCGAATCTGTTGACCAGGGTGTGACAGATGTGTACGATATGAGTCCAATCCTAATTTAACTATTTATATGAAAGTCAAACATGGTCAAACAGAAGTCAACATGGTCAAACAATAGTCAACACAGTCAATCATGAACACATTCATAGCAATTATAACATGGTGAAACTAGGCTTAACATGCACATCCTAATTCTAATTAATATTTATCATGGAGGTTACATGACCGATCACAAGTAGCATGGATCTTGACATACCTAACATACATGGCATGAATCTATACATATTTAAGCATACATGGCACAGTTACATACATTCCTAAACCTACATGGCATGGATTTTATGCATAATTAAGCATACATGGCATGGTTACACACATTTGACGAAGAGAGGCATAGATCTAAACCCTAACTTGCACATGTGAAGAAGATCTCCATAATACATAGCATAAAACTCCTATGGTGATAGTCAATTCCATGGATCTAACCCTAGATAGCACATATATCCAAGATCTCATCAATTCCAACATAAAGATCAAGTCTTGGCAACCAAAACCTAGATCTACACCATATGAACATGCAAAATTATGAATCTACCCTAATCTCACCATAAATTTTCAACCATTAGCATGTATTTCATAGATCTAGACAAAATCAACTTATAGCATGAAGATCTAGCCCTAATAGATCATAAAGGTTTAGCTTTATACCAAACCAAACATGGATCTAGTATGAATCATCAAGAATATCATGGATCTAAAATAAATTTATCAAAAAGATTTAATCTTCATGAGAAAATCATTAGATCTATAAGCTATGAACATTAAAGGCTTAGATCTAATCTAAAAATCTAATCTTGATCATCAATGCTTAAGAGGTAAGAAAGGGGACCTCAGAAAATGAAGATACATACCGAAAGGATGAAAACCGACACTTATCAGGGCATGAAAAACACATGATTTTTTGCTTGAAAACCTTCAAAATAGATCATCTTGTAGAAACCTGTTAGGACCGATTTTCACTACAAGAATCTCGATCTTGAGCAAGAACATGGTTCGGATGAGAAAACTCAAAAACAAATGAAGAAGATGATGATGATGAATCATGAATAATCATGAACAAGAAAGATGATGAACTAGATCGAATGATTTCATATAACCGAATGATTAGTTACAAGAAATCATGAAGAACACTTTCTCTTTCTAGAATCCATGACTCACTCTCTCTCTAGAATGGAAACCTCACACTCTACAAGAAAATTCATCATCTCCACATTCGGAGACTCCTTTACTTGTAATGGGCACCCTCACTATATATAGTGAGGGTGACTAACAACAGAAATACATAACTGAATAAACGAAATTACAAGTAAATGAGATAAACATAAATAATAATTAAATCAAAGCTGATTAAATAAACCGAAGCTTGACTCGCTCGAACCGATCTTCCGTTGACTTTTACGTTGACCGTTGACCCGAACGGTTGACTTTTCCGGAAAACGGTCTTCGGTCCAAACTGCAAGCCTCGAGCATCACAACTCGCGTCTCTAAATCAATTCACATGGATTCTTCAGTCGAATGCTTCGGTAAACAGATTTGATGGCGTCAGTCACATAGATTTTTGTTCCAACAATTTCCCCCTTGACTGATGCTTTCAAATCTGTTCAACTGCTGAAGAACCGCTCTGCCGTACATCTTCAATGAGAAACTGATAAACCGGAGACAATCTGTCGTAGAAATTCCCCCTCTGAATAAGCTTCTTCTGTTCTCGTTGCTCCAGTTCGAGATCCAAGTGTTCCGCTCACTCGGTTCACACGGTCGGGTACAATACTGAGAAAATGCTACATCTCGGAGTCCAATTAAACCGCAACAGACTGAATCAGATAAACCAGTAAAACATCGAACATGCTCTAACTCCGAATAATCGACCCGATAATCCAGTTCCATAATAATTCCTCCTATTTCTCTAAATCTCTCCAAAAACATCAAGTCGGAAGCGTAAAATGAGATGCGGAGAGTCGAACCGTCGCGATCGGTTGCCTAGAGAAACCAGATAAATAATCTTGAAATCGGACAATCTCGCGAAAAACCGGAAGCCGGATGCTGACAGTTGTGAATAATCCGCTCGACTGAGGTTGGATGCGAAAATAAAATAAACTGATAAATATTTTCAATAAACGGTCATCCGAGAGATTTAATCGGATAAATTCCAATATTTAACTGAGATTCCAGTTAATCCGGTTAGTTGACGACAGCGCTGCATCCACTAAAAATAAACCGTGAGATATAACGAGAAAGCGGAGTAATTAACCGGATAATAAAGCTAACCCGTCAGTGATCGATAGCAAACGTTACGCGCGACGTCAATAAACGAGAACCCCAATAAAATAGAATAAATCCGCGACTAATAAATTTTCTGAAATTCCGTCGCGGCATTATCTCGTTCGTCTCGAAAAACTGATAAGAAAATACCCGTGTTTGACGAAATATGCTGAAAAATAAATTAGTGGTAAAAAATCTCTCCAAGAAGACCAAAATCCGTGTGAATTGGCATGGACCAATCAGAATTGAAGCTTCATAGGCCATCCAACGGCTCAAACAAATCAGATCAGGCGGCTGTCAATGGTGATCCGTGTGAAAGGCTGTGAGCCAATCAGAAGGCAACAGCGCATCAGATTTCAACGGATCATTTCAGCACTGGGGTCCACGCGCTACACTTGTAGCCAATCACAAGCCCACAGCAATAAAGCATCCAACGGATACTTTCTCCGCCTGGACCCACGCGCCAAAGCTAACAGCCAATAGGATTGCGACCTTTTAAGGTTGACTAAGGCTAAGGCAGCTTTTCAGCCGACAAGGAGAGAGACATTACATTCCCTGGCTGCCAATAGAAGAAAGCCACGTCACCTGGTCCCCTTCTTCAACCTCTGAAACCCTAGCTCGCTGAAAACAGTCACCGGAAAAACGTATCTCGCCGGGAAATCGTAAATCAGCCATAACTCGCCCAAAACTCAACCAAAATTCACGTATTTTATACCCCTGAACTCGTATGATCATTCTCTACAGGTCTGGACGATAAAAAAGTCTTGAAACTGTCTCGAGCGAAAACCCATTTTCAAGTTCGCTAAGCAAACAAGTACGCTAAGCTTTCCAGAAGTCCGCTAAGACGAACGTGAAGTTCGCTAAGGCCTCAAGTTCGCTAAAGCACACCTCAAGTACGCTAAAACTCAAACAAGTTCGCTAAAGCTGACCATGAAGTCCGCTAACACCAGTCAAGTCCGCTAAGAATTGATACAAGTTCGCTAGGAGCATCTTCAAACCTTCAAACACATGAACAAAATCTGGAAAAACTCGATGAACAGTGAAGAACACGAAGAACACAAACCTTTACAGCCCTCTTTGATGCTCTTAAATCCACCCAAAAACATAAGGTAAACACGGATTGATGATGGAATCATGTAGACTAACCATCCATGAAGACATTCTGGCCACAAACACCTTCCGAACAGCAGCCATGATCATCGAATCTGACCCGAAAAACCCCCATTTCTGGAAAACTTGAAGAACACCAAGAACGCACATAGTAGTGTGTGTTTTTCCAGAATCTTCAAATCTGATGTGAATTAGACGAAACCAGTGCTTCCAATGGATCCGGAATGTGATTTCCACTAAGAATCGTGCTTCGTTTCATCCAAGTCCGACCATTAGAACACCAGAAACTGAGAATCAAAGCTCAAATATCTTCAAAAACCCCAAAAACGGGAAAAATACCCAAGTTACGAAAAACAACTCCTGATCTCCATTTTTCCAACAGATTTGACCAAATCGAAGATAAAGAATCATCAAGATGAAGTCAGTAAACCCAGATCTGACATCCAAAACATCAAATCTATCCAGAATCATCCAGAAATGAAGAAAAAATAGAAAAAAGTCTCTAAAAAATAAGTTTTCTCATCTTCACTATTCAAGCTCAAAATACAGATTCGAGTGACCAGATTCAGGGTGAGATGAATCTGATCGGTACCCGCTCTGATACCATTTGTTAGGACCGATTTTCACTACAAGAATCTCGATCTTGAGCAAGAACATGGTTCGGATGAGAAAACTCAAAAACAAATGAAGAAGATGATGATGATGAATCATGAATAATCATGAACAAGAAAGATGATGAACTAGATCGAATGATTTCATATAACCGAATGATTAGTTACAAGAAATCATGAAGAACACTTTCTCTTTCTAGAATCCATGACTCACTCTCTCTCTAGAATGGAAACCTCACACTCTACAAGAAAATTCATCATCTCCACATTCGGAGACTCCTTTACTTGTAATGGGCACCCTCACTATATATAGTGAGGGTGACTAACAACAGAAATACATAACTGAATAAACGAAATTACAAGTAAATGAGATAAACATAAATAATAATTAAATCAAAGCTGATTAAATAAACCGAAGCTTGACTCGCTCGAACCGATCTTCCGTTGACTTTTACGTTGACCGTTGACCCGAACGGTTGACTTTTCCAGAAAACGGTCTTCGGTCCAAACTGCAAGCCTCGAGCATCACAACTCGCGTCTCTAAATCAATTCACATGAATTCTTCAGTCGAATGCTTCGGTAAACAGATTTGATGGCGTCAGTCACATAGATTTTTGTTCCAACAGCTAAGGAGGTTCCAGCATCTGCACCACAAAATTTGAAGAAGCTTAAGATGAAACAGGTGCAGAAAGAAATTTTCAAGGCTGAAAAAGTTCAACTCGAGAGGTTTTATAAACTCAAGGGTTCGGAACAATTGTTTTCTGATAAAGAACTTCCTCTTCACTGTGTTGATGATAGGAAGATTTCTGAGGTTTTTCTCAAAGCTATGCCTTCATCAAACATGAAGAATCAAATTACTCATGGTTCATCTGATGATTCTTATTCTCGAAGCCCAACATCTAAATGGGTTCATGATCATAGGCGTCAGGTATATGAGTCTAATTCTGATCATGCTCGAGATATTCATGTGTGTAACTCTTCGCAGGTACATCAAAAGTGGGACAATTCACAGCGAATCTGTTATATTTGCCGCCGAAAAGGGCATATGGCAAAAGATTGTCCTTTGCCTGCTGATTCATCTCAAAGGTTTCACAAGAAACCCGTTTTTGGTAAATCTGCCAACCCAATGTTTGTTAATGAACAAGGCAGAGTTTTTGATGACTGTGAACCTGCATTCTTTCTAAAACAACAACGTTTTGTTCCATATTTTAAAAAATCTCAAAATGTCGGTTCATCATCACAGTCGCCTGTGACTGTTTCATCAAAAACTGAATTCCCAAAGCAACAATGGAAACCTAAGGTGGTTTCTAAGCAAAACCAAGCCACTAGTCGACCAGAAGCGATTCGCTTCGGGTCATTTATGAACTAATCAGCTTGACTAGTGTGCAGGTACTTCTAGAAGACCTATCGACGATTGCAAAGTTGTTGATGGAGGAGTATTATGCGTAACTTAAATTTCATGATCACATTTTCTAAATCTGCATATTTTCTAAATGACAAAACTGCAATATATCCGTGTTGATTGATAATTTTTTCTTTACTTACAAGTTTTTCTCAAAAACACAAAAATAGAGTCTTGTTTTGTGTAAAATGAAAATCCAAAAATAGAGTTTTCATTTTAAGGGGGAGAGTTGTAAGTAAGGGTGAGTAATTGGGAAAAAGCATGTTATGGGGAGAAGGTGAATACATGCCAAATATATAAAGAAGGAAGGTGATTACATGCAAAATATAAAATTGTGAGAAATTGATGATTATTGGGAAATGATGGTACATTGGCTTACGTATCTGACTCATGGATAGAGTAGATGAAAGGCCAAAAGATCATTGTTTGATATGCTTGGTAGGCTCGGCAAATCAGAAAGTATTCAGATGTGATATACATTAAATACTAATGCTTGACCATGTGGATAACATCTTGATGCATATTTCATGACACAAAAGGAATAATAAGTGTGAAATTCAAAATAAGAAGTCACTATGTATACATGCGTTCATTTTGCAAAGATTTAAACTTGTTTGATTTTCTTTATTTTGTCAAACGATCGGACTTTATCTGCGTATCGAAAGATCGACTTGATCGTTGTTCGTTTGACGTTCTGCTTTATTTTCTTTCTCATCGGACTTTCTCTGCGTGTACGGGAGTACCGACCTGAGTGTTGTTGGGTTATACAACTTCAACTTGTTTTATTTTTTTTATTTTGTTAAATCCGAGGCCTTATATGCGTATCGAAAGATCGACCTTAAGGTAGACGATATAACGTTCTTATTTCTTTTTGCATGGAACACAGTTGACATTATCATAAAAATATGATGCATTGTGAAAAATCACAAGTGCTATCACACAAAAGGAAAAGATAGAAAATCAGAAAATGTCTGATAGTGTGGGATACACTGGTTAATGCAAATCTAATAAATACTTTAACATATCCAGATGTTATGAGTATGATTCTGCCTGAGTTTAAATATGGACAAATTATACCGGCAGTCAGCATGACTTATGTGCTTCAATTAATTGAAATTGAAGTGTAGTTCAGTGCGTTATGATCAATATGATCCCATATAGTGATCTTTCTCATATCAAAATAGTGTCTGATTCTGTATTGCAATTTCATTTCATTTCAGAAAAGAAAAAAAATATTTTCGGTATGTTTTAGCATAAACTTTGAAAAACCAAAAAGATTTTAGGTTAGTTTTGATATAAATTTTCAAAAAAGCCAAAAAGATTTTGTTTCTGCTTTATTTTCAATCTGATCAACACGTGATACAAAATTCAATTTTCAAAATCATGTCTTGGAGTCTCGAAGAGACGTTTTGCGCCAAAATTATTTAAATTATTGATGCAGGATGCTAAAGTGCAAAAGATCACAACTTCAAGTCTTCTAGAAGGTTGTTGATAAAAGACAAGAGATACACCAGATGTCGTCAAGTATTCAAGATCAAGTTACAATTGAGTTGAGGAGGAGTTTGTTCGAAGATTCAGTTCATTGAACGAACGGATTCTATACTTGAGGGGGAGCTTGATTGAAGATACAGAGTTGATGATGTTGAAGAGATACTGCACACGACGAGGGGGAGTTTGTTGATACCTGATATGTGAGTCGTGTGAAGTATCAAACAAGGTTCAAGTTCAAGCCAAAGGTTTACTGGCCGAACTTGGTCCGAACCTGGAGTTCGGACTGGCCGAACCTGAGGTACGGACATGGATCGGCCAGGCTGTATAAATAGCGAACTTGTCTTTGTAATAGTTAGTTCTAAGCGTGTGAGATTTCTGTTAAGTGTGTGTTTCTGAGTGTGTTTCTCTGACTCTGTTTCTAAGTGTTTACTAGTTGTAATTGTTCTTTGTAGATCAATAAAACAATCGGTTAATTACGTTTCTATGACTAAATAGCTAGATCGAGTAGACGATCCGATGCTCACGCATTTTCAGTTCTTCATCCTTGATCACCGTTAACACCTTCATACTTTCTTTTTCTCATCTCTATGTTCTCAAATATCATTTTGAATTTGTATGCTTTAAGACAATCATTCGTATATCGCTCGGACCCTCAGTTCCCGGTAATTCTCGATGATAAACCAGCCTGTGGGCTTTAGTCCACTATTACTTGTGTGTGGAGCGCATTCATCTACGACCCAAATTGTGGAAGTTCATCATAATGAAAGGGGAATTGGAGACATCCAGAGTTACATTGGGTCTTCCTCCCGTTCACCAAATCAACTTTCACATTGCCTTTATGTCGTGCGACTCTAGTTGCCAGTCACCTTATCGTCTCTAACCCTCCGGAAACCGTCCGCCTCTACACGACCATTTCTTCCTTATGGGTTTTGTCTCGGCCATTGTGTTAACCCTCCTTAATCTATGTCCGTCATGCATCTCGACTTTCGTTTGTATTTGATCCGTGACCCTTATACAATTTCGTAATCACCTTCATAGGCGGTATATGAATTTGATCATTTCTCATCCTTGATCTCTATCATGGAAAACTCATTTGTATTCAGACCAGCAACTCCGGGGTGTTTCGGCAAGTTAGGTTTGTGAATTCGGCTTTTCATTTACTCAATAGTCGGTTTATAGAATCGATCCGTGCCATTTCATCCACAGATTTTCCTGGCATTGCTTTATCATTGACTCATGAGTCTAATTTTAGACTCGGTATCCATCATTTCATGGATTCGATCCTTTATTCGACCTTAATAGTTACATGACTTTGATGATCATTTCGGCGTTGTGGTTTAGTCTTTCTTCAGTCTATCATTATGTGACCGTTTGTTGGTTCATTATTCTATTTCATCGGTTATATCATTTAAATTCTTAATCTTTGGCCTCATATAAAGGGTACTATGGGTGGATGTGACCGGTAATCACTATTAATCAAGTTATTCTTAATTTCAAGTTACGGTTATATTATCAGATTTCTCGTATTTCAAGTTATGGTATTCGATTTATGTCATCAGGATTCTCTCATATTTTAGTTATGTTATTCGGTCCATGTTATTGAGTTCATTTTTTTCATGTCGTGATAGTCGATTTATGTTATCGATCCCATGTACTTCGAGTCATGCTTTTCGGTTCGTGTTATCGGGCTCATGTACTTCGAGTCATGCTATTCGATTCATGTTATCGGGCTCATGTATTTCGGGTCATGCCATTCGATTCATGTTATCAGGCTCAGGTGTCTCGAGTCATGCTATCTGGTCTATAACATCGGGTACATGAATTTCGAGTCATGTTGTTTGGTTCATGTTATCAATGCATGTATTTGGAAGCATGTTGTTCGGTTCATGTTACTGGTACATGTATTTCAAGACATGTCGTTTGGTTCACGTTATCAATACATGTATTTTGGGACATGTTGTTTATTCATGTTATCGAATTCATGCGCCTCGGATCATGTAATTCAATTCATGTCATTGAATTGATACACCACGAATCATGCGGTTCATTCCAAGTCATAGGAGTCGTGTTGTTTTGAAATGTACTGTTTGGATTATGCTAGTCGTGACACTCGAGCGAGTGCTAATCATCTCATGGCGTATAATGCGTGGTGTTCCGTTTAGTTCGTGGTACTCGATTTCTTTTGGGTATCATATGTTTTAAGCCTTTTGTGTTCGTCACTTGAATTTTTCGGTTGAGTGTCGTTAATTCAAGTGCTGATCATTACTCTATTCTTGCTAAATCAGAGACTCATACGCGCTGCCACCGACGATTGTGTGTGATGCTAGCTTAGCATACGATTGATATTAGTTGTGGGGTATAGGTCTTAGATTTTAGTGAGGGCTGATTCGGATTATGTCTAGATATCGTGTCTCGTAAGGTAAACCGGGTGCGGGTCGCTACCCATCTAGTTCAACAGTACTTGATGCTTTGTTTGGATAGGAAGTCTGAAGCTCCAAACTTTTGTTTATCATTATTATCAGTATTGGTTTTGGTTTATTCTATGTGATAAATATGAATCTATGTGATTGAGTTGGGATATTTGAAGAAATCCATGTTGCATCCATTACTCACCTGAGTCTCCTAATCCTCCAGTCTCGCTCCTAAAGTAGGGGAAACTGTGGTTCACTATGTTTGGTTAGTCTTTTGGTTGATTCTGGTTTGGTAGTTTTGTGTTCCTCGGATCTATCACTCAGTTTCTGCTAGTAGCCTTATGTTGTTGTTTCAAGCTCGGTTGTCTGATATTTGCTGTGTAGAATTGGATGTTCTCCGAAGAAAAACAGTACTCACTAAAGGTATCAAAGATGTGGTGGGTTAGCTACGGTACACCCTATATATAAGCAGTGGTAAATCCTTTAGGGTGTATTAGGAGTCAGATTGAGAATAGTGTGTGTGTGTGTGTGGGAGTATGTTAGAGCATATTCCTATGCTACCGTGTGTCTCGTGTATTGTATCTAGACTAGAGCGTTTGTGTGAGTCTTAGTGGCAACATACCAAGGTGGCCGTACCACTTGGTCCGCCGTACCTTTGGTACGGGCGTACCAATGGTACGCTGGGTGGTCTGCCAGTAGTATGTTGTACACTATAAATAGTTCGTGCTAGAGAGAGTTCAGGAGTTTCTGTCATTCTTCATCTTCTTAACTATGTGTTCTGAGTGTGTTTTTCGCTCTATCTTGTAACTCTTAGTGAATCAATAAAGCAAAGCTTTATTTACATCCGTGTTCTTCGATTAACCGAATCATGCAGTAGTAAGATCCCTCTGTGGTTTTACAGAGTATGTCCCTGATCACTGGTTATATCACAATCCATTCTCCTTTGTCGCCAATCCAAACCTAACCTTTGTGGTCGGGTGAAGATTTGGTTCCGATATGATTGATTCATTAATCGAGAATATATTCCTATCCTCGATGAAATCTTTTACATCGTCTCTATATTGGTTTCAATGTCTATGTATGTTGGCTATTGGTAAAACTTTATAACTACTTTTTCTCTAAAAATTTTATGTCTCTTCTAATTTTGGGACGAAATTCTCTAAATTAGGGGAGACTGTAGCATCTGCAAAATACCCGATAGAGAAATCCGACCCGTTTTGAAAATTCGTGATTTACTGATTTGCAAATGATTAAGAACCGGAAAATATTTCGGGTACTTATACCCCAATTAATGAATTTAAATGACTTATAATCGATTTTCAAAACTGAATACTCAATTACAATCAATTGGAATCAAATTGGATGTCTCGAATTGAAAATAAAGCAATTTCCGGTTTTTACGCGATTTCGGTACGCGATTTGGCGTTACCGGGAATCCCAGATTTGGTCATCGTACATCAAATTCAATATTTTTATTAGTCTAATAATCAATTATCATGTCACGAGTCATCACACACTTAACCGAGTCACGAATCGTTGGTAAATTGCACAAAATCGGTACGTACGCCAAAACCGACCAAAATTGCCTATTTTGACCTAATTTGCATACATTTGGGTTATGTGACTTATTTATAATCATTTTGGAGTTTATGTGGTTAACATGTTGGGATAATGATTTGGGTGATTTGGGAGAAAACGAGGCTCGAAAACATCAAAAAATAGCAAAACGAGCACGCGAATCAAGGCGAAAAGCCAAGGGGCCGCCCAGGGAGCTCTAGCCGTATCGCCTAGAGTTCTAGGGACCCCTAGGCGATACGCCTAAAATGGATTTTTCAGCAAAACGGGATTTTCAGCTATAAATTTATCTTTTAGCGCCATTACACCCATTTTCTCAAACCCTAATCACCTCTAAACACCCATGACGGCTGTAACTTGCGGGGTTTCTACAAGATCATCAATTTTGAAGGTTTTAAAGCAAAAATAATGTGTTTTCATGGCCTGATTAGTGTCGGTTTTCATCCTTTCGGTATGTATCTTCATTTTCTGAGGTCCCCTTTCTTACCTCTTAAGCATTGATGATCAAGATTAGATTTTTAGATTAGATCTAAGCCTTTAATGTTCATAGCTTATAGATCTGAGCCTTTCATGTTCATAGCTTATAGATCTAATGATTTTCTCATGAAGATTGAATCTTTTTGAGAAATTTGTGTTAGATCCATGATATTCTTGATGATTCATGCTAGATCCATGTTTGGATTGGTATATAGCTAAAACTTTATGATCTATTAGAGCTAGATCTTCATGCTACAAGTTGATTTGGTCTAGATTATGAAATACATGCTAAGGGTTGAAACTTTATGGTGAGATTAGGGTAGATTCATAAGTTTGCATGTTCATATGGTGTAGATCTAGGTTTTGGTTGCCATGACTTGATCTTTATGTTTGGAATTAATGAGATCTTGGATATATGTGTTATATAGGGTTAGATCCATGGAATTGACTATCACTATAGGAGTTTTATGCTATGTATTGTGGAGATCTTCTTCACATGTGCAAGTTAGGGTTTAGATCTATGCCTCTCTTCATCAAATGTGTGTAACCATGCCATGTATGCTTAATTATGCATAAAATCCATGCCATGTAAGTTTAGGAATGTATGTAACCGTGCTATGTATGCTTAAATATGCATAGATCCATGCCATGTATGTTAGGTAAGTCAAGATCCATGCTACTTGTGAACGATCATGTTACCTCCATGATAAATATTGATTAGAATTAGGATGTGCATGTTAAGCCTAGCTTCAACATGTTATAATTTCTATGAATGTGTTCATGATTGACGGTGTTGTCTTCTGTTTGACCATGTTGACTTCTGTTTGACCATGTTTGACTTTCATATAAATAGTCAAATTAGGACCTTTGACCTTACCTTTAGATTAGGATTGGACCCATATCGTACGCATCACCTCACCAAATGACCAACGAATCACCAAGTCAGTCGTGTCGTGAAATTGGCTATTTAATTATATAATTAATTATTTATTAATTCTTCCTCTATCTCGCTAGTTGTCAAGATTATCATCGGGTCTATCGTGCCTCCTTTCGTGGTATCATTCCCTCAAAATGTGTCTCTGTAACAGGTGAATATTCGTAGCCCCTCTTTCTTTTAAACAATTTGGGGTCCAACATGTATAATATTCAAAACCCTTACTCGATATTCTTTACACTAAAACTACATGCGAACTCTATGTTGTTATCTATGATCTAGTATGTGAACTTGTGTGTTTATTTATGCTATGTTTTGGTTGGACTCGTACTCATACTCGCCTGACATTAACTGTAAAAATCCGGGGTTACTAGTAATAGATCTATTGGCTTGAGAAGCCCACTTGGCCTGCCTTGGTTTGGGTGCCTTGTGATTGGAAACCTTGAGGTCAGGGTTGGCTCATGCAGCTTATTTGCTCTATCTCATTCACTGGTTTGCTTTACTCGATTACACGTAACTCATTGATTCGCATGCTTTAATCTATGTAATACACTAAACATATGTTTACTCACCATCTATTCGTAACTGACCCTATTTTATACATGTTACACGTTGCTGATACTTGATGATTGCTTTGTCGTTGACACTATAGGATTGCATTTGAACTTAGCGAGACCCAAATAACTAAGTTAATCTGTTTCCTTCTTGTTGTATTATGCCTTGTATTGAATTGGTTATTTTATGTTATTTGAAATGGTATGATTAAGAACATCGCAACCTTAATATTAGTGTTGAGTGCATCTGGACAGTCATCGCGCCCCGACGTTTTCCGTCGTCGCTCGGGGTGTGACAGATTGGTATCAGAGCCACGGCTATAGGGATCTAGGTTATTAGAACCGGCTTGACCTAGACTTATGCTTTAGGTGTCCAGCATGAGTGCCTCATGCATAGCATGCCTATAAGATTTATATGTCCTATAATGGCTTTGTAATCATGCATTTTTAACTGTTTCCTTTATCGATTATCACGCACTTATACACGAATCACTTGAGGCTTCCTAGCCTCTTTCCTTAGAAATGGTGCCTTACGTACCATTAGGATCTTGATTTTCGATTTTATGATCTCGTCAGACACGGAGTCTTAGTGACTGACATGTAGTAACTGGAAGGGTGGAGCACCGGTAGTCAGGGTCTCTGACTAGAAAAGCGTTGTGTACAAGTTCAAATTGACGGACCCAGACGCTCACCTGGACGCCCCGATGAGAGTGCCGAAACCTATTAGGCCAAAGCATGTTAAACACTTGGATCTTACTCTGATTAGTCACGGTTGTAGTTTCCCACTCGGTAATTGAGGACCATTTCGTATGTGTTTCGAAAATCATTGGATTTCGTGTTTTACGCGTTGAATGATAATCTGAGTTACACCATCTCACTGTCACACACTTAACCTTTTTCTTCCTAAATGTATTTTAACCTAATCTCTCATTTTATATGTCGGAGATTTTATGATTTTCTCTTATGATTCTCAGTATTCTATGATTTATCAAAATCTGTTGTCTCATGATTTGAAATCGGCCACTCACCCTAATGTACCCATTGTCTCATGATTGTTCCTCTCTTTTCTCAGCATGGATCGTCGTATTCGTCGCCGCAACCGTCTAGTGGCTGGAGAGGTTGTACGTCAAGTGACAGCTGTCCTCCCTGATTTAATCCAGCAAGCTCACAATGCCAATGCTACCGCTACAGAACCCGACTGCCCTTCCAAACGCCATAAGGTGTGCATTTCTTCTAAGTGCAAAGACTTCGGAAACCCTGTCGATCTACCACAAGGAAACTCGGATGTTGGGTCCTCCTCTACTAGAGTCAGCAAGAAGAAGCGAAAGGTTATGTTTACCGCTAGGGTAACAACTCCTATTGCTCCAATTGATGACGCTATCTCCGCGCCTCCTGTCATTCAAGGTGTCCCCGTTGCACCGCAAGCTAAAAAACCCTATATGGGGCATCACCCTTCCTGCAGTCGGTGCAACCATCACCACCCTACCCACCTTCCATTTTAGCAATGCATATATTGTGGCCTCTTTGGTCATCGCATGGGTAATTGCCGCCGGCTCAACCATCTCAGGAGCACCAGTCACCAGCCAACTCAAGCTCAGCCTCAAATGATTCTACCTTTGGTGCAAATGCCTGCTGCATCTTCCCACTCGAATGTTGTTTGATGAGTCTTATGTTGATGCGTTGTAATCGTTTGAAATCGTGACTTTCTATGTAATGACCTCCTTTATTTTAATGTCGTTTGAAACCTTATTGCTCTGTTTCTTTTATGCACTTATGTACTCGGTTAAGTGTTGTCTCGTTTGGATTTATGAATCGTTTATTCCTTATATAATCATTATCGTTATGTGTACGTTGGGTGAATTCTCGTTGATGGGTTTGCGAGTTTACAGGTTTTGTGGTTACGAGATTACACGCATACATGCAAACAAGCGGGGACATAAGCGGGTTATGAGCCTATGCGCACATGACACCCCTTTGTTGTTAGAAATTTAAAGTTAATCATGTTAAAATACCTTCGTTTGATATATCTCGTGTATCCTCTAGGTATGTGTGTAGGGGAGTCTACCCGTTTGGAAATTTATGAGTTTATAAGCCCACATGTTTACGGGGTTACATGTATATGAATTTATGATTTTACGACCTTTCGATTAGATAACCTTATACACATACTAGTATCAAATCTATTCGTTCGTAGATTGGTCTTCATGACCATTGAGTTATGTCTGCCTTGTGACCTAACTCATTGATGTTTGTTTTTCAGCCCTGATCACCGTTAACACCTTTAGACTTTCTTTTTCTCATCTCTGTGTTCTCAAATATCATTTTGAATTTGTATGCTTTAAGACAATCATTCGTATCTCGCTCGGACCCTCAATTCCCGGTAATTCTCGACGATAAACCAGCCGGTGGGCTTTAGTCCACTATTACTTGCGTGTGGAGCGCATGCATCTAGGACCCAAATTGTGGAAGTTCATCATAATGAAAGGGGAATTAGAGACATCCAAAGTTTCATTGGGTCTTCCTCCCGTTCACCAAATCGACTTTCACATTGCCTTTATGTCATGCGACTCCAGTTGCCAGTCACCTTATCTTCTCTAACCCTCGGGAAACCGTCCGCCTCTACGCGACCATTTCTTCCTTATGGGTTTTGTCTCATCCATTGTGTTAAGCCTCCTTAATCTGTGTCCGTCATGCATCTCGGCTTTTTTTTTGTATATGATCCGCAAGCCTTATTCAAATTCGTAATCGCCCTCATAGGCGGTATTTGAATTTGCTCATTTCTAATCCTTGATCTCTATCATGGGAAACTCATTCGTATTCAGACCAGCAACTCCGGGGTGTTTCGGCTAGTTAGGTTTGTGAATTCGGCTCTTGATTTACTCAATAGTCGGTTTATAGAATCGATCCGTGCCATTTCATCCCCAGATTTGCCTGATATTGATTTATCATTGACTCATGAGTCTAATTTAGACTCGGTATCCATCATTTCATGGATTCGATCCTTTATTTCGACCTTATTTGTTGCATGACTTTGATGATCATTTCGGCGTTGTGGTTCATTCTTTCTTCAGTCTATCATTATGTGACTGTTTGTTGGTTCATTATCTTATTTCATCGGTTGTATCATTTAAATTCTTAATCTTTGGCCTCATCTAAAGGGTACTATGGGTGGATGTGACCGGTAATCACTATTAATCAAGTTATTCTTAATTTCAAGTTATGGTTATATTATCAGATTTCTCGTATTTCAAATTATGGTATTCGATTTATGTCATCAGGATTCTAGTTATATTATTCGGTCCATGTTATTGAGTTCATTTTTTTCATGTCGTGATAGTCGATTTACGTTATCGATCCCATGTACTTCGAGTCATGCTATTCGGTTCGTGTTATCGGGCTCATGTACTTCGAGTCATGCTATTCTATTCATGTTATCAGGCTCATGTATATCGGGTCATGCCATTCGATTCATGTTATCAGGCTCATGTGACTCGAGTCATGCTATTTGTACTATAACATAGGGTACATGAATTTTGAGTCATGCTGTTCGGTTCATGTTATCAATGCATGTATTTGGAAGCATGTTGTTCGGTTCATGTTACTGGTACATGTATTTCAAGACATGTCGTTTGGTTCACGTTATCAATACATGTATTTTGGGACATGTTGTTTATTCATGTTATCGAATTCATGCGCCTCAGATCATGTAATTCAATTCATGTCATTGAATTGATACACCACGAATCATGCGGTTCATTCCAAGTCATAGGAGTCGTGTTGTTTTGAAATGTACTTTTGGATTATGTTAGTCGTGACACTCGAGCGATTGCTAATCATCTCATGGCGTCTAATGCGTGGTGTTCCGTTTAGTTCTTGGTACTCGATTTCTTTTGGGTATCATATGTTTTAAGCCTTTTGTGTTCGTCACTTGAATTTTTCGGTTGAGTATCGTTAATTCGATTGTTGATTATTACTCTATTCTTGCTAAATTAGAGACTCATACGCATTGCTACCGATGATTGTGTGTGATGCTAGCTTAGCATACGATTGATAATGGTTGTGGGGTGTATGTCTTAGATTTTAGCGAGGGCTAATTCGGATTTTGTCCAGATATTGTGTCTCGTAAGATCAACCGGGCGCGAGTCGCCACCCATCTAGTTCAACAGTACTTGACGCTTTGTTTGGATAGGAAGTCTAAATCTCCGCATTTTTGTTTATCATTATTGTAAGTATTGGTTTTGGTTTATTCTATGTGATCAATGTGAATCTATGTGATAAATATGAATCTATGTGATTGAGTTGGGATATTTTAAAGAAATCCATGTTGCATCCATTACTCACATGAGTCTCCTAAGCCTCCAGTCTCACTCCTAAAGTAGGAGAGACTGTGGTCCACTATGCTTGGTTAGTCTTTTGGTTGTTCTGGTTTGGTAGTTGTGTGTTCCTCAGATCTATCACTCAGTTCTGTTAGTAGCCTTATGTTGTTGTAGCAAGCTCGGTTGTCTGATATTTGCTGTGTAGAATTGGATGTTCTCCGAAGACAAACAGTACTCACTAAAGATATTAAAGATGTGGTGGTTAGCTGTGGTACACCCTATATATAAGCATCGGAAATTCCTTTAGGGTGCATTGGGAGTCTGACCGAGAATGGTGTGTGTGTATGTGCAATATGTCCCTGATCATTAGTTATATCACAATCCATTCTACTTTGTCGCCAATCCAAACTTAACCATTGTGGTCGGGTGAAGATTTGGTTCTGATATGATTGATTCAGTAATCGAGAATATATTCCTATCCTCGATGAAATCTTATACGTCGTTTCGATATTGGTTTCAATGTCTATATATGTTGGTTTTGGTAAAACTTTTATTACTACTTTTTCTCTAAAAATTTTATGTCTCTTCTAATTTCAGGACGAAATTCCCTAAAGTAGGGGAGACTGTAACATTTACAAAATACCCGATAGAGAAATCCAACCCGTTTTGAAAATTTGTGATTTACCGATTTGCAAATTATTAAGAACCGGAAAAAATTTCGGGTATTTATACCCCAATTAATGAATTCAAATGATTTATAATCAATTTTCAAAACTGAATACTCAATTACAATCAATCGGATGTCTCGAATTAAAAATAAAGCAATTTCCGGTTTTTACGCGATCTCGGTACGCGATTCGTCGTTTACCGGGAAGTTCGGATTTGGTCATCGTACATCAAATTCAACATTTTTATTAGTCTAATAATCAATTATCATGTCACGAGTCGTCACACACTTGACCGAGTCACGAATCGTTGGTGAATTTCCCTAAATCGGTACGTACGCCAAAACCGACCAAAATTGCCTATTTTACCCTAATTTGTGCATACATTTGAGTTACTTGACATATTTATAATCATTTTGAGTGGATTTTATGTGGTTAACATGTTGGGATAATGATTTGGGTGATTTGGGAGAAAACGAGGCTCAAAAACATCAAAAAAATGACAAAACGAGCACGCGAATCATGGCGAAAAGCCAAGGGGCTGCCCAGGGAGCTCTAGGCGTATCTCCTAGAGGTATAGGGACCCCTAGGAGATACGCCTAAGATGGATTATTCAGCAAAACGGGAATTTCAGCTATAAATTCATCTTTTAGCCCCATTACACCCATTTTCTTAAAGCCTAATCACCTCTAAACACCCATGACAGTTGTAACTTGCTGGGTTTTGTTAGGACCGATTTTCACTACAAGAATCTCGATCTTGAGCAAGAACATGTTCGGATGAGAAAAACTCAAAACAAATGAAGAAGATGATGATGATGAATCATGAATAATCATAAACAAGAAAGATGAAGAACATATCGAATGATTTCATATAACCGAATGATTAGTTACAAGAAATCATGAAGAACACTTTCTCTCTCTAAAATCCATGACTCACTCTCTCTCTAGAATGGAAATCTCACACTTTACAAGAAAATCATCATCTCCACATTCGGAGACTCCTTTACTTGTAATGGGCACCCTCACTATATATAGTGAGGGTGACTGACAACAGAAAAACATAAAATAACTGAAAATTACAAGAAAGGTAAATAACGTAAATTGATAATTAAATCAAAGCTGATTTAATTAATCCGAAGCTTGACTTGCTCGAACCGATCTTCCGTTGACTTTTACGTTGACCGTTGACCCGAACGGTTGACTTTTCCGGAAAACGGTCTTCGGTCCAAACTCGCAAGCCTCGAGCATCACAACCCGCGTCTCTGAATCGATTCACATGAATTCTTCAGTCAAATGCTTCGGTAAACAGATTTGATGGCGTCAGTCACAATTTTAAGTTCCAACAATTTCCCCCTTGACTGATGCTTTCAAATATGTTCAACTGCTGAAGAATCGCTCTGTCGTACATCTTCAATGAGAAACTGATAAACCGGAGACAATCTGGTGAAGAAATTCCCCCTCTGAATAAGCTTCTTCTGTTCTCGTTGCTCCAGTTCGAGATCCAAGTGTTCTGACTCACTCGGTTCACACGGTCGGGTAAAATACTGAGAAAATGCTACATCTCGGAGTCCAAACCGCAACAGACTGAATCAGATAAACCAATCAATCACTGAAAATGCTCTAACTTCAGATAATCGACCCGATAATCCAGTTCCATAATAATTCCCCCTATTTCTCTAAATCCCTCTGAAAACATCCGATGCGGAAGCGGAAAAAATGAGATGCAGAGAGTCGAACCGTCGCGATCGGTTGCCTAGAGAAACCGGATAAAAAATCTTGAAATCGGACAATCTTGCGAAAAACCGGAAGCCGGATGCTGACAGTTGTGAATAATCTGCTTGACTGAGGTTGAATGCGAAAATTAAATAAACTGTCAAATTTCTTCAATAAACGGTCATCCGAGAGATTTAATCGGATAAATTCCAATATTTAACTGAGATTCCAGTTAATCCGGTTAGTTGACATCGGCACTTCGTCAGCTAAACAACTTAGAGTGAGATATAACGAAAAAGTTTGCATGCTTAACCGAAAAACGAAACTATCCCGTCAGTGATCGTTAGCTAACGTGGTCTGAAGTCACCAAAAACTTGAACCCAATTAAAATAGAATAAATCCGCGACTAATAAAAAATTTCTGAAATTCCGTCGCGGCCTCATCTCGTTAATCTTATGAAAGACTAATAAAAATACCCGCGTTTGATGAATATTGCAGAAAATTTAATTTGAATAATTAAATCTCCATCAAGAAAACCATAATCCTTGTCAAATTAAATGAACCAATCAGAATACTCCTTAAGAAAACCATAATCCGCGTGCTATGTTGAGGACCAATCAGGAAGGAGTATTGAACTGATCCTACGGTGTAGAAATAAAGAAATCTGATGGCTGATATGGCTGATCCACGTGAAGAGGGCGCTGGCCAATGAGAGGCCGACAACAAAAACTCTTTCAACGGTTCTCTCAACCAGGTAGGGTCCATGCGCTGACCTTACAGCCAATAGGAGACTAACAGCTCAAAAGGCAAAAGAATAAAAACCGCAGATCTACGATTTTCTTTCTATGAGGGGCCCACGTGAATTCAACGGTTCCTTAAAGCTGCAGGGGTCCACGCGCTTGAATTCAGCCTATCATAGTTCAACAGCAAACAATTCAACGGATCTTTTTGTTGAGCAGGGCCCACAACTTTCCTAAGCAGCCAATGAAAAATCGACAACAATAAAAGGAATTCTGAGACAGCCGACAAGAAGAGAGAAAGATAATTCTCTTGTAACCAACCAGATCAAGCCACGTCATCATCATCCTCAAAAATTCGTCTACCACCCCACGTAAACCCTAGTTTCGCCGGAAAACATAAAGAACTCCACCGGAAAAGCGTAAAACACGCATAACTCAGCGAATACTTGATGAAAATTCGCGATTCTTATACGGATGAACTCGTCATGACATGCTCTACAACCCTTAACGATCAGAATCTTCTGAAACGAACTCGAACAAAAAACCCAGAAACAAGTTCGCTAACGAAAAACAAGTCCGCTAAGCTCGAACAAGTCCGCTAAAGGGTCTGAGAAGTTTGCTAAGGAACAAGTACGCTAAGACAAGCTTCAAGTTCGCTAAAAACTGATGAAGTCCGCTAAGAGGAGAACAAGTCCGCTAAGACTTGAACAAGTCCGCTAAAAACTCGTCAAGTCCGCTAAGAGCAGCTGAAGTCCGCTAGGACAATCTTTAACCCTTCAAAACTTGTTAAATTTCTGGAAAAAAGGATGAACACGAAGAACTTACTTGTTGAGCTTGAATCTGCCCAAAACCATAAGGAAAACCCGTAATGATGCACGAAATATGAAGCTAAACCATTCACGAGATTATTGTGGCCACCAACAACCCATAAACAGCAGCTAATCGGATCAAAACAGTCTCCAAAATTCTGCAAATCTTCAAGAACACGAAGAACACACACTTACACCGTCAGTGTGTGTTTTTCCAGATCCGCTCAAACCGTTGAGAATCAGACGAAACGGATGCTTCCAATGGATCGGGAACGCGTTTTCCACTGAGAATCATACCTTACTTCATCCGAAAACATGAAGAAAAACCCAGAAAATGAAGAATCAAGCTCCAAAATCTTCAAAAACTCCAAATACGGGAAAACCCCAAAGTTACGAAAAAATGAGCTCGGATCTTCGATTTTCTCACAGATTTGAACAAGTAGAAGATAGAATCACATCTAAATGAACTCCCAAACATTAATCCATCATCCATATCATCAAATGCTTCGGTACCCGCTCTGATACCATTTGTTAGGACCGATTTTCACTTCAAGAATCTCGATCTTGAGCAAGAACATGGTTCGAATGAGAAAAACTCAAAACAAATGAAGAAGATGATGATGATGAATCATAGATAATCAACATAAGAAGAAAGATGAACAAATATCGAATGATTTCATATAACCGAATGATTAGTTACAAGAAATCATGAAGAACACTTTCTCTCTCTAGAATCCATGACTCACTCTCTCTCTAGAATGGAAATCTCACACTCTACAAGAAATTCATCATCTCCCCATTCGGAGACTCCTTTACTTGTAATGGGCACCCTCACTATATATAGTGAGGGTGACTGACAACAGAAAAACACAACTGAATAAATGAAATTACAAGTAAAGTAAATAACATAAATTGATAATTAAATCAAAGCTGATTAAATTAATCCGAAGCTTGACTCGCTCGAACCGATCTTCCGTTGACTTTTGCGTTGACCGTTGACCCGAACGGTTGACTTTTCCAGAAAACGGTCTTCGGTCCAAACTGCAAGCCTCGAGCATCACAACTCAGTCTCTAAATCAATTCACATGGATTCTTCATTCGAATGCTTCGATAATCAGATTTGATGGCGTCAGTCACATGGATTTTTGTTCCAACAATTTCCCCCTTGACTGATGCTTTCAAATCTGTTCAACTGCTGAAGAATCGCTCTGCCGTACATCTTCAATGAGAAAATGATAAACCGGAGACAATCTGTCGTAGAGATTCCCCCTCTGAATAAGCTTCTTCTGTTCTCGTTGCTCCAGTTCGAGATCCAAGTGTTCTGACTCACTCGGTTCACACGGTCGGGTACAATACTGAGAAAATGCTACATCTCGGAGTCATAACCGCAACAGACTGAATCAGATAAACCAGTTTGACACAGAACATGCTCCAACTCCGAATAATCGACCCGATATCCAGATCCATAACAATTCCTCTTATTTCTCTAAATCTCTCCAAAAACATCAAGTCGGAAGCGTAAAAATCAGATGCGGAGAGTCGAACCGTCGCGATCGGTTGCCTAGAGAAACCAGATAAATAATCTTGAAATCGGACAATCTCGCGAAAAATCAGAAGCCGGATGCTGACAGTTGTGAATAATTTGTGTGACTGAGGTTGGATGCGAAAATAAAATAAACTGTTAAATTTCTTCAAGAAACGGTCATCTGAGAGATTTAATCGGATAAATTCCAATATTTAACTGAGATTCCAGTTAATCCGGTTAGTTGACGACAACGCTGCATCCACTAAAAATAAACCGTGAGATATAACGAGAAAGCCAAGTAATTAACCGGATAATAAAGCTAACCCGTCAGTGATCGATAGCAAACGTTGCGCGCGACGTCAATAAACGAGAACCCCAATAAATTAGAATAAATCCGAGACCAATAAAATATTTTCTGAAATTCCGTTCGGGCGTCATCTCGTTCGTCTCGAAAAACTGATAAGAAAAACGCCGTGTTTGACGAAATATGCTAAAATATAATTACTAGTGATTAAATCCCTCAAGAATAAATCCATGATCCATGCGATTAAATTCTGACCAATCAGAATTCTCCTTCACAATGTAATTCACGGCTGAAATAAATCAAAGCAATGGACCGGATTTACGATCCAGGTGAAAGAGGATCTACCAATCGAAATTTAGTAGCACAATCCATTCAACGGACCAGATCTGAGGGATCCTACGGTTGTGAGAATGCAATCCATGAGAAATGATTCTGGCCAATCAGAATTACGCTTGGGAAGCACACTCCAACGGATATTTTATTCAGGTGGGACCACGACGCATACTTTCAACCAATGAAATGGAGACAGCATTAAAAAATCAAAGAATTCTCTTATGCAGCTGGGCCCACGCGCCAATTTTTCCACCGAGATTCTTTAATCAGGCGGGTCCCACAAGAGTTCCAGCAACCACTAGAATTTCGACAACCAAAAGTAATTTCTGTTGACTTGTGTAAACGACAAAAACAGGAGAGAGACTGAATTCCCTCTAGTCCAATCAAGCAACGCCACATCAGCATCGTCGACCTCGTACCAGCCCCACAGTAAACCCTAAAACGGTCGGAATGAACATGCAGGTCACCGGAAAAATAACCCCTTCGCCGGAAAAACGTATTTGAGCCATAACTCGACGAATACTCGACCGTTTTCATCGATTCTTATGTCCCTGAACTCGTAATTCAATTCTCTACAAACCTGGACAAACAAAAATCTCTGAAACGAACTTGAACGAAAACCCAGTTGACAAGTCCGCTAAGAAAACAAGTCCGCTAAAGCCACCAGAAGTTCGCTAAGACGAACATGAAGTTCGCTAAGGCCTCAAGTTCGCTAAAGCACACCTCAAGTACGCTAAAAATCAACAAGTTCGCTAAGAAATGGATGAAGTACGCTAAGAAGAAAAGAAGTTCGCTAAGAACATCTTCATATCTTCAAGAACAGGTACAAGTTCGCTAAGAACATCTTCATAACTTCAAGAACAGTTGAATAAATCTGGAAATTATGATGAACATGAAGAACTTACTTGTGAACTTGAATCTGCCCAGAAATGATAAGTAAACCCGTAATGATGCACGAGATATGAAGCTAAACCATTCACGAGACTATTGTGGCCACCAACAACCCATAAACAGCAGCTAATCGGATCAAAACAGCCCTTAAATTCTGGAAATCTTCAAGAACACGAAGAACACACACTTACACCGTCAGTGTGTGTTTTTCCAGATCCGCTCAAACCGTTGAGAATCAGACGAAACGGATGCTTCCAATGGATCCGGAACGCGTTTTCCACTGAGAATCATACCTCATATCATCCAAATCCATGAAGAAATGCCCAGAAAATGAAGAATCAAGCTCCAAAATCTTCAAAAACTCCAAATACGGGAAAAACCCCAAAGTTACGAAAAAATGAGCTCGGATCTTCAATTTTCTCACAGATTTGAACAAGTAAAAGATGAAATAACATCTAAATGAACTCCAGAACACGAATCCATCATCCATATCATCAGAATCCATCCAGAAATGAAGAAAAAATAGAAAAAAGTCTCTAAAAAATAAGTTTTCTCATCTTCACTATTCAAGCTCAAAATCCAGATTCGAGTGACCAGATTCACGGTGAGATGATGTAGAATGTCCATTCTTTGCTAACCGAGAAAATTCAGCTTTCACTTTAGTTACATTCTATTGAGCATAAAAAATCTTCTCATCAAAATCAGATTGTGACTTAATCTTGTCACTTGAAGTAGCCGACTTCTCATTAGCAGCAGAAGATGAACCAGATACAAACTTTGGTGCTGAAAGAACCTCATATTTCTTCTCTTTCTGATTCTTATTCTTCTTGTTCTTCTTTTTCTTCACAACTTTTTCTTCCTCAGCAGTAGATGATGAGACCTTTTAATAATCAAATTCAGAAACTTGCTCTTTCACTTCTTTGAAAGCTTCTTTGATATGAGCAGGGGGTGATGCAGTTTTATCAAACATTTTCTCAAAATTTGCATCATTAGCTAAGAAGCTTGTGAACACTTGAGAATTTGAAACATTGTTGAGCAATTTGTTAGCATCAAGAACTTGAATCTTCAGATCAGAAATTTGTTGTTGAGCCTCAACGAATTCATTCTCTTTAGCTATCAATCGCTTTGCAACTTTGTGAGTTTCAAAATTTTGCATGCGAAGATTATCTAATCCTTCAAACAATTCCTTCTTCAGTTTATCTTCATTTCTCTTTTGAATTTCCAGGTTTTTGCAGCTTAAACCTTGTTAACACTAGTTAACTCCCGCTTTTCATCTAACAACTTCTCCATATCAACTTGATAAACTTCAATCTTAGCAGCTGACTCTTCAACAGTCTTTGTAAGTAAATCAAGCTTGATTTTGGACTTGTTAAACAAATTCTGAAAATCACCAGCAACATCTTCTGCTTCATCCTTCCATCTCTTAACTTCTTTTACCAACTCATCCTTTTCTTCACATAACTTTGCTTTTGCAGATTCAACATCCCTTCTGTCTTGTTTAGAAATCTCTAAAACTTCATTCAACATTTTGATCTCAGTAGTCAAGCACTCATTTTTCAAAACCAACTCCTTCTCATTTTCCTTAGCAATCTTCAAATCTGATTGAATCAAATTTAATTCCTTAGAAAGCTTTTGAAGTTTATGCAACAACGAAGCATTTTCTTTCAACAAACTCTCCAAATTTTCAGCAGATGCATAAGAACTTGGTGTGAAATCAATATCGGAACTAGTATCTGAATAAGAATCATCTGTCTGAACATGAGTAACAATCAAAGCTAATGAATCATATCCAAAACGTTGACCCCAATCATAAACACCATCATGTTGAGCTGTTAAAGCTATTGGCTTGTCTGAGTTACTAAAAGATCGTGAAGTAAAACCAGGCTTAGGTGACAAAGGAAAACTAGACTTCTGTTGACATTCTTTGGAAAAATGTCCAAGCTTTGGACATTTATAACATTTCAACTTTGACTTGTCAAAACCTAATTTCTCACTAAAATCAGCAGTAGATTTCCCATGCTTCTTGAAAAATATTTTAGATCTGTGACTCAGCATAGCATATTGCCAAGAGAGATCTAATTCAGTTAATTGATCATCATCAAGAGCATCAAGATCATCTCTTGTCAATGATCAAACCAAACGATGATGAAATTAAAGCAGCAATCATTTTGGCACAATCATCCATTGATTCAGCAGAAAAAGCATTTTGACTTGAAGAATTTGGAATTGTATAACTACAACCCCGTGATGAATTGTTATTAGAATTACCTGAAGCTCCGGCCATAAAAGCAATATTTGGTGCAGTACTCATATTAGGCTTAGATTTAGCATTCATGCTAGCCGTATTCTCACCATGATACAACTCAGGATTCTGTAAAGTAGCAGTTGACTTCTTTGAATTTAACATTTCCATTTCTCAAGCATGAAGTTTTCCAGTAAGCTCGTGGAATGTCAATGTAGAGTAATCTTTATCATGAGTGAGTAACAAAACATAGTTTTCCCACTTTTCAGGCAAAGCTTCCATAATCTTTTCCTTCAAAATCAGCATCAGTCTTCTCAATACCTGTAACATTTCGGATTTCCAATTTGTCAGATTCGACCCGATTTCCTGTAATAAACCCCGTGATCGATAATCCAATGAAGAGTTATGTTTTCTATGATGTTTTATACCTCGTTTGATGTGATTTGGTTCATTATATTGGTTATTGGATTGATTTGCCCTTATTTTGGATTTTACGCGGATACGTCACTAATTACGTTCTAACCGGGGGTTTGATCAATCTAAACATGTATAACACTTGGGTGTGATACTAGTTAAGCATACAAGTGAATACAAGTGAAGTTTGGTGTGAATTTAAGGTCTAGAACGAAATCGGTGAAAGTCCGGAAATCCCGCGCGATTTTGATTTCTAACCGAGAGATCACATTTTTGAGTTTGTATATCAATTTTAGCATTTTTATGAGTCATATGATCATTTACTAAGTCATGAGTCATCACACACTTGATCGGATCGCAAAACGTTGGTGAATTGCTTAAAATCGGGAAAAACGACAAAACCGACCCAAAATACACTTTTTATGATATTAAATCAACCGTTAATCGTTAGGAGACATACCATATATCAAATTTAGTGGATTATGGGTGGTTGTCATGATGGTAAACTTAATTTGGAGAAAATGGGCGAAAACGGGACTCGAATCGGGCTCAGAACGCAAAAACTGGACACAAAACAACGCGCGCGCACCCACTGGGATGCGCTGCGTATCGCGAGAGATGGCTCGGTGGTGGTCGCGTACCGCCCACCGACATGGGCCGAGAAAAATGGGCTTTAGCCCTAAAATCGTGTATTTAAGCACTCTTTCTCATTCTAGCCTCCATTCTCTCAACCCTAATCACTCAAAAACCTCCATGACGGCTGAGATCATCTAGGAGCAAGGTTCTTGAAGATTTTCAAGCCAAGTTTGGTGGTTTCGAGTCTCGTTTCGTGTCGGTTTATCGTATAAAAGGTTAGAAACTCCAAACCGAACCTCCATCTTCTTAATTCCTTCATCCTCCATCATCAAGATCCAACCTTTATGTTCACTTAAACCTAGATCTTGCATTCCAAGGCTAGATCTAGTAATTTTGAACAAAAAGAATGAATTTTTATCAACTTTTATAGATTATTATGACACTTTTTGTTGGAAACTTGCTAAAACCTTATAGATCTTGTTAGATCTATGTCATGGCTGGAAAAAGGACCAATCTTTATGCATGTTTTACTAAGGATGAACACCATAATTGATAGATCTAGTGTTTTTGTTATAAAAACTTGATTTTTATATAAAAAAAGTCCATCTTTTCCTTATTTTCTTCCATGGATCTTCATAGATCCAAAATCTATCTAACAAACCTTGTTGGATCTTGGTGTAGACACCATTCTAAATGGTAAATCTAAGGTTTGGGTTAGAGGGATCATCACCATATTTATAGATCTAGGACTTCATGAAGTAAAAAGATAATTTTTATATGTTTTTCTTTATTTTTCTTGCTAGATCTTGTTTAGACCATGGAAATCGTTACATTAGAGTATTGATTCTTGGATAGAATATGATTTTGGGCCTAGATCTAGGGTTAGGTCATGTCTAGAATAAATCTTGGATGTTTAGTTATTTTAATTAGAATAGCTAGTATTTTTGGAATTTAAAAAAAATTATTTTGAGTAAATCATTGTGTTAACTTTGGAGTTATGCCTTGAAATTTTATTTGGTAATTATATATAGATAGATCAGCCCTAAATTAAATTTTGATGATTAAATATGGTTCGGTTGATTTTATAAAAAATAATCAAGTTTGTGACGTCGTAAAGTTTTTAGTCGAATAAATAATTATTTTACCAAATATTTAACCTAGATTTAGGTTTGACCACTTGAAGTTTTGTATTCATACATTATTATTTAATTAATTCACCAACAAGTCACGAATCCGATCCTACCCTTGTGTCGTTTCGAATCGCTTGTTTTATATAATTGATTACTTATTTATTTATTGATTTGTCGGTGTTACACTACCACGTTCGATCGCGAAGGTGATCTCCGGGTTTGATTTCGCGCCGCTATCTCAGTTTCTGATTCGTTTGCTTCACCATCAGGTGAGTTTCATAGCCCCATTTTTATATATTTATTTTGGGGTGCAACATGTACCAATGATCAAACCCTAGAACGGTTTTTCTCTAAAAACTACATGCGTATTCTATGAACGATTATGTGTTAATCTTGCATGATAACTCTATGTGCTTGATGTGTTATGATTATGAACGACCTCTAGAACGACCTCGTGTGACATTAACTGTAAAAAGCCGGGTTAACGGTAATAGATCTATTGGCTTGACAAGCCCACTTGGCCTGCCTCGCGTGTGGCGCCTCGTGATTGAAAACCTTATGGTCAGGTTTGGATCATACACCCATATATGCCCAATTTCATGATGTTATTGTACTCGATTTACACTTAGTCTTGTAGAACGCATGTTTATATTATGACATTACTAAACCTATGATTACTCACCAACTCTTGTAGTTGACCTTTGTTTTTCACATGTTGCACGTGTTGATGCTTGATTATGATATCGTCACTTAGACAAGCATGGGACTTAGTAGACCTACTTAAATAAAATTAGAACTCGTATGCTATGTTTGAACGTTGTTTAATTTGGATGTTGTATGGATTTATGTTTGATCGTTGATTTGAAATATGGCATGATTTAATATATCAACCTTTAATTAGTGTTGTGAGCATCTGGACAATCTTAGCGCCCCGACGTAAATTCCGCCGTCGGTTGGGGTGTTACAGATTGGTATCAGAGCCACGGCTATAGGGATCTAGGTTATTAGAAACTGCTTAACCTAGACTATTGCCTTAGGCGTCCTGCATGAGAACCTCATGCCTTGCATGCTTAGTTAAAATTAATTGTCCATTATATGCTCTTAATTGTGCCTATTTTCAATCAATGCCTCAAGTCTCATTGGTCACACACACATACACAAATCACTAAGGCTTCCTAGCCTCTTCCTTAGAAAATGGTGCCTTACGTACCATTTAGGAAAAATGTATTTTCTCGATTTTCAACTCTCGTCGGAATTAGGGTTTTTGTGGTAAACATGTAGTAACTGGAAGGGTGGATATGCCGGTAGTCGGGGTCTCTGTCGAGAAAAGCGTTGCATATAAGCCCTATCAACCGTTGGGCCCAGACGCTCACCTGGGACGCCCCGATGAGAGTGTTGAAACCTATTAGGCCAAAGCATGTTTTACCATTAGGGCCCGAAACCGATTAGTCACGGTTGTAGCCTCCCAATCGAGAGGTGAGAACCACTCCGATACGATTTATCTCAATTACTCGATTTTGTGATTTTCGTGCGGTTATATTTAAAATGATTTTTGGAACTATGTTGATCCGAGTAACACGACACAAATCACTAACACGCACACATACACATACGTATATACATATATTTGTGTTCAAAACAACATGAACTCTAAATTTGTTTATCGATCACATCATCATCTAATCCCTAATCCTTGTTTCTTTCCTTCTCAGAATGTCGATCCATTTCAAAGGGCGCCGTAAGGGCGATAGCGGCCGGAAAATGGCCTCGGTTATCGCAAAACAAATGGCCGAGGTCCTTCCCAACATCGTGGTTCAGATTCAGCAGGGCCTAAATGCCAACCCTGCCAATACTGTTGCTGCTTTAGCTTGTACCTTCAAGCACTTCAACTCATGTAACCCTCCTAAATTCAAAGGCACCGAGGGTCATATTGGGTTACTTCAATGGTTCGAGGGGATGGAAAATACTTTCATTAACAGTGATTGTCCTGATGAGCTGAAAGTCACCCGTGCCACCAGCACCCTGATTGAGAAAGCCCTTACTTGGTGGAATGGGGAGAAAAGAATCCGTGGGTCGGATGAAGCCCTAACTTTATCTTGGGATGAACTCAAGGAAATCATGAGGGAAAAATACTGTCCCCGCAGCGAATTAAAGAAACTTGAGGATGAATTTCGGGCACTGAAACAATACAGCGGGGAAAATCAGGAGTATACCGACCGTTTCTACGAACTGAAAATCTTGGTGCCTGAAATCGTTGAGCCTGAGATTCGGGCTATTGAAGCTTATGCTGGTGGGTTGCCTGAGGAGATACAGGATTCTATCTGGGCCAGCAACCCTACGACTCTTGACAGCGTTGTCCGTCTCGCTGCCCGTCTGACCGATAATCATGTCAAAGCGGGTAGACTGAAAAGAAGGAATTCAAAGAAGGATTCGAGCACTGAAAAGACCGAGCCCGCGGTCGATAAAGAATTCAAAACTGAATCCTTTGCTGCAAAATTTAACAAGAAGAAGCGTAAGGGCCGAAACTTTGCTGTTACCGCCACTCCTGCAGCACCGCCTGCACCTGCTATTCCTGCTCCTCCTGCTAAGAAGCCGTATACCGGGACTCATCCACTTTGTGCTCGGTGCACCCGCCATCACCCTACTCATGTCCCTTGCTGGCAATGTACTAACTGTGGTAGGTTTGGTCACCTCACTCATGCTTGTCGCCTACCTATACGAGCCCAGCCAGTGGCCCAGTATCCTGCTCAGCCCATGATAGCCCAAGCCCCAAATGTTCAGGTTCAAGTTAGGGCTTGTTACAATAGTGGGTCCACTACTCACCTTCGCAATGCATGCCCCGCCCTCGCCGTGGTAAATCAGCCTGCTGCTAATGCTGCCCGTGGTGCCCCTGCTCGTGCCTTCAACATCAATGCAAATCAGGTTCGAAAGTGATTTATCCCTTTTACCTTATTAATCTTCATCATTTATTACCGTTGACGCTAACTTGGTTGGTCAATACTATCAGGCACAGGCAAACCAGGAGGTGGTCAATGGTACGTTCCTTATCAATAATCGTTATGCATCTGTATTATTTGATTCTGGAGCCGATCGTAGCTTTGTATCATTAGAGTTTGAGCCTTTACTTGCTTCTCCCCGTATTATGCTTGATTCGCCCCTATCTGTTGAAATTGCGGACGGAAAACCAATCGATCTTGATTCGGTGATTCGTGACTGCAAGTTGGACTTCAAGGGTCATATTTTCTCTATCGATCTCATTCCCATGCCTCTCGGGAGTTTTGATGTCATCATTGGTATGGATTGGTTATCTAAAAATCATGCGGAGCTCATTTGTTTCGATAAGATAATTCGCATTCCTCGTCCGGATGGTCAGTTTTTGTTGATCCATGGCGATAAACCATCCGGTGGGCTTAAGCTTATGTCTTGCACCAAAGCCCGTAAGTACCTACGCAAGGATTATCCGGCATTCTTGGCACATATTATGGAGGTTCGAAACAAAGAACTGGGAATTGAAGACATCCCGGTCGTGCGAGACTTTCCTGAGGTGTTTCCCGATGATATAGCGGGTCTTCCTCCCGTTCGCCAAGTGGACTTCCATATTGATCTTGTCCCGGGTGCCACTCCTATTGCGAAGTCACCCTATCGCCTTGCACCCTCGGAAATGCAAGAGTTGGCTAAACAACTCCAAGAGCTTTCTGATAAAGGGTTCATTCGTCCGAGTTCATCTCCTTGGGGAGCACCCATTCTATTTGTTAAGAAAAAGGATGGCTCTCTTCGCATGTGCATTGATTATCGCGAGCTCAATAAACTTACGATCAAGAATCGCTATCCCTTGCCTCGTATTGATGACCTTTTCGATCAGCTTCAGGGTGCCACTTGTTTTTCAAAAATCGATCTTCGTTCCGGTTATCATCAGCTTCGAGTTGCGGAGGAGGATGTTCACAAAACCGCCTTCCGCACTCGATATGGCCACTACGAGTTTACTGTTATGCCTTTCGGGTTGACAAACGCTCCTGCTATATTCATGGACCTCATGAATCGTGTTTGTAAACCCTATCTCGATAAATTTGTTATCGTCTTCATTGATGATATTTTGATCTACTCGAAGTCTAAAGTCGAGCATGAGACGCACCTACGCCTTGTACTTGAACTCCTAAAGAAAGAACAACTTTACGCCAAATTCTCCAAATGTGAATTTTGGCTTAAGGAGGTACAATTTTTGGGACACATCGTCAACGACAAGGGTATTCATGTCGATCCTGCTAAGATCGAAGCCGTTAAGAGTTGGTGTACCCCGACTACACCTACCGAAGTCCGCTCGTTCCTTGGTTTAGCAGGCTATTATCGGCGCTTTATCGCTAATTTCTCTCGCATAGCTGTGCCTCTTACTGCCTTGACTCAGAAAACTCAACCATTCGAGTGGGGTCCTGCTCAGGAAAGCGCTTTTCAGACACTTAAGCAGATGTTGTGTGAGGCTCCTATTCTCACACTCCCTGATGGGACGGATGATTTTGTGGTATATTGCGACGCATCCGATCAAGGCCTTGGTTGTGTCCTCATGCAACGAGGAAAAGTAATCGCATATGGATCGACGGCAGCTTAAGAAGCATGAAAAGAATTACACGATGCACGATCTTGAGCTTGGTGCGGTCGTATTTGCTCTAAAAATCTGGAGGCATTACCTTTACGGTACCGAGTGTGTGGTTTATACCGATCACAAAAGCCTCCAACATATCTTCGATCAGAGGGATCTCAACATGCGCCAACGTCGATGGATCGAACTCTTAAATGACTACGACTGCGAGATTCGTTATCATCCTGGAAAGGCGAATGTCGTGGCCGATGCTCTAAGTCGTAAAGAGCATCTCAATCTAGTTCTATTTCAGAGTTCTCATCATATGACCGATCTCAAAGCTCGCATTCTGACAGCTCAGCGTGCATCTGTTGATGAGGGAAATTTGCATAATGAATTATCTTGTGGTGCTGAGCTTCAATTTGAGACCAAGTCTGATGGTCTTCTTTACTTCTTGAATCGTCTTTGGATTCCCGATCGAGACGATCTTCGGGCTATTATCATGAACGAGGCACATAAGTCTCGTTATTCCATTCATCCTGGAACCGATAAAATGTATCTTGATTTGCGTAAGCTCTATTGGTGGCCTGGCATGAAGAAAGACATAGCACTTTACGTGGCAAAGTGTCTAACTTGTTCCAAAGTCAAAGCCGAGCACCAGCGACCTGCCGGTCTACTTGAGCAGCCTTTGATTCCCGTTTGGAAGTGGGAGAATATCGCAATGGACTTCATTACAAAACTTCCGCGAACTTCTAAGGGGTGTGATACTATATGGGTTATCGTTGATCGTTTAACCAAATCTGCTCACTTCCTCCCAATCATGGAAACCGATGGAGCCCCGATATTGGCTCAAATCTTCCTTAAGGAGATTGTGTGCCGCCATGGCACTCCTTTGAGTATTATCTCTGATCGTGATACTCGTTTTATGTCGCATTTCTGGCAGTCCCTCCATGCTTCTTTAGGGACTCAGCTAGATTACAGCACTGCTTACCATCCTCAGACTGATGGTCAATCTGAGCGCACCATTCAGACTCTTGAGGACATGCTTCGAGCATGTGTCATTGATTACGGTGGGAGTTGGAGTTCATTTTTTCCCTTGATCGAGTTCTCCTATAGCAATAGTTATCATTCTAGCATCGGAATGGCTCCATTCGAGGCTCTTTATGGTCGCAAATGTCGTTCCCATATTTGTTGGTCCGAGGTTGGTGAATCTCAAATCACCGGTCCTGAGTTGATTCAGGAAACGACTAATAAAATCTCCCAGATTCGTAATCATCTCCTTGCTGCTAGAAGTCGTCAGAAAAGTTATGCTGATAAACGACGTAGACCCCTTGAGTTTGAAGAGGGCGACCTTGTCCTCCTAAAGGTATCTCCTTGGAAAGGAGTCTTCCGATTTGGTACAGAAGGGGAAACTAGCACCTCGCTTTGTCGGTCCGTTCAAAATTCTTGAGAAAGTCGGAAAGATGGCCTATGTACTTGATCTTCCTCCTGAGCTGGCAAATGTTCACCCTACATTCCATGTTTCGAACCTTCGCAAATGTTTGGCTGATGAGAATCTTCAAGTTCCACTTGAGGATATCCGGATTGACGAGTCTTTGCATTTTGTTGAGAGACCCGTTGAGATCATGGACCGAGAAGTCAAGAAACTCAAGCGTAGCCGCATTTCGATTGTTAGGGTTCGTTGGGAGTCCAAGCGTGGACCGGAGTTCACTTGGGAGCGTGAGGATCAGATGAAAGCTAAATACCCGCAGCTGTTCGCTTAGTTTGTTTCTCTTATGTTGTTTCTTAATTTCGGGAAGAAATTTCCAAAGCAGGGGAGACTGTAACATTTCGGATTTCCAATTTGTCAGATTCGACCCGATTTCCTGTAATAAACCCCGTGATCGATAATCCAATGAAGAGTTATGTTTTCTATGATGTTTTATACCTCGTTTGATGTGATTTGGTTCATTATATTGGTTATTGGATTGATTTGCCCTTATTTTGGATTTTACGCGAACACGTCACTAATTACGTTCTAACCGGGGGTTTGATCAATCTAAACATGTATAACACTTGGGTGTGATACTAGTTAAGCATACAAGTGAATACAAGTGAAGTTTGGTGTGAATTTAAGATCTAGAACGAAATCGGTGAAAGTCCGGTAAATCCCGCGCGATTTCGATTTCTAACCGGGAGATCACATTTTTGAGTTCGTATATCAATTTTAGCATTTTTATGAGTCATATGATCATTTACTAAGTCATGAGTCATCACACATTTGATCGGATCGCAAAACGTTGGTGAATTGCTTAAAATCGGGAAAAACGACAAAACCGACCCAAAATACACTTTTTATGATAATTAAATCAACCCTTAATCGTTAGGAGACATACCATATATCAAATTTAGTGGATTATGGGTGATTGTCATGAAGGGTAAACTTAATTTGGAGAAAATTGGGCGAAAACGGGACTCGAATCGGAGCTCAGAACGCAAAAACTGGAGCACAAAACAACGCGCGCGCACCCAGCTAGGGAATGCGCCGCAGTATCGCGACGAGCCCATGGCTCGGTGGCTGGTCGCGATACCGCCCACCGACATGGGCCGAGAAAATCGGGCTTTAGCCCTAAAATCGTGCCTATTTAAGCACTCTTTCTCATTCTAGCCTCCATTTCTCTCAACCCTAATCACTCATAAAACCTCCATGACGGCTGAGTATCATCCTAGGAGCAAGGTTCTTGAAGATTTTCAAGCCAAGTTTGGTGGTTTCGAGTCTCGTTTCGTGTCGGTTTATCGTATCAAAAAGGTTAGAAACTCCAAACCGAACCTCCATCTTCTTAATTCCTTCATCCTCCATCATCAAGATCCAACCTTTATGTTCACTTAAACCTAGATCTTACATTCCAAGGCTCGATCTAGTAATTTTGAACAAAAAGAATGAATTTTTATCAACTTTTATAGATTATTATGACACTTTTTGTTGGAAACTTGCTAAAACCTTATGGATCTTGTTAGATCTATGTCATGGCTGGAAAAAGGACCAATCTTTATGCATGTTTTACTAAGGATGAACACCATAATTGATAGATCTAGTGTTTTTGTTATAAAAACTTGATTTTTATATAAAAAAAAGTCCATCTTTTCCTTATTTTCTTCCATGGATCTTCATAGATCCAAAATCTATCTAACAAACCTTGTTGGATCTTGGTGTAGACACCATTCTAAATGGTAAATCTAAGGTTTGGGTTAGAGGGATCATCACCATATTTATAGATCTAGGACTTCATGAAGTAAAAAGACAATTTTTATATGTTTTTCTTTATTTTTCTTGCTAGATCTTGTTTAGACCATGGAAATCGTTACATTAGAGTATTGATTCTTGGATAGAATATGATTTTGGGCCTAGATCTAGGGTTAGGTCATGTCTAGAATGAAATCTTGGATGTTTAGTTATTTTAATTAGAACTAGCTAGTATTTTTGGAATTTAAAAATAAATATATTTTGAGTAAATCATTGTGTTAACTTTGGAGTTATGACCTTGATATTTGATTATGGTAATTATATACGTGATTAGATTAGCCCTAAAATTAAATTTTGATGATTAAATATGGTTCGGTTGATTTTAAAGAAAATAATCAAGTTTGTGACGTCGTAAAGTTTTTAGTCGAATAAATAATTATTTTACCAAATATTTAACCTAGATTTAGGTTTGACCACTTGAAGTTTTGTATTCATACATTATTATTTAATTAATTCACCAACAAGTCACGAATCCGATCCTACCCTTGTGTCGTTTCGAATCGCTTGTTTTATATAATTGATTACTTATTTATTTATTATTGATTTGTCGGTGTTACACTACCACGTTCGATCGCGAAGGTGATCTCCGGGTTTGATTTCGCGCCGCTATCTCAGTTTCTGATTCGTTTGCTTCACCATCAGGTGAGTTTCATAGCCCCATTTTTATATATTTATTTTGGGGTGCAACATGTACCAATGATCAAACCCTAGAACGGTTTTTCTCTAAAAACTACATGCGTATTCTATGAACGATTATTTGTTAATCTTGCATGATAACTCTATGTGCTCGATGTGTTATGATTATGAACGACCTCTAGAACGACCTCGTGTGACATTAACTGTAAAAAGCCGGGTTAACGGTAATAGATCTATTGGCTTGACAAGCCCACTTGGCCTGCCTCGCGTGTGGCGCCTCGTGATTGAAAACCTTATGGTCAGGTTTGGATCATACACCCATATATGCCCAATTTCATGATGTTATTGTACTCGATTTACACTTGGTCTTGTAGAACGCATGTTTATATTATGACATTACTAAACCTATGATTACTCACCAACTCTTGTAGTTGACCTTTGTTTTTCACATGTTGCAGGTGTTGATGCTTGATTATGATATCGTCACTTAGGAACGCATGGGACTTAGTAGACCTACTTAAATAAAATTAGAACTCGTATGCTATGTTTGAACTTTGTTTAATTTGGATGTTGTATGGATTTATGTTTGATCATTGATTTGAAATATGGCATGATTTAATATATCAACCTTTAATTAGTGTTGTGAGCATCTGGACAATCTTAGCGCCCCGACGTAAATTCCGCCGTCGGTTGGGGTGTTACAATACCAACAACCTTCAATTCACTGATTAGATGTGAAAACCGGGAAAC
>JBCNJP010000017.1:71628449-71689671 GCA_039602395.1 Deinandra increscens subsp. villosa | reverse complement strand
CTGAAATTTTATGCTATAAGATCTAGGCAGACCGTATAGAGCAAAACATAAATAAAAACAAAAATTTTCTAAGTAAAGATTTCAGGTCATACAAGGAACTTTCATACACCTGGTTTATTATAAATATATGATCTACTATGTCTACACAGGCAAATAACCAGGCCGTATGCAGCAAAAGCAGGTTGTATAGTGCATTTTTTCAGAAACTTTCAAAATTTTCTTAGGAACGTTACAGTATCAAGTATGAAAACTTTTTCAACCTAAAATTTTGCATAGACACTTTAAATAAACAGATAAACACAATCATGCCCACACAATACCTACCAGGAAGATAAAATTTTATTTATCCAAGCATAAAATTTGACAAGTTCATCAAATGTGACAAATTTTCAAGTTAATACCAAAAATTTGACTTTTTAGTTGGTCAATTCCACCAACACTTAAAAACTCTTTTCCATTCGATTCGGTGAATTTTTCACCAGACCCAAGAATTTAATTTCATTTTAAGTTGGTCAATTTTACGCCAACACAAATTATAAGTTTTTTGCACAAGTTGGTCAATTTCCATCAAACTTAGAAATTCAAGCACTTTGGCTTTATTTAGCATTTATCTTATTAAAACTCAAATAAGTACCTATAAATCATATTTTTTGCATGGTTGTGGTCAGAATATGTTAGAATGGTCAATTACGTGATCAACAACGCTTATAATTTATATCACCTCTCAGATCTGGCAACCCAAGTCAGATTGTCGGTATTGTTTGTACAGTTAAGCTCATACATGGTAATTTTTAACATATTTCTGTGATATATTTATCATGTTTTGTCCGATTAGTGAAAATAAGTGGTTAACTTTCTATTCAACTAAAGTCAACAATGTTCTACCGTGGGTCATTTTTGCACTTCGGATACAACCTACACACATAAGGATTTTAAAGTGGCACATATGGAGTTGCTTCAACATACAATATTTAATTCCCCCTATTTCTTCAGTGTTAAGTAGCTGATTTCATGAGTGGAATATATGATGGATTTCGTAAAGCAGATGAAAAACCGAGGTGGTGGGCAAATACCTTAGTTATGCAATGGAAATACGATTGAGTCTTTGTGTACTCGTTTAGTAGAACAAATGAACACCTGGATAAGAATAACGATAGTGTTTGAGATGTGATGATGATGAGCAAAGCTAGTAAACATAGATAGATGATAAAAAAGATGGAATGGAAGATAAAATATTAACTGAACGATTACAAGTTACCTACCCCACACATCCTGGGTCTCATGAACTATTATGAGTTCATGAACCCTTACAAGCTTCTAAATATCCATGAATAACTCTCTCTCTATCACTCATGCATTCCTCTATGGGATATGCATCTATTTCTACTAACATATGACCTACCAAGGGCAATATAGTAAATACTAATTTAGTGACAATATCACAATAAATAATAATCACTAAGGCCTTGAGTCATACGTCTTGAGTCTTTACCATGTTGTATGGACGGTATATCACAATGAATAATAATCACTAAGGTCTTTACCATGTTGTATGGACGGTATATGATAAGTGGTCGTTGAGTAATAATCACATCTAACCAAATCTCGTTGTCTCGGTCTCGAGATTCCCAACAATCTCCCCCTATTTGGTAGATGTCATACTCAACACTTGTGACAAAGATTCCAATATTCTAGCAACCCGACTTCAAGATAATCTTCATGTAGTTTCAAACCTTTCATTTAACATTTCTCCTTTGTGAAGCTCCCCCTATGATTAAGCATTCTCTTCTTCTAGCCCAAAACTGATAAAAAGGCCATAAGTGCATAGGGTGTCTATCAAACTCAACACAACGACTACTTGAGGATTCAATCACTACTCAAATGTGCCAATATTGTTGAAGATAAACAAGATAAAGGATCCATGAAAAATTAGAGACTTAATCCCATAATTCAACTATCTTGAAAGTGCTTGGCCGAATACCAAATCAATGTTTTGCACATAGACGAACCACTTTTCTTCTTTTGTGCTATTAACCTTGCCTTCAATTTTTACCATAATGGCGTTGTTGCATCTGTTATGGCTTGAGGACTCTTCAAAGATTAATACTCACCTTTGCATACTTTTGCTACAAATGGTGCATAAAGTCTCATCACATCTCCTCCCCCTAGACTTTTGCATCCGGTAGCAAATAATAAACATGTTCTTGTTGTAATCAAAACCCATAAACAACCTTTGAATCAACATACCCTTGAAATCCAACAGTAGAAAATAATCTTCTCATATCAATGGTAGACTCAAACTTGTGCACAACTCATATAATCAAATGTTACCTCATAACACGTCTGCTATATAGTGAAGTAATCTAATGTAAGAGTATAGTTTTGATGTACCTCGTGAGATTGCTACAGATTTCATGTCTTCAAAAGGTTGACGTGTGGGTACAACAAAAATATTCTTTAATTGAATCAGAATATTCCAACTTGTCTGATTGGTTCCTCCAGACATAAACATTTATACGGATCGGAAACCTGACACGAGATCATATATTTAAACGGAAATTTCTGGATATCAATATTTGCATTCAACAATTTATTCACCTTTGCTAACTCCTTCTTTTCTTCCAACAAACTTTCATTATCATTCTGATAAGCTACTGCTTTGGCAGGGAGTTCATCAGAAGTCTTGTTGAGTACATCAAGCTTAATCTTTGATTTCTCAGGGCTCGAATTAGAGATTTCCATGAAAGAATGCAAGGAATTTGAACTGAAAGTTGCAAAGTTGTCTGAAGAAAATGTTGATTTAACTAACGAAGCTGAAAAATGGAAAGCTAAAGCAAAATAAGTTGAAGCTGATTTCAATGATCTTTTTGAAGAGAGAAGTTCTTTCATTAAAGAAGCATTCTCTTGTAGCAAACTATCAACCTTAGCTTCATAACTTTCATCCTCAACTGATTCATAAGAACTTGTGTCTGAATAATAAACTTCTTGCATTGATGTGGCAATCAAAGCTGATTCATTAAAGACTTTACCCCAATCATAAGTCCTACCAGCTTGAACAGCTAAAGCTCTCTGTATTACTTGATGAATATTGAGAACCATTGGTAGTAGCTTTTGAATCAGATTTGTTTGCTTGAGATTGCTTAGATTCTCTTGCAAAATGTCCAAGATTTGAACATTTATAACACTTCACCTTAGACTTATCTAATCCCAACTGTCCATCAGAATTAATAGATCTCCTTTCAGTCCTCTTTAAAATTTTTTTTTTGCTCTTTGTGATAACATAGCCAATTGCCAAGCCATATCCATTTCATCTAAATTATCTTCATCAATTTCATTGGATTCTTCTCTAACCAACTTAGCATCACCAACATTAGTGATAATCATTCCGAGAGAAGATGAGACTAAAGCAGATATTAAAGCAGCACAATCATCAATTGTTTTGACAGAAAATGCATTCTGATTTGTAAGACCTGGAATTGTAAAACTGCAACCCATGGATGAATCAGAATTTTCAGAAATTCAGAAATTCTGGAAACCTTTCCAATAAACGCTGTACTTGGTGGAGAACTAAGAACACTTGGTTTAGCTTTTGCATTTATGCTTGCAGCATTCTGACCATGATATAACTCAGGGTTTTGCAGTTGAGCCGTTGACTTGTTTGTATTCATCATTTCCATTTCCCGAGCATGAAGCTTTCATGTTAACTCATGAAACGATAATGATGAGAATTCTTTGTCATGTGTAATCAGTAAGACATAATTTTCCCAATTCTGTGGTAACGCCTCCAGTATCTTCTCTTTCAATTCTTCATTCAGTTTTCTCTATCCCAAAGAGCAGTGATGTTTTCTTTATCATAATGTTGAAAGTTGTCAAATTCTTTGTTCAAAACTTTTCGTCTAATTTTTTGTATTGCTCGTTCCCTTCACATCTTGCTGATAAAGCATCCCATAATTGTTTCGTCTTTTTGCAAGTGCTGAATTGATGTAACAGTTTGTTAGGTAAAGCCACGGTGAGATAACCAAAAGCCTTTTGTTCAAGTTCATAACTTTTCCTCTCTTCAGATGAGAAATCTTTCAATTCTTTATATTCTCCTTGATCAGTTTGACGTGTGTACAATTTCTCAATGCTTTATGATCAGCCCTTACCTTTTCTGATCGAGGGATCACGGTAATACGAGGCTTCTCGATCGAGTAAGGTGCTTTCCAATTGAAACTCCTACTTTTCAATCAGAACCATAGGCTTTTCTTTCGGGGATATCGGTTTTCGATCAGGGGTTCCAGGTAACTTAGGCTTTTCGATCAAAGGCACGGGTAATCAACAACTTTTCGATCAGACGGATGCTTTTCGATAGAAAATCTAGTTTTTCGATCGAAAAGGTACCTGATAATGGTTTTCAAATGGTTTTGTCCCCATTTTTAAGCCATTATGCTACCCAATTTTCAAGAAATTTCAAAGCCCTAAAAGTCTAAGGGTTCATTTATAACATTGTGTTACCTAATGGAAGTTTGCTTGTTTTGGCTTATGTTTGTGTGATTGCAGGGACTTAGAGTTTGTGAAGGATCATAACATTGTTTCATATCTACTTGATCCACCTGCCGACTACAAGGAAAAGTACCAATCACTGATAGAAGGGTTGAAGAAGTGCTATCTGTACATCGCTTTAAGTGCTAATCCAGTCATTTGCCAGAGGATGCAACGAGAGTTCTGGAAGACTGCTATTCTTTCAAAGGATGAAAAACAGATACAAGCTGAGATCCAGAACACAAGAGTGATGCTAACTAAAGAAAGTTTCCGACAAGCACTAAGGCTGAAAAATAAGGCATCGGATCCAATTGCCTTGGATAAAAAGATTGTGACCCAGTGTTTGAAAGAGATGAGTTACACAGCTGAGTCTCCATCAACCATGAAAGCTCCTAGATTTATACAGCTTTCATTTAATACCAGATATCTGAGTCTGAGGAAGTCCAGTGATACCCATGATTCAAAGCCAATGGGGATAGACATTTTTCCCATGATAAATCCTAAGAAGAAGCTAACTGATAAAGTCCCCTTTGGGAACAAGTTTGGAGAATTTGCTGAGATTGCTAAAGATGAGGTTCCACCTCAGAGAAATGCAGTAATTGAAGAAGAACACAAACTGCCCGCTTTAGAGAGGCCTGTCACTGAACTATCTAATAGTAATGAGTAGGCAGATGATTTTGACCTAGAAGATGTACAAATGCCAATATTAATTATGACACATATCTTGATGAGACAGGAGTAGAAGAAGAAGAGACTGAGATCATTGAAGGACAACTGACTAGAAAATGGAAAGCTACAAGGAATCCTCCCCTCAGTACTTCTATTACAGAAGATGTGACTGAACAAATCAAGGTTGCTACACAACACCTTACTAAAGCTCTAAATGACCCAAGGAGGAGACGATTAGACCCAAGAGTGCCTCTCACTACTAATACTGGAGTCGGTCAATCATCTTCCTCCACACAACCCACAACCCAAGATAAAGGGAAAGCAGTAGAGACAAATGAGTATAGGATCCAAAGAGAGCTAAGATCTAAGATAGCCGAGCTCAAACCCCAGAATGTAGCCCAAAACGAAGTGATTCTTCAACTACTGGATATATAAAAGGTGTACAACACTGAGCTGCAAGATTAGAAAAAGACTAACAGAGAATTCTCAGTGCAAACTAGAGAATTGCACAAGCTGGCGAGACAGCTCAGCTTTGCAGGTAAAAGTAGTACAAGTAAGTCCCAATCAAAGAAATATGATAAAGGAGACCCTAGAAGTAAAGGAGGTAGTTCAGGAGCAGGTGGTTCCTCACATGAACCAGTGTTTGATTTTGAGGATGATATTCTTAATGAACTTGCATCAGCTTCTATTCTTCCTGAAGATGCTGAAAAGGAGAATGATACAAGAGACCGAGACTACATGAGTGTGCCTGCTGCTGAATTTGATGGAGGATGGGAAGCCAAGACTTTTGCATATCCTCCTGAGAGGTATTTAATTGAACTTTGTGACCATTATCATGATAAGAGAGGAGTTACTTGGGAACCTAAGTCATGGATGTTTGATGGTGAGAAGCACATGTTTGTGGTCAGAAGAAGAGGGCCGTGTCCATTGGAATACTATAAGATATTGAGTATGCCGAACATTTCTATAAGAAATTGAAGAAAGCTGTGCTGAGCAAGTTCAAAAACTTTGATGATTTTCCACATAAAAATTCTTATACAAAGAAGTACAGGCAGTTGTATGAGAAGAATTCTAAGAAGAAATTTTTAAATGTATTGTATCCTCCTACAGAGAAAGCTAAGACTATCTCTCTTCCACTTACACATCTTGAAGGTTGCTTGGATGATTTTCAGACATGGGCATATACTGAATATACTGGTGAAGCTAAGATTATTTGAAAGTCAAAGACAATGAGTGTGATGGGTACCCCACACTATAAGACATACTCAGATATGTATTTTCTTTTATATCACACTGATTTCATTTGTGATTTAATCACAAAATGATTGAATTCATGATATCGTCAACTGTGTTCCATGCAAAAACAAATAAGAACGTTAAATCGTCTACCTTAAGGTCGATCTTTCGATACACAGATAATGCCTCGGATTTAACAAAATACAGAAAATAAAACAAGTTAAAATTGTATAACTCAGCAACAATCAGGTCGGTACTCCCGTACACGTAGAGAAAGTCCGATGAGTTATACGAAACACCAAAGAAAATAAAGCAAAACGTCAAACGAACAACAATCAGGTCGGTTTTGTGGACACGCAGAGAAAGTCCGATCGTTTGACAAAATAAAGAAAATCAAACAAGTGTAAATCTTTGCAAAATGAACACATGTTTACACAATGACCTCTCATTTTCTTTTTCACATATCTTTTCTTGATATATCATGAGATATGCATCAAAATGTTGTCCACTTGGTCAAGCATTAGTATTTAATGTGTTTATCACATCTGAATACTTTCTTATTTAATGCCGAGCCTACCAAGCACATCAAACAATGATCTTATGGCTTTTTCATCTATTTTATCCATGAGCCAGATACGTAAGCCAATGTACCATCATTTCCCAAATATGTCGGATACAATTTCTCATTTTTTCATTGTTTTTGTATTTTCTGTTTTTTTTCAATGTTTTTGTATTTTTCCATTTTCTCCCCCTTAAAATGAAAACTCTATTTTTGAATTTTCATTTTAACAAAAACACAAAGACACTATTTTTGGTTTTTCAATTTTCTCCCCCTAAACTAGATACGGTATGTAAAAGAAAGAAAATTGACCAATCGATACTGATACCTTTTCCGTTTAGCTTTTAGAAACATTACAATTTAGAAATATGAAGCATTCAGTTTAAGTTAAGCAGGAGACTCCACTATCAGTAACTGCTTGAAGCTTTAAACCTACAATCACTAACATGTCTTCTTGAAGAAACGTGCACACTGGATTTAATGATTAAACTTCAAAGGACCCGAAGCACACAGCTTCTGGTCGACCAGTGTCTTCCATAAAATCAGTTACAGCCGTGCTAACCACTTTAGGTCGCCACTGTATTTTTGATTTTTCATTTTTAACAGAGTCATCATCATGTGATGAACCACCAACACTTGAATCAAATTTGAAAAATTGTTTCATTTTAGATTTTGATTTGGAAGGTGTAGACTCAGTAAAAATCCTGCATGATTCATCAATAAATGTGGCAGATTTATTTCAAAATGAACTTTTTACAGTTTCAGGACAATCTCGTGCCATGTGTCCCTTTTGACGACATTGATAGCACAAACGATAGGATCGTTGAGATAGGAATTTGTCCTGAACTGAAGGACATCTATTAATGACCTCAGAACCATCAGAAATATCATCAAAAATTTGAAATTGGTTAAAATGTACCCATTTTGATGTAGGACTTCGAGGTGTGGAATTAGATCCAGATGACGAAGAATCCTTAACTTTTTGAGCATCCCGAGAAGAACTTTCAGATGAAGCCTTCTTCTGAATCTTACTTCCGAATCCCTTTTCCATTGTTTTCATGAACACTTGAGCCAAATAATAAATTTGTTCCAAGCTTGTATCTTTCTTTTCTTTTGGAGCTTTCTTGGGCATATTCTTCTTATTCTGCTTCTCAAATTTCTGATTCTTGTATCCCAACCCAGAACGTTTGGAACCAGATTTAGACGATTCATCTTGAGAACCAGAAACACCATCATTAGCCATTTGAGAAAATACAGCTTTGATATCCTTCAACTTGTTGGCTTCAACCAAGTTAGCAGCAACTTGTGCTTCACTCAACAAACCCTCGTTTTTCTCAATCACCTTATCAGTAGAAATGACTCCTTCATCAGAAATAAACCCACCAGAAACAAATTTAGAAGCAGATTTGCCAATAACACTTTCCTCCTTTTCACTTTCTTGTTTGAAACCATTGATGTCTTCTTCTCACATTTCTTAGAATCAAACTCAGCATAGTCACCAATTGTTTCAGAAAATTTGACATCAGCCAGAGGATCAGTTTGAACCAATGGAGGTGGTAATTGATTGAATTCTTCACCGCCAAACACTTTTTTGAAATTTTCGTCATTGCACAAATAACTGGTGAAAGAATGTGAATTCTTTAAGTTATTTAGTTGACGATTCAACCAGAATTTAAACATTTAAATATGATATCTTTTTCTGCGCTTCACCCAAAGCCTTTTCTGGTTCTATCAGCTGTTCTGAAACTCTGTTAGACAAAGACTTTTCTCTTCTCACTTTATCATGAGTATCAAACATTTCTTGTGTAACTTTTTCCACCTTTCGTTGATAAATCTCTACATTTCTTGTCAACAATTTGTTTTCTTTTGTCAGATCGATGACTTTATCTTGTAATTTTGACTGATGAGCTTTATAATCATTGTTCGAAACCATGATTTCATCATAAGCTTTCTGAAGTTCAAAATTGGTAATCAGAAGCGATTCCACTCTTGCTTTTGATTTCTTATACAATGCATCGAAATCTCCAACAGCATCCTTTGCTTCGAACTCCCACTTTTCAACCTTTGTAACTAACTCATCATTTTCGTTTTTTAACTTTAAGATCTGTCCTTTATTGACACTAACTATCTCATCCAATCTTGCTTTTAGCTCTAAAACCTCTTCTATCAACACCTTATTTTCTTGTTCCAATATTGCATTAGCTTTGAAAATATCATCAGAAACTTCACACTTCCTTTTGTAACCTTCCATCTCTTCTTCTTTCTCTTTCTTTTCACTAAGCAACCCATCTTTATCAGAAATCAATTCTCAAATCTTTCTTTCTTTTTGAGCACAAAATTCACACGTTGACTCATACCCACTAACTTCAGAAGCACTTGTTTCAGATGCACTTGTTTGAGATTCAGAATCGCTTGATTTAACTTGCATATTAGCCATCAATGCATAATTTTCTGGAGAATGAACTAAAAATTTGCATCTTTATTATGATTATGAATATCTGAAGTACTTAGTTTAGAAGAAGATTGCTTGCATTCTGGAGCAAAATGTCCAAATTAGGAACATTTGAAACATTTAAGCTTTGACTTATCCAGACCAAGTTTTTCTCCCTGAAAAATAGATGTCTGGCCATGTTTCTTCATGAATCTCCTTCCTCTCTCCACTACCATAGCAAACTGCCATTCCAGATCTAATTTATGCAGCTGATCATCATCCATCTGTTTTAGATCCTACGGAACCAAACCAGAATTACCAGTTTGACTAAATATGGATCCAAACGAAGATGATATGAAAGCAGATAACAAAGTAGCTAGATCTTCGGTTGTTTGATTAGAAGTAGATTTGCTTGATGACCTATCAGGAATAGTAAAACTGCAACCCGAAGAATAAACAGTATTCTCAGACTTTTCAGCAAGAAATGCTGTTAACGGTGGATTACTGCTTGAAATAGAATGTGATTTTGTTTTAGCATGCACAGTAGCAAAATTCTCTCCAAAATATACTTAAGGATTCTGAACAGATGGAGTAGCTGACTTTTTCACAAGTAGTTCCATTTCTCTAGCTTGTAATTTGCTTAACAGCTGATTGAATGTCCAACTTGAGTAATTTGGATCATTAGACAACATCATCACACAATTCTCCCACTTTTCAGGTAGCGCTTCCAGAAATTTCTCCTTTAATTCATCATTTTCTTTCTTAACACCTACAATGTCAAGTTCATTGATCAAATGTGAAAACCTTGCAATCAAATTTGTGATCTTCTCATTCTCACAAAGCCCAAAACTATCAAACTTTTTCTTCAAAAATTTCTTTCGAGTATTCTTGTACTGATCATTACCCTCACATCTTTCCTTAATAGCATTCCATAATTGTTTCGAAGTTGGAAAATTATTAAACTGATGCATCAAATCTTTCGGTAATGCCATTGTGAGAAAACTATAAGTTTTCTTTTCTCTTGCAAATACCTTCTTCTCTTCAGGCTGAAAATCACTTATCAATTTTGGTAAAGTATTAGCAATCAACGGATACTCATATTATTTTTCAAATGGAATCCAACAATCAACATCTTGTGAGTATATGTAAGATTCAAATCTTTTCTTCCAGATATGATAATCTTCCAATCGAAGAAATTTAGGAACTTTATGAGTTTTTCCGATTTCATTATCATAGTTCATCATGGCTTGCATCGAGGTTTGCATAGCTGAAAACGCTTGAAAATCACTCATCTTGAAGTTAAAAATCGAATGTCAAAACTTCGAACTAAAAAACAAAGGTCTTCCAAGCGGATTTTGGGGGTCAAAACCGGGGGGTACTGGCCATTAGGCCAGTAAAAGTATAGATCTCGTCAAGACAAATGTTTTGGCTGGTATTAGCTCCTGTAACTCTTAACGGTTCTCAAGTTATGTCAGTTTTAGTGAACAACACTTTTCTGCCAGCGTACCAAAATTTCTCAGCGTATCAAATGCGGACCAGATGACTTCAGCGTACTAGACCACCCTCAGCGTACTAGTTTAGTACGGAGTAACTGTCAGTGGACCAGTGAATAACCGTGGCGGACCAAACTTGAAGATTGTCTTCCGGACCAGATTTCAGCGTACCAGAAACTGATGAATATTGTCTTGCGTACCAGAAGCGTACCAAAGGTGTACCAGCTGTTCCTCGAGTGTACCATTGACGTACCAAACTGAGATCGACTGATTTTTAGAATTTTTGACTTTTGGAAATGGAAATTAGATCAGTGAGGTGCGAAAACACTCTAGGAACACTCAGAAATCATCTTTGACCTTAGAATCACTCAGAATTGAGAAAAATAGATGAAAAACATAGAAACCCAAACTTTCTCTCTAAAATTTCGAAATGGACCAAATCAAAGCAGTAGAGCAACCTGGATTTGCTCTGATACCACTTGTAAAACCACTGAGGAATCTTACTACTGCATGATTCGGTAAATCGAGAACAAACACGATGTAAATAAAGCTTTGCTTTATTGCTTCACTAAGAGTTACAAACTAGAGAGAGAAACACACTCAGTTATACACAGTTAAGAAGATGAGAATGACAGAACTATTAAGCTCTCTCTAACATGAACTATTTATAGTCACTTACATACAGGCCGACATACCACCTGGCGGACCAGTTGGTACGCCCGTACCGACTGGTACGGCGGACCATATGGTATGACCATCTTGGTATGTTGACTATATGACTTACAAAGACGCTCTAGTCTAGATACAATACACGAGACACAACGTAGCATATGAATATGCTCTATTAATTTTACTTTCTTTTATTTTTCTTTCTTAGATTAATTAAACTAAAACATAGATTTGGCTAGATGTTGAAAGCGCGCTGAGTACCCAGAGACCTCACTTTCCATTGTGTCCTTGAACGATATTGATTCAACTTACCACTACTATACTGATCCATGATGGTTGCACTTGTCCGTGCAATGTGGTGAAATAGTAGTCGTCAAGTAAGTCGTGTTTATAAGTTTAAAAGCTTTAAACTGCTAAAAAGGTACGAAAAAAATATTGCCAAATTTTATATACACCTCAGCACGCACTAAGTTTTTTGGCGCCGTTGTCGGGGACACAAACGAGGATTTTGAGAAAAGTCCAAGTTAGCAGCATGGCCATTAGTTTTGTTTGAATTCTTAGATAGGATTTTCTCTATTTTATTTTGTTTTTGTATTATTATTTTCTCCAGCTCATCTATCTTTCTCTGAGAAGTATTTCAAGGATGGATAATAATCCGGAGGAATATTTCGGTTACATTGATGGATGGCCTCAATCTGTATGGTGCAGAATCTGCGGTGGTCCCCATTACTCTCGGGATTTCTACATTCCAGAGAGAACGCATGCGTTCTTGCGAATGGATGAACCACCAGTCGAAAGTCCAAGCTATCATTGTAGTTCTTTTTCACAATATTCACACAATAATAGTTCTTGTCATAATCTTAATCAGTCTGAGCTAAAATACGACAATTTGCAGGAAGATATTAGATCACAAGATTTTGAAAATGAACTAACTTCAACATCTTCCCACTCTACATCTTGTTCCCACTAATTTTTCTTTGTCTGCATGCAATGTAATGAGGAAAACTATCAGAACACAAGCTTTGTTCATACACCACGTATAGAAAATCCGCCTCATATCCGACCTAAAACGGACCTCGAAGAAACCCTAGAAAGAATGTTAGAACATATAAAGGTTCTAGAGGACTATTTTAGTCGAATAAAGGAAAGAAGATGTCATAATCAAAGAACTTGTCTCAGATCCTATCATCTCAGAAGCTCATCTCATTTCATCAAGTCCTGAAGAAAAGGAGTTAAACGAAACCCCTTCTTTTCATATTCCGAACAACCAAGATACCGAGCCAGTAAAAAAGACAGAAGAAATGCACAAGCCAGACGAGACACCAGTCTCCTCATCAACAAACGGTAAGAGTAAACCTCTTCCAGATCAGGTACGCATTTCTCCACCCTCTCTTGAAAATCTTTCTAGTATACCCACTAATGCAAGATTTTTCAAAGAAATATTCACTTCACCTAAACTCGAAGAATTAAAGCATGTTCTATTTACAAAAGAACAATCATTACACTTTAGAACACTTTCTGATAAATTTCTATTCCATAAGATACAAACTACTGTGATTGATGATAGTTTGCTAGTAAATATGATGCTTAGCCCAATGCTTAATAAACTAGAGTTAGGAGAAATAACCCCTTTTTGCCTGCCGTTCATTTTCTCCGACCGATCTACCCGACTGTCGAAAGGAATCATCAAATTCGTCGTAATCCGTGTTAACAACGTTAACATCCCCTATGATTTCGTCATCCTTGATGACACACCTTTAGTCTTCGGGAGACCCCTCTTATAAACTTGGAGATCTGTGATCAGACCGGATAATGAAGAAATGATGCTCCAACTCGGAGATCGTCAGCTTTCTGTGAAGATCGAAAGATCCCTTAGGTATGCTGCATCCGACAACCCTCCGTCGTTGAAAGAAGTAGAAAAAGAAGAGCTCACCCAGGAAGTCCTGGAAGAGGAGAAAAACTCATCTACTGACCATGATCACTCGACGCCTGAGTAAGTCCATACTATTCAAGCCAACCTAGAAGAGGAAGATTCTAACAGCACGCCGGCAACTACATATCAACCCACTGTGGAACTAAAGGAACTCCCAGAACATCTGGAGTACGCCTTCTTCCATGACGATTGCATCTTGCTTGTGATCATTTCTGCACGCTTAAGCCCACAAGAGGAGGAAGCATTGCTTGCTGTCCTGTGTAAGCACAAGAAGGTTATTGAATGTAAGCTCTCTGATATCAAATGAATTAACCCATCGCTTTGCAGTCACAAGATCCTTATGAAAGACGTATATAAGCCTGTTGTTCAGCCGCAACGAAGGGTAAACCCCAACGTTCAAGATGTGGAGAAAAAGGAAGTTGTCAACTTCTGGACGCTTGACTTATATACCCCATATTTGACAGCCCTTGGCTTAGTCTTTTTTAGGTAGTACCCAAGAAAGCATGAATAATAGTCATCACTAATGAAAAAGAAGAAATCATTCCTACTCACACAGTCACTGGCTGGAGAGTCTGCATAGACTATAGAAGGCTGAATGACGTCACTCGAATGGATCACTTTCCTTTGCCATTCATAGACCAAATTCTCGAACGTTTGTCTGGATATATGTATTATTGTTTTCTTGATGGTTTCTCCAGGTATTTCCAAATCCCTATAGACCTGGAGGATCAAGAGAAAAGAACATTCACATGTCCATACGACACCTTTGCCTATAGACGTATGCCTTTCGGCTAATGTAATTCTCCCGCTACCTTTTAGCGCTGCATGGTTGCCATTTTCCACGATATGATCGAGAAATCCATGGAACTCTTCATGGATGACTTTTCGGTTTTTGGCAACTCATTCGATCATTGTCTGCACAATCTGGAGAAAATGCTTGCGCATTGTGAAGAAACTAACTTGGCACTAAATTGGGAAAATTGTCACGCTATGGTGCAGGATGGCATAGTTCTTGGTCACAAAGTTTCCCAAGCCGGATTAGAGGTAGATAAGGCTAAGATAGACACCATCTCTCATCTACCACCACCATCTTCCGTCCGCAATATTTGCAGTTTCCTCAGACATGCAGGATTCTACCTCCGTTTTATCAAGGACATCTCTAAGATCTCAAGACCTTTGACAAAACTGCTGGAGAAAGAAGCAGTCTTAAAATTTGACAAATAATGTTTGGAAGCTTTCAATCTCCTTAAAGAAAAGCTTGTTCATGCACCAATCATGACTGCGCCAGATTGGTCTCTTCCTTTCGAGATCATGTGTGATGAAAGTGACTACGCTGTGGGAGCAGTATTAGGTCAACGAAAAGATAAGCACTTCCATATGATCTACTACGCCAGTAAAACGCTTAATGATTCCCATGAAAAACTATACAGTTACCGAAAATGAATTATTAGCGGTGGTATATGCTTTCGATAAATTTCGTTCATACCTGGTGTTATCCAAGACTATTGTTTTTATTGATTACGCAGCTATAAAATATCTCTTCAAGAAGCAAGACGCTAAGCCACGACTCATCCGTTGGATTCTTTTGCTTCAAGAGTTCGACATTAAGATTCGAGATAAGAAGGGTGCTAAGAACACTGCCACTGACCACCAGTCCAGGCTTGAAAATGATACTCAATCTTCAGGAGGAGAAATAAATGAGAGATTTCCAACAGAATACCTCGAAGGAGTTGATTCTTTCGCAGAACCCTAGTCTGCAGACATAGCAAATTACCTAGCAAGCGGATTAGTATCTAGATGGTTAACACATCAACATCGAAGAAAATTCTTTACTAACGCTAAATATTTCATATGGTAAGACCCATATCTTTTCAATATATGTTTCGACCAACTTATCAGAAGAAGTGTCTACGGTACTGAGACCACTCGCATCCTTGTACACTGTCACTCAAGACCTTGTGGTGGTCATTACGGAGCTAAATCCACCGCAATAAAGGTCCTCGACTCCGGTTTGTACTGGCCATCTATATATCAAGATGCTTACAGATTGGTACGAACCTGCGATGCTTATCAAAGGACAGGAAACGTCTCTTCGCATAGCGAGATGCCCCAGAACAATATCCAAATCTTTGAAGTCTTTGATGTATGGGGGCTTGACTTTATGGGACCATTCCCAACTTCTATAGGATAAATTTACATCCTAGTGATTGCGGATTACATCTCCAAATGGGTTGAAGTTGAGGCTTTACCTACAAATAACGGCCGTGTAGTTGTTAAATTTCTCAAAAAGTTGTTTTCTAGATTCGGGACTAGTGACAAAGACACACACTTCTGTAACCATCAAATGGAAAGAGTTCTATCTCGCTATGGAGTAATCCATAGAGTTTTAAGAGCCTACCATCCCCAAAAAAATGGTCAAGCTGAAGTCACCGACTGAGGTATAAAATGAATCCTAGAAAGATCGGTCAGAAATAACCGAAAGGGTTGGGCTGATAAGCTCAATGATGCTTTATGGGCATATTTTGAACAGCCTACAAAAATCCATTGGGAACTACCCCGTACCGGATGATCTATGGCAAAGCCTACCATCTTCCAGTTGAATTAGAGCATAAGGCATACTGGGCCCTTCGCACTATAAACCTGGACCTACAAAAGCAGGTCATAATCGACTCACTCAGCTTACCGAACTCTAGGAATTACGCGGCCAAGCCTACGCCAAATCCAGCATCTACAAGGACCGGACCAAGAAATATCACGATTCGCATTTGAAAAAGTTGAGGAGAATGCAGGAGGGAGATAGGGTTTTGCTATACAACTCCCGTTTAAGACTTTTCCCTGGAAAGCTAAAATCCAGATGGACGGGACAATACAAAGTGACGCGTGTTTACCCTTACAGTGCTGTTGACATACAAGGAAAAGACGGATTATCATTCAAAGTCAACGATCATCGTCTTCTTACCATTTTTTATAGACACGCCCCGTGCCTAACTCAACACGGGTCGTGTCCATGTGACACAATAATGTTTATCGAATTTGGAATCTTCTGAATGTCTGATTGTAGAGCACGCCCCGTTCCTCAGCACGACACACCCCGTGTCGATCAGTCTGAAGCTGTATAAACAGCAGGTCTGCCCCCTTGGCTGCACCTACACCTCACTCTTTCGTCACTTTCCAGCTTTTTTTAAAACAAGAGTTGCACACATACCCAAGAAGGTAAAGCTCATTTTGTCTCTACTTTTGATCTTCTTAGCCATCCTATAAATAGGCATGAATATGAAGAACATTCACATTCTTCATGTGTTCATTCATGGGCTTCTTGATTTTTCACGCATGAACTTTAGTCACACTCCTTGGAAACTTTTATTTTGGTAGTCTAAACCCATTTAACACTCCCAAAATCGTGACTAAACATCCAACTACACATATTTGGATGACAAATGCTATAAAAACCAACAAACCATGATTTTTTTTCAAGTTTTCAAGTTCAAGTTCATCCATCTGACAGGACGACACGCCCCGTGTCTACTCGGACACAGGTCGTGCCATGCTCACCAGCATGCATATAACATGATTTCTGCTGATTTTTTAGTTATAGCAATCTCTGACGGGTCGAACAACAACGAAAGGACTCCTCCGGTGATCTCCACTCTTGTGCAAGTGTGTATGACCCTTAGGAATGACCTCGATGAGGCCTACAAGCGGGAAATGGAGTTGAGCGACTGCGTCAACTTCTCAACGGTTGTGTTTGAATTTCTTACGGGAAGCCTCGCTCATCTTAGCGAAAGGCTCACCCCCATTCTTGAGCCATAGTTCGTCCCCTCAGATGCCCCATGGCCCGAAGAAGAAGTGGGTGAAAATTCCATCCAAGAGCTGTTCGGAGATGACGATACGCTCATCACTGCCCCAATCCTTGATGGTTTCATTGATGATTTTATCATCAACCTTGGTGATGATGATGATGACGTCCCAGTTCTCCCCCACGAGCTCGGGAGTCGTTAAGGTGGCGGGTCCTAAAGAAGCTTGATTGAAGCCTAAATAAGTAGCTTAAGAAAATTAAATAAATTGATTGTGATATTTGAATGACGAACTTTTAGGCATTCCTTAGAGAGAATGAATTATTTTGATAAGTGTTTTGATTGCATTTAGATTATGATCTCGGACTAAATGTAATTGATGAAACACTTGTATGTTTAACTTAGTGGTAATATAATGTTTAATCTAGTAGTTTGATTATTTTAGTAGTTTAATCTTTTATTTGAGAAAATAAAATAGGTACCGGCTCCTTTGATATTCTGTGGGACCCGGAGGTCAAAATGCATGGAATGGTAATCATTCCATTGGTACTTTTTTCAGATTGCTGAGGAAGTTCTGCAAAAATTTTCTTACCCCAAACTATTTTTTATTGTCTATTGTCTCTCTTTCTACTAACGTACGGGTACATTGAGGACAATGTACATTTTAAGTGTGGGGACGGGAAAATACTGGGAGACGCTTTTTTAGGACTTAAACCTTTGCCTTGTCCAGATTCAAGCCTTACACAAAACTCTATAAAAATGAGCCTTGATCTCACCCAAATTTTAAAAAAATTATTGTCTCAAACGGAACGGTACACGTGAAAGTTTTCCTCCAAATTATAAAAACCTCAGATTCCATTGAATTATATATCATTTTCAAAGAAAGATTGAAATATTTCTTTATGACAAGAGGAACAAATTTATTTTTAAATAAATTTATATTTCCCCTTCCCCTATACTCGGTGAGAATTTGAGCTCATTATAGCATGATCACCTATAATGAAGATACGCTCCAAAATGGACAAAAATGGGGACACATGCGTTAAATGATTGAGGCACCTAGGATTTCCCCACTTTCCGTTTCTTAAATCCCCCTTTTCCTTCACTCCACAAATAAACTCCCCATAGTTCGCCCCTTTGAGCCTAAGCCTTTTTGTTTCAAAACCCCATAGTTCTTGAAAATCACCCTTTTTATTTTCAAATTATTTTCGTAAAAATGATCTCTTTTATGAAAATCCAAACTTAATGACTTTTTCAGTCTTAATAAAAGCTATGATGTTGACCCGTTGGTCCTGGATTCGCACTCAGTTGCTGCTATGTGTAAAAAAATGTTGTTCGAATAAAGGAAAATCCCAAATGTACATTCCCCATGTTTAAATAAAATTAGCAATCACGAAGCTCTTAATTTAGTATTTTCTTTTGAAAAGTCATGAAAAAAGTCGGATTTTCGAAAGACCGCTATTTTACACTTTTCACCCCCCCCCCCTTTTTTTTCTTATAAACACATATCCAAACCCTACCCTAAGCCTACCCCTTTTAAGCCCTCATGATATTTATGTGGATTCCAGTGAGATCTGTGGATGTTCAATAACGTGTCAGGCCTATGCTCTCTGCTCGTCTTCGCCCAGGTATGAGTGTTAACCCAAACAACTGGATAAAACCCTGAGAGCTGAGTGATCATTTGTGAGGTAATAAATTTAAATAAAAATAAATTCTAGTAGGCTTCTCATAAATTTTTTTTATTTCAAATGAACGAGGGAAATAAAATAATCCAATGGAATGAGTGTTGGTCCAGAAACAACAACCGTTCACGATATCTTAATCTCGAACAAGTGCGGAAACCTTGTACGAGATCGATTCAAGAGAAAGATGATGAACTAGACTTGATATGAGTGATAACCAACACAAAAAGATCAAATCTTGAATGAAGAACAATCAACTTTCTTGAGATTGATGATTATGATCGGAAATACAAATAAGGTGGCTGAAATCATAAACCAACAACTACTTGGAATCATAGACTAGGTGGGTTTATATACTACCCATTACAAAACCCTAAAACCAATCATAAACCCACTAGAAAAGCTGGCCCAGTAAGCCCAAATCATAATCATGAGAAGCCCAAATCAAGTTAGCCCAATCTAATGTTCATGCCTCATAAAGTATAGCCCAAAAATCTTCCCCTAGGCATGAACCATTAGAGCGTCTACGGAAGCATCAAATCAAATCTGAAGGTATTAGGCTCTTTGCTCGACCACCATTCACGTTCCACGATCCGGTTTGCTGTTCCATAAAAGATCCCCACCCTAATAGCATTTTCATGATCATTCTCATCACCGAGAATAGGTTAGGAGGCGAGGAGCTTAATATCAGTACCTTGAGAAGAACTCTGTCCTAGGGCACCCTGAGCACTAAGGCTACCAGACTTCTACACGTCTTCAAGTTTCTTTCTTAGATCATAGAAAGCTGCATACAGGAATCCAATGTTGGCTTCATTCTTGCTTTCCTTCTCCTTCAACCTCTTGTTTTCTTCTTTAAGCTCTTTTATCTCCCCATCTCTCTTCCTGTTTTGAGACACAAGGTAGTTGATTTGAGGATCAGCACTTATCCTGAGGTCGATAGGGAGTTCACTAGCTTGAGCAAGATCTTCAACAAGTGCTTGGTACGGACGAAAGCTTGGGATAACAGGAGGCTGGCTTGATTCAGCAGACAGGTTCACTCTCACAGGACTTGGCTCAACAAACATGCTATCCACATCAAAGAATTGCCTTTCATCATGAACTGGGCTATGTTCATTCTGAATAGGACTTTCAGTCTGCATTGAAGTTGGTTCTGGTACTTCAACCTGATGATCAGCCTGAGGCGTGCTTTCCACATTTGCAGGTTCAGATGCATCAACATTCTGCACAACTTAAACATCTGAAAGTTCGAACACCATCACGCTTGAGCTTGTTTTCTGAAATTTGAACCTGATGCTTCTAGGATCCAACTTCTTCCTTGGTGACGGTTCACGCACAGGAATAGGCTCTTCAAGTACATCATCCACTGTAAGATGAGCATCCAACTCCTGTGGAATTGAGTCCACTGCTAGAAGAGGAGTTTAAGTCATCCCTCGTTCTCTTGTGGCTAATGGGCCCTAGATCCCCATAGATATCGTCATTCAGATTCTCATGTTCAGGGAAAATGTCATCCATCACATTTTCTTCATCAGAAGGTATGTCCTCTGTTTCTCCCTGAACATTCACAGGAACAGTTGCTGTCACATCATGGTCTTCAGCAACAGACACATTGACCGGATGCACTTCTGGCTCGGAATCAGATTCTTCTTGATCTTGTTCCCTTGGAACTTCAGGGAAAGCACCTCTTTTAGACCATTCAAGCCTCCCTTGAAAGCTACTCTTTCCCTTTCTATCTTGGGTTTGCAACCCGAACACACTGTTATCCATGAATTTGATATCCAGCTTCTCAATCCTCTCTTGAATCATTGGATATTTCTTCATAACCACCATTTGCACAAACCTTGGCGTCATAAGAAATTGTTCTCTGGCGCTCAAATCAGCATTGCCAATCCAATCCAACAGCATCATCTTAGAAAAATTATAGTCCCAGTCCAAGGCCAGTGCAACAAACGCTGTGCCATGCACTTTGTTCAACTGATCATAGCTTGTTCTCTTCCCCAAGAAGGATTTCTGCATGTAGTGAGCCAAACACCTCCAGTAGTGCGGCAGTAGCTTCTTGAAAATGGGAGGGAATTTTCCTTCATACCCCAAGGACTGAGCACCTTCTAACACAACGGTCTTTGAATACTCCATTGTATCTTCAGCTTTATCATTGATATTCAAACCCTGGCGAATGTCTTCTTCAAGAATCTCAATCTGTCTGTTCTGAACGGTTGCAGTGATCCTTGTTTTGTCTGCACTTGCTCTCGCAGTTCCCCAGAATTCTCTGACAAGTTGCTCATCGATCAGCACGCTTGTCCTAAGAGCATGATTGATTTTGCACACGTTCAGTCCTGCCACCAAAGAGTAGAATAACTGCATATGTCTCTCTGGAGGGTCATCAAGATAGGCCGGTATGCAGTGATCTCTCTCAAAGTGAATCTCTTCGTCAAGCATATCTTCTGCCATCTGAGACAACGAGACAAATGCATCAGGTTTAATCTCAGAAAAGAGCAATTATGTTTGTTAACACCATCTTGAAGCTCAATTGATTATCACATTTTACCGTTAAGTTCATAAATCTCAATTGATATTTTCAAGGAAAGAATTTGATTTTGAAACACAAATTTGACAAAGCACACTCTTAAACGTTAACTTGTTCAATTTTATCTTAAAAACTATTGAATTTAATGAGATTTCAAAAACATTTTGTAATTATTTAAGTGTTTACTATTTTATATCTCACTTTAAATGAGTTTACGATCAGAAAAACGGGTTTACGATCCGATTATAGGTTCACGATCGGGTCAAAAAGAAAACCGGTTTAGGTCCAATCGAAAACACAGGGCCCGATCGTAAACCTCCATATGTCGTAAACATCAGGGTCGTAAATCCCTTCGATCGTGAACGCTGATCGTGAACGCTGATCGTAAACGTCGCTTGTAAACGCGAATGGTCATCTTCAACCTCGAGCCGATCGTAAACGCAGAAAACCACCATTGTTGTACCTGCAACATCTCGTAAACACATCAAAACGCATCATTTAAGCATAACAAACACCTACAACTACCTTTTAACAGTAATCGACAACCACAAAATCGACTTCTAAACTCGAGATATTCGACGCGAAACACGAAGAAAGATGAAGAAGATCACCGAGTGAAGAAAAACTGTGATTGGAGCTCGTGAATCGAAGTGGAACAGTCGATTGAGAGAGTGTATCTGTGGTCGGAAAATGAAAGCGAGGGTAGCGGTGTGCTCGGTTTACACCGTAGATGGTCGGAGGTGGCTGAGATCGATTTTCCGGCGACTACAAGGCGGTGGTTAGGGTTTCAGGAGCGGTTGGTCGTAAACGCAGAGGAGAGAGAGAGGGTGAATCGTGAAATGTGAATCGTAAATGAGGGGTGAAGGGGGTTTTGTTAAAAAAAAATTCCATAACAGCCCCTCATGTTTTCAAAACTGTCAAAATACACTCCCAAACCTCATTTAAATGTATAAACACTTGAAATGTTGTTAATTTTGAAAACTTTGAGAATTGCAAAACTTCCCCTCAGACTCATACCCCGATTATCTGATCATGATCATAAAATTTTTTTTAAATATTCACAGACTTAAAAAGATGAATATAAAATACATAATAGTTAAGATAACCTAAAATCGAGATAAAAACATACTTGCCTTGAAGCTGATGTTTTTCATGGATCAAACCAGACTTATCTTTGACTGAGGAACCTTTTTCAGCTTTTGTTACTCGACGCTCTAGACAATTGCCAGAATTTTATACCACACAAACTCACATCAAGTTATTTTGAAGTGCTTAAATTATGGTACAATATTACCGTCATGTTTAACCGTCCCCACACCCAATTGTTCATAGCAAAACCTACCCAACCTCAGAGTTTATTGAGGATTCACAAACCCCCAACTTGAGGAACCATGCAACACCGTCATGACAAACACTTATTTCTTTAATTATCAGTTGGTGATCAGGTCGGCCGCATAAGCACGCAGAGAAGACCAAACAAAATAATTATTTTATTATTTTTTCTTTTTCTTTTCATTTTTCGTCTTTCTTTTTGTTTTTCATTTTATCTTTTCTGAGGTGTTGTCATAACAGCAGAACATGGCGTGTGAGAGAGTGAATACTAGGTATAATTACCACTCTCAACCCGTTTTTGCTGGGACTCAGTCTTTTAAACCATGTAAACTAGGACGGGAAACTAAACATATATAGAAGTTAAGTTTGCTGCACTTACATTGATGATCATAGTTTTGGGTTGAACTTACCGACACATCATCTTTGAGCAATCTTTCACTTCAGCCTTACACGTGTCAGTCTCCGATTGTCTTGGACATTTATATCACTTCCTACCAACTCAAGGCAAACAAAAGACTTCATAAAAACCTCAAACAAATTTTTCAGATTTTCTGAAACAATGACATTTCTTCCCCTGTTTTTATGAGGCTTTTGAAACAGAAACATCTTTTTTTATAATTCTTTTAAATATTTTTTAATAAAACTTAAAGCAAAAGTAAGCAAAAATAAAAGCAAAACTATATACAAAAAGTTTTGATCAGATCATTCCTCGAAGGCAATCATCCTTAGGCCTTCAACACACATTTCAAAATTTGGACGAGGAAGGGGTTTTGTGAAAAGGTCAGAAACATTTTGATCGTGAATTTACCTTTTCCAACTGAATCAACTTCCTATCATAGCAATCATGAATGAAATGTACCTTGATATCTATATGCTTTGTTTTGGAATGCTGAACATGATTTTTGACAATTTGCAGAGCAGCAGCGTTGTCACAAAAAGATTGGAGTATTAATGAAATCCATCCCGTAGTCAGTGAGCTGATTTTGAATCCACACTACCTGTGAGCATCCAGTTGATGCTGCCACATATTCAGCTTTGGCAGTTGACTTGGAAACGGTATGCTGCTTCTTGCTCTGCCATGAGATGAGTCTGTCTCCCAAGTACTGACACCCTCCAGTTGTAGATTTCCTGTCAAGGTCACTACCTCCATAATCACTGTCAGTAAACGCAAACAATTGAAAATCAGTATTCTTAGGATACCAAAGTCCAAGCCGAGGCCTGCCCTTCAGATACCTAAAAATACGTTTAACAGCAGCTAAATGAGAGAGTTTAGGATTAGCCTGATAACGTGCACACACACACACTGCATGCATAATATCCGGCCTGTTGGCTGTTAAATACATGAGTGATCTCGATCATCGAACGATACATGAATTCATTCACTGATTCTCCATCTGCATTTGCTGTCAGTAGAGGTCTGGATGCCATGCGAGTGGATATAGGTTTGGAGTCCTGCATCTTGAACTTTTCCAGAATCTCATTCACATATTTTGCTTGATGAAAGAGAATTTCAGTTTCATCTTGTTTCACTTGTAATGCCAGGAAAAAATTTATCTCCCCTTGATCACTCATCTCAAACTTCTTTCTCATGATATCCTCAAACTCGGTGCATAATTCTTCATTTGTAGATCCGTAGATGATGTCATCCACATACACTTGCACCATGATGATATCATCATTCACCTTCTTTCTAAACAAAGTTTGATCAACCACTCCCCTGATGTAACCATTCTCCATCAAATGTTTTGATAGAGTCTCATACCACGTGCGTGGAGCTTGATGCAAACCATACAGGGCTTTATCCAGTAGATATACATGATCTGGATGTTCCTCATCCACAAACCCTGGTGGCTGACCCACATAAACTTCTTCATTCATTTCAGCATAAAGGAAAGCTGGCTTGACATCCATTTGATGCACTGTGAAGTTGAGATATGTTGCAACAGCAAGGAAAATTCGAATTGCTTCCAATCTAGCCACCGGAGCATATACCTCATCATAATCAACCCCATGCACCTGTCTATGTCCTTGAACAATCAGCCTTGCCTTGTTCCTCACAATTACACCCGTATCATCTTTCTTGTTTTTGTACAACCATCTTGTGGGTATAACCTTTTTATCTTCGGGTCTTTTCACTAGACGCCACACTCCCAATTTTGAGAATTGATTCAGTTCGTTGTGCATAGCCTCTATCCAACTTGGATCAATAAGAGCTACCATCACATTTGGAGGCTCTATCTAGGAGATGAAACATGAGTACATGCAATGGTTGATGTTACCCGTGCGGCTTCTAGTAGTGACACCTGCTGACACTGGCCCGACCACATTGCTAAGAGGATGATCTTTGTTGATTCTTGTGGTTTGAATATCTGGTACTGAAACCGAAACATGCAGGTTAGTATCATTAACATTATTATTCATACCTTGGGTTTCAGGCTCCTTCTGATCATCATGAGTTCCTGAAGATTCTGGAACATCCACAACATCATCCTTAGGAGCTGCTGCTGATACACTGTCTCTCACATTTTCCACAGATGGCCTTACTTCAGGAACTGGAGCAATGATGTCTTCTTCTTCATCCAGACCAGGAAACATGCTTGCGTAGTTGAAACCTTCAAACAATGATCCATAATCAAAAATCCAGTCTGGTCCAGTTCCTGCATCAGTTAGGTTGTCTTCTAACCAGTCAACATTAAATGCCTCAATTATCATTTTGGTGGTTTTGTTGTAGACCCGATAAGCACTATTTGCAGAATATCCGACAAAGTAGCATTCATCAGCCTTTGCTTCGAACTTCCCCACATCAGACTGAATTAGAACTGTGCAAGGACATCCGAAGGTCTTGAAGTATCCCACCCTTGGCTTTTCTCCATAAATAATCTGATAAGGCGTCTTCTCATGCCGCTTGTTTAAAAGTACTCGATTCTGCACATAACAAGCAGTGTTGACTGCTTCGGCCCAAAAGAAAATTGGTAATCTCGCTTCACACAGCATAGTTCTGGCAGCTTCAATGAGTGTTATGTTTCTTCTTTCAGCAACACCATTCTGTTGAGGTGTGTATGGTGCACTGTACTGCCTTTCTATACCTTTCTCTCCACATAACATATTCAACTCAGTCTCCACAGAACATATTCAACTTAGCATTCTTAAACTCCGTTCCGTTGTCTGATCTTATCTCCTTCACTTTCTTGCTCATCTGATTTTCTATGAGAATTACAAACTTTTTTCACCAGTTCTGGAGTTTCATACTTGTTTGACAGAAAGAAAACCCAAGTGAATCGAGAGAAGTCATCCACTATCACCAGACAATACGCGAACTTGCTGATACTCAGAACTTGCATTGGGCCGAAGAGATCCATATGAAGTAGTTGCAACACCGATGAGATAGAATTCGTCATTTTAGATCGATGTGGTAACTTGTGTTGCTTCCCCTTAGCACATGCAACACACTTCTCAATTGATGTGAACTCCTTGATCGGGAGATTTCGAACATGCTCTCCCTTTGCCAGCTTGTTCAGATTCTTCATGTTAGCATGTCCCAAGCGACGATGCCATAACAAAGCCAGATTTTCATTTTGCTTTGATATAAGACAGGCTTCTTCAGATGTCGGAGGATTACCCATGTTGAGAAGATAAGAATTCGCTCGTCTTGGTGTACGCATCAGGATACACTCCTCAGGAATCTTGACACCAGGCTTGAGAATGATACATTCCTTCTTGTTGAACAACACAGAATATTCTCGATCACAAATATGCGAAACACTGAGCAGACTATGTGATAATTCTTCTACATAATGCACATCTGAGAACATCAAGCTGCCATTCTTCACCACACCTTTCTTGCTGATCCTGCCACCAACTCCACCAGCAAAAGATACACCTCCTCCATTGAAATCTTTAACCTCTTCCAAAAGCGATAAATCTCCGGTCATATGTTGGGAGCAACCACTATCAACGTACCAGAGATTGTTGACAGTTCTTCTCGACTGTCCCTACATGAATCAAAGATCAGTTAGAGTCAGGTACCCAGGCCATAACAGATCTGGGCACACCTTTGGAATTAATGTAGTTAACTAATTGAAGGGACATTCCTGCTTTTGATTCAGTTACACTCAAAGTTTGAGTGTGGACTTTTGGTTTCAAAACAGGATGTTTATGCGGTTTCATCACATTGGTTGAGTTCTTCACTGATGCAGGTTTCTTTTGTGGAGATGTGGCCTTTTTACCGGCGAGATTTCTTGACAGGAGTCCACTCAAGTTTTAATTTTGTCTGAACAACTTGTTTTGTTTGAGAGGCTTCTTTTGATTTTGAATTTTATGTCTCAACCTTTGTTTTTACTTGAGGTTTAGAAATTACTTTTGATTTTAGACACTTGTTTCTCAACAAATTCCGGTCTCATCTTATCATTCTTTTTGTAAACTCCTTTAGGTTTGTAAGTTGGTTTCGGAGTTTTGGCCACATTCCACTTTGCATCAACAGGCTTCGTCACTGGAGCTTTTGTGTTTAAAACCATAGACTGTTGAGTCTTCATTGGTTCTGAACTTTGCTTCCCCTGTGACAAAGCTTGTTGCTTTTGATCTTTGTTTTCACCTGTCATCATTTTCTTCAACATACTAGTCCGTGGGTTTTGCGGATAGAATGGTTGATAAGGTCTATTCACACAGCTCGCAGTAAAGTGCCCTGGTTCTCCACACTGAAAACAATTCATAAGTCTAGGCCCATTTACATGACTACAGAGATATGAGCGTCTTGGATAAGACGACTTCCATTCAGGCTTATTATCCCATTTGTGTATTACATGTTTTGAAGCTTTTTCTGGTTGTGTAATTAAACAAAATTGTTCTGATTTTGATTTGTTTGTTCTGTTGAAAGTAGACACAACCTTAGGATAAGAGACAAAGTCCTTGGGCTTAGACTCACGGCCAATTCTTGTGTTAGGCACACGAATTTTAAAACCATTAACTTTTTCATTAAAATCAGAGACATGTTTTGATGACAAAGACATAATAGACTATTTTGACTTGGACATAATAAGTTCTGACACAGATGCCAGAACAGTTACGATCCTTAGGTAAATTAGACAGTTAAACTACTAGACACATGACACTCTTTGACTCTTAAGCATTCAGCCATCCTTCTCGAGAAACATCTTGGAGTCACTTACTTCATCTGCACATGAAACAAAAATGTCAGACGAACCAGCATTATTGTTTAATGGTTCCTGGGATGGACCTGGTTCACATTGTGGATGCCACAATTCTATTCTGATTACCTGTAAGGGAATAATTTGTGGCTTGTGTATTAAATCATCACTTGGCGGACTATTTTGAAGGCCTATGTGATAGAATAGGTGAAAATTAGTTGGGTTATGGGTATATTGGGTCATTGGGCCAATTTAGACATGTTTGGGCTCATTTAAAAATAGTTTAGATGGAGTTTAGTGGGCCTGAAATGTCAAATACGGGAATTGTGAGTTATTTAGGGTATAGGAGATTAGCTTGGAAAACAAGCTAATCATCTCCTATAAATAGAACCTAGTTATTGTCTAGAATAGGGTTGCATAGTGTTTTGCGAATTGGGGTTGCATAGCCGAGACCATTAAAGGTTCGGTCTCTAGGTGTTTAGCAATCAACATTCAAGGTTTCTCAAGTTTACTCATCGAGTTTGTGTATCTTTATCTGTGTTTTCATAATATTTGATCTTAGCTTATATTGTTTATACTTGAATCACCTAGCTAAAACCGGATTCCGCACGGTTTTACTAGTCTTTGATATCGCGTGAGGGTTATATTGATCCTTACAATTGGTATCAGAGCCAAGAAACGCAAGTTTCGAGGCTCTCGCGATATCCGATTCAAGTTTTTGACAACTAACCGTTTGAGTTTTGTGGTGATTTTCAGCTTTTAGCACGTTCGGAAGTATTTTTGCAGGTTTCAAGTCAAGACAGGAGCTTTCGAGGTGCTTAATTCGTGATTTGGAGACTTTTCGACCCTGTTTCTAGACTTTTCGATCGTCCTCCTGATCGAAAAGCCTTTTCTGTCGCGCCATTTCGATCGGAAAGTCCCCTTGTGACTTTTCGATCAGCCATCTGTAGATCGAAAAGTCCCCCTTGTGACTTTTTGATCAGCCCATTTCGATCGAAAAGTCCCCCTTGTGACTTTTCGATCAGCCCATTTCGATCGGAAAGTCCCCTTGTGACTTTTCGATCAGCGCATCTGTCGATCGAAAAGTCCCCCTTGTGACTTTTCGATCAGCCCATTTCGATCGGAAAGTCCCCTTGTGACTTTTCGATCAGCCATCTGTCGATCGAAAAGTCCCCCTTGTGACTTTTCGATCAGCTCCATTTCGATCGGAAAGTCCCCCTGTGACTTTTCGATCAGAGCATTTCGATCGGAAAGTCCCCCTGTGACTTTTCGATCAGCTTCTCTTTTCGATCGGAAAGTCCCCACTGAGACTTTTCGATCCGCTGACACTTTTCGATCAAGAAGTCTGCTCTTTCGACCGACCCCCTGTCCGATCGAAAAGTACTTTTCGATCCAACCCCTTTCCGACCGAAAACCCACTTTCCGATCGAAAACACACTTTTCGATCCATCCCCTTTTCAATCCGTTCAAGTCTTTCAGTTCGTACTTGATCCAGAAGTTCCATCCAAAGAAGTTCATGGCACCCATTCTACCATGTACCACTTCATGCACCAACAATAATGAGGAATGCCTAAACCCTAAGTGTCAGGCTATTTTGAATGAATGTAAAGACTGGGAACGTAAGTTTACCAATGAGACCCTAAATCGCGAATTAATTGATAGAGACCTTAGGGAGTCCAAAGGTAAGACCAGAATATTTAGAGAGAAACTTGAGGCCATTCAGGTTGATGTTAAGAGTCTTCAAAGACAATTGAGTGATAAAAGCACCTATCTTAGGCTTGCTAACGCTAAGGTAGAAGAACTAACTAAGGAGGTAGAGGAACTAAGAACCAAACTTGACACTTCCCAATCTGCCCTTGAGAAACATCAAGTTATTCAAAAGAAAATGATGGACTCTCATCGTGCTTTATTCAAATCAGAGGAGCGACTCGAGCAGGTAAAAGAAACATCCGGCCTCGGGGATGGAAATTGTCCTCCCCCATTACAACATGAATACATCAAAGTGCCCCAAACTGCAGATGAATTGTTGAAAGAGTCCTTGAATGAAGCAACCATGGTATATGGGCCTCAATCAGTGAATAAAGATGAAAAGACAGCCACAGAAGCAACTCAGTTAAACAACACTACTGAGTGTACTAGCTCAAGCTCTAGTGAAGTGAAGAAAGCTGATGAAGAAAAGTTGACTCCTTATCCAAAGATCGAGACTCCTTATTCCAAAGTGGTTGATGAGGTAAAGCGGGAACGAGTGGTGATGACTACCAGACCCAAAGGCTTGGGTCATGATGGTGGTTTATCATCTCACATTAAGAGCTTAAAACCCAAGATCACCATCAAGCCTCCAACTTCGGTTCCTATCAAGATTGAAAGGCCCAAGTTAACAAACAAGTCTCCAGTTTCATCTGTAGGCTCATGCAATTGCAGTTGTGGAAATGCTGCCTCGACATCAAAGAATACACGGAGCACAAGAACTGAAGCTTCAAGGAACCAGCCCACAGTCGACCCAAGATCTGCAAACGGGTCAAAGATGCAGACACAAGCAAATGGTGCTCCACCTCAGCAGCTAAGGACAAACGGTTACACGTCTGACTTCTATCTCAAGAAGCAGACTTGCTTTAATTGTGGCAATCCTGGTCACATTGCCCGAAATTGTCTTTATCGCCCCTATGAGCCATATTATCCGCACAGTCAAAGTGTTTCATCTCAGGAATCAGTTAAGTCTAAGCCAATGAAGGTGCAACCACCTAAGGCAATGAAGACTGTTTCTCCTAAGATAAAACCCTCTGATCAACATTGGGGCAATGCCAAAGAGCGGAGAAAATTTTCAAATCAAAAATATGTTTTTCCAAATTATGAAAATTTTCATAAAAAGGTGAAGAAACCAATTTCAAAACAACACAAAGTTGACAAACCTAAAGTTACCCCTCCAAAGGTAACTAAAACTGTTTTGAAAAGGAAACCTGAAATGAAGAAGGTTGAAATACCTAAAGTCACTACTTCAAAGGTGACTAAAACAACTTTCAAATCACCTGGAATCTGGAAACCAAAATCAAAGGCAGCTGCAACTCAAATTCCTGATTTTTCAAAGGGCATGTGTTTAAAAGAAGTAACTTTCATTGATTCATCGGGTCTACCCAGAACCACAATGGCCTGGGTACCTATGGCTAACTGATCTCTCACCTTGTGCAGGAACAGTCAAGGAGGACTTTCATTAACCTTGTTTGTTTGTGATAGTGATTGTTCTAGGCACAGGATAGGAGGCATCTCTCTACTACATGACATGAAGATTTCAATGGAGGGTATGTCTCTATGTGAGAGGTAAATCTGAAAAGATCAGCAGAAAAGGTAACATTGTCTGAATTGTTTGTTTCTTGGCTAATTTGATGTGAAGTATGGTTCTGCATAAAACAAAGCCCATTTCTGAAAATTTTCAAAAGATAAACTTTGAAGGTTAGCTTGGCCAGTTTTAGTAGATATTTAGTGATGCGTCTGTGTGTCAATAATTAATAAAAAAAACGTGTGTTGATTTTAAAAATCAAAAAGCAAGGGGAAGAATAGATAAGATGAAATAGTTGACCCCTCAAAAATTGTGCTTTTTAATTTTTAATCTTTTATTTGTGTTTGAGAAGGCAGGGAAGTGAAATATTTCCGTTCTCAGAATGACTGACACGCGTAAGGCAAAAGTGAAAGACATGATCCAAGGTGATGTGCTCGGTAGGCTCAGTTCCAAAAAAACAAAGGTATGGGTCACAACACTTAAAGATAAAGTATGTCATTTGACGGGAAACACACACTTAGGTTAAGTGCTTGTTCTATTTGACTGCGAAATTGTTCCCGATACACACGCCGGACTCCAAAGTGTTGAATCGAAAATCTCAAAAAGTCGGCGTCCCCTCTGTTTTGTGTGAGCAAAGATCTGGGGATGTCAAAGCCGTCAGTCAAGTCTTGCCTTTGCTTTGCGTGAGCAATGACTTGGTGTAGAATGGTTGACGTGTTAATCAGATTTTCCTCTGTTTTGCGTGAGCAAAGACCTGGTTAGTCTGGATTAACGTGCTTGCAGATCATTGTATATAATTTACACCCCAAAAGATGCCAATGTGCACAACAAAAGAGACCCTCTAGCGTCCAAAACCCTTTAGCCCTGACTTTGTGACTAGGCTTATGTGTTTGATGAAAGGTTACCACCTGACTGATAAATGCCTCTGAGTTGAAATCATACAAGTCTTTGTATATTATTCCTATCTCATTTATGATCTGTTCTTTCTCTTCTCAACCAAGTCTCGAGAAAAGATTCAAAACTCCGGATATGGGAATGTGAAAATATGTGGTAGGGAATGATCAAGCTTGATAGACTGCACATATTAATTACCTAGGATTTGTGTGTGACTGTCGGATGTTCATAATTAATGCACCTAAAAGATAAATAAGTGACAAACAACCGGGAAAATGAGGAACATGGGTTTAAGAAGGACCAATATACTGGCAATCGCCTGGACGTGTTCGAGTAACAGAAGCTGAAAAGGGTTCCTCAGTCAGATTCATACGGTTTGATCCCAAATAAAACCTTCTCGTTTAGAAATTTGATATGTTTGTTTTATTTTTATTTTTCTTGTTGAGTCATCTTAAGTTTTTATTGTTTATTTTTCAACCATGGCCAGGTTGATTTGAGAAGTTTAAATAAGTTTTATGGGTTTTATGCAAGAATGTTTCACTCCTCCAAAATCTCAAGGGGAGATAATGCGAAGAGTCCTTGGGTTCAGGGGAAGTGTTTTTGGTTAAATAATGCTAACCCGATAACCAGTCATCGTCTGGTTAGTGTCTGTTTCATGTTGTGTTTGACAGGTTAAGTGAGAAAGAGAACTCATGGAGAAGAAGGTCAAGGACTCAGTTGACCAAAGCAAGAACTCTGCTACTGTTCGTGTTGAAGAACCAGCCGGAAAAGGACTTACCCTATGCTCAGGGGAAGTTTGTTGGTTGTTCAAGTAAAGCTTCCAAAGACACCGTTCTCAAGTTTAGGGGAAGCTAATTGAAGAAAAGATGCAGAGCAGTCACAACAAGAAATTCAAGAATGCCAAGACAGAGGTTTTCAAAATTTGTCCTCTGAAGTCACAAGCAAGTCAAGACAGTTACTACTGATTCAACAATGACTCAATAGTTTTCAAGAAGAAGCAAGTATTTGAGAATCGTCCTCTCATTACTTGTTCATCATTTGCAGTTCAAGCTGATGCTGATTAAGAGAAAGAGCCATCAATCATCCCACATGCTGTCCAATGAAGATTGTAAAAGAAAAGAATCTTCATCAACCCATGCTCAAGCCAAGGAGAAGACTGCAAGTTCTGAAGATTGAAAGTAGAAGACATTTAATATCACAAGCCAAGGGGAAGATTGTAAGGGAATAATTTGTGGCTTGTGTATTAAATCATCACTTGGCGGACTATTTTGAAGGCCTATGTGATAGAATAGGTGAAAATTAGTTGGGTTATGGGTATATTGGGTCATTGGGCCAATTTAGACATGTTTGGGCTCATTTAAAAAGAGTTTAGATGGAGTTTAGTGGGCCTGAAATGTCAAATACGGGAATTTGAGTTATTTAGGGTATAGGAGATTAGCTTGGAAAACAAGCTAATCATCTCCTATAAATAGAACCTATTATTGTCTAGAATAGGTTGCTAGTGTTTTGCGATTTGGGGTTGCATAGCCGAGACCATTAAAGGTTCGGTTCTAGGTGTTTAGCAATCAACATTCAAGGTTTCTCAAGTTTACTCATCGGTTTGTGTTCTTTATTTGTGTTTTCATAATATTTGATCTTAGCTTATATTGTTTATACTTGAATCACCTAGCTAAAACCGGATTCCGCACGGTTTTACTAGTCTTTGATATCGCGTGAGGGTTATATTGATCCTTACATTACCCAGCCCATACATCATATGTTTCTCATTTTCTAGTTCCTTTTCTGTCATAGGTTTCACACCACCCAATACACTATCTAGGGGAGGTCCCGCTTCATGCATTTCTGATTTAGATCTATCTACCTGATCCTCCTCATAGATCATACCTATTATATCTCTATGCACAGGTTTAGGAACATTATTCTTGTTTTGTTCAGAAAAACTAATTCCTATTCCTCCGTTATCCTTACCAAACCTAACATCGGTTATGCAGTTGGACAAGGCCTTTCCAGCTTCAAGCATTCTTTTATTTCTCATTTGATTCACACCTAATTTTACTTGCATCTCATTGTTCTGATGTGTAAGTTCATCTACCTGTTTTCTAACCTCAGCAATCTCTAACTTAGCATTGTCATAAAGGACAGACTTCTCAGAGGCAAGGGCTTGGTATTTCTCTATATCCAATTTCTGAGCTTTAACTTTCTCCTCGCTCTTTTCCCATCTACCCTTAAACGAACTTCTAAAACATTGCATATCAAATAATTCTATCTCACTATTTTTCCAAAGTTGTCTAAGGCCAGGAATTAAACGAGCACAAGTGGGATTATTGCATACCTTTGTGTTGTCAACATCGGCTGCAAATGCCTCTTTGTCTTCAACCAGGTTCTCCTCATCAGTGACCACAAAAGCATGTTCTTCATCAGCATCATTCTCCATTTGAGCAATCATAGTACCCGTCAGACTGAGTTCCCTTACCTGCGAAGCCCATTGATACTCTCCACAGTCTTGCACAACCAAAGCCTTTGTCTCAGCCTTCCCTTTACCATCTCCAGCTTTCTTCTCTTCTGGTTTCTCCCTCTTTGGCTTGGTACACTCTCTTGCAAAGTGCCCGTACTCATCACAGTTGAAGCATCTGAGCTTACTCTTATCAAAACCCATCCTGCTCTTGTCCTGATCCTTCCATACATTCCTTCCAGTCTTAGCCATAAACTTCTTAGCACGGAAAACTGCCATTGCCATCTGCCAGGAAACATCAAGCATTTCCACATCTTCAGGATTGATCTGATTCAGTTCTCCTGACAGCATATCAGTAGGCACCAATGTTCCAGCCATAAGTGCATGGTAACTGTTCATAAATCCCATTCCAAGGGCAAAGTTGGGATCATTGGTAGCATTAGCCTCATCAGCGTTGACCATTCCACTTGAACTTGCTTGAGATCGTGCCACGAATGCAGTTGACTTTCTGTTAGCACTTGAATCATTTCCAGACGAACTTCCAGCTTGCTTTGAACCTACTTCTTCAGATAAAAGTGCCTGATTCAACTTTCCTGCCATGCTCAGTGAGCTTAGATGATTCAGCTCCCTCTGTTTATCATCAATCATCTTTGACTTCAGTTTGTTGATCAGCTCATCAACAGTTAACTCACTCAGCTTGTTGTTATCTTTGATAATTGAGATGTTGGTATTCCAGTTCTTGGGTAAACTGTTCAAGAGTTTCAGATTCTTGTCTTCCTGTTCAGGTTCAACATCATAGCTTGACATCTCAGTAATTAAGGACACAAATCTTTGGACTTGAGCTTCAAAGGACTCTCCTTGAATGTGATTGAACAAGTTGAACTTCTGCTTCAGCATCTGTTTACGGCTCGCCTTAATATCGGGATTACCTTCATATGCCACCACCAGAGCATCCCAAAGTTTCTTCGCAGTTTTGTACTTCTTAAACCCTTGTGCAATTTCTGGTGTCAAAGCCATAGTCATGATAGCATAAGCTCTCTCATCCTTGTTACACTTTTCCCAATCATCATCCGAATATTCTGCTTCAGTCTTTACCACTCCAACCTTTCCTGCTTCAGTGTGTGTGGGAATGAACGGTCCATTGACAACAGATCTCCAAAGTCTCAAATCAACACTTTTCAAATGGTTCTGAAATCTGTATTTCCACTCAAGAAAGTTATCAGCAGATGTGAGTCTGGGAGGACGAGTAGTTGATCCAATCTCAAAGTCCAGTTTCTGATACATGCTAGGTTCAAAATCCATAACGAAAGCTTAGGAAAACTTAAACTAAATGTCCAAATGTCCAAAAAGAGAGTTTCCGATCGTAAACACTTGTTTACGATTGAGTCAGACAGCTGGATCGTAAACTCCTGATCGTAAACCTGTTTCCGATAGAAACAAGTCGTAAACACCGATTCCGATTAAGATGAGTCGTAAACACGTTTCCGGCAGGGAAAAATCGTAAACTCGATTCCGGTCGAACAAAATCGTAAACACCCAAAGCTTGAGTCTTGATGTCGTAAACCCGAAATTTGCGATCGTAAACCTTCAAAAATCACTTCTTGAAGTCGTGAACACCAAATCGATGAAGAACACCAAGAACACCAAGTCGTAAACACTCAAAAACGCCCAGAAAATGATCGTAAATCCAGAAAACAATAGCAGATCAATCGTAAACCCAAAGAGCAGCTCCAAAACCTTCAAAAAAATCGAACTTTTTCCAGAAAAAGCTTGAATCCAATACCGTGAGAACCTCGAATCAGTGATTCTTGGCTCTGATACCAATTGTTGGTCCAGAAACAACAACCGTTCACGATATCTTAATCTCGAACAAGTGCGGAAACCTTGTACGAGATCGATTCAAGAGAAAGATGATGAAATAGACTTGATATGAGTGATAAACAACACAAAAAGATCAAATCTTGAATGAAGAACAATCAACTTTCTTGAGATTGATGATTACGATCGGAAATACAAATAAGGTGGCTGAAATCGTAAACCAACAACTACTTGGAATCATAAACTAGGTGGGTTTATATACTACCCATTACAAAACCCTAAAACCAATCATAAACCCACTAGAAAAGCCGGCCCAGTAAGCCCAAATCATAATCATGAGAAGCCCAAATCAAGTTAGCCCAATCTAATGTTCATGCCTCATAAAGCATAGCCAACAATGAGAAGTTAAAAACTAAAACAGAGGACTACTTTTATACTATGCAACACCTATGAGGCATAAGCAGAGAAAAGCCACTGGGAGTATCAGGTCTGTCCAACACAGAATTTTGCTTGAGGACAAGTAAACGTTTATGTGTGGGGATGTATGATATGCATCAAATTATATAGATTTTTATATTAAATATCTCCCACATTGTGATTTAATTATGATTAACTAACATCAAAACAAAGCCATTTTGCTTCCTTTTTAGTTTTCCAGGTTAAACAAAGCAAAAATTCACAAAAAAGGGACAAAAAGAGATAAAAAAAAGAGATAAAAAACATAAGATTTCCAAAATTGCTACTTAGGCATGACCCGTGTTCAAGTAGATATGCCCCATGTCCATCCTCAAGAAACGACTCTGACTTGTTTCTACACAACACGGCCTCGTGCTCTGCTTAACACGGCCCCGTACTATAGACCTCTACACAGCACGGCCCCATGCTCTGACTAACACACCACCTGTGCCCGCTAGAAGAAGATTCTCCAGATGATCTCCTACATGACACAACATGTGTCTATGACAGGATGCCCCGTGCCATTTTCCCAGACTGCCTATAAAAGGAACCCTCCTCCATCATTTCAACTTGCTCAATTCTTTCCTCTCTTCTTTAGTTTTGTTGAGCCATTTGGCATTTTTAAGCTTTATAATCTAGTTTATAAGAACTATAACTTAAGTAAGTTTTTGCAAGTGTTTGTCTATGAATCCTTCTATTTCTCTTTAGCAAATCTTTAAAGCCATGCTTGGCTAAATTCTTATACTTGCTTGGGAAGTAACAAACCTTTGGTGGGTTTGTTAATGACTTTATAAACTCGCTTAAGGTGTGTCTAATGACTTTATCAAAACCCTTTGTATTGAAAGTTTATTATCGATCTTTTGAACCAAACGTGCTCTACTTATCACAGACCATTTGAGGAGTCGAAATCTCATCAACCAGACTTGCAACACCCGTTGGGGGGACGATGCATGATCCTTCTGGTGACTCGCATCCCATGCTACATGGTATGTTCGGGGTCCTTATAGTCTATGTAAGCAAACCTGGCTGACCACGCATATGCGGGCTGAAAGTATTTGGTTGGGAATGAGGGTTGGTAATATTTTGTCACTTCACGGAAGCCGAGATGGTACGTTTTTGTGAACTTGGCTTTGGTTACGCTGGACGTGCATGCGCGAGAGTGGTGCATGGAAGAAACGGGGCTTAGTCCCTTAAAAAGATAATTTTCATAATAACATATCCGGTACGCAGGGTTGTTCCCCTGTTGGTTCTTGATGATGTGTCGAGTATGGTGTGTTGACCCGAGAGGGGGGCCCATAAGTAAATGGCATTACACCATTACATTTGTTCACTAGCAGCACAATTCCCAGTGGTTCGTACTCCTCGCAGACGATCACCCGGAAGAGTAGTGATACTAGATTTGAGGCTGAGATGCGGTCTTGTTGCCTGCTAGAGAACAATCTGAAGAAAAGATTATAAATACTCACTCAACCTTCTTCAACCATTGGTACGTTCTCCCAAGTAATACTAACTTCGATCTACATTTCTTAAAGACACCATCTTATTAATATATTACTTTCTTTTATTTTTCTTTCTTAGATTAATTAAACTAAAACATAGATTTGGCTAGATGTTGACAGCGGGTTGAGTACCCAGAGACCTTACTTTCCATTGTGTCCTTGAACGATCCCGATTCAACTTACCACTACTATACTGCTCCACGATGGGTGCACTTGCCCGTGTAATGTGGTGAAATAGTAGTCGTTAAGTAAATCGTGTTTATAAATTTAAAAGCTTTAAACTGCTAAAAAGGTACGGAAAAAATATTGCCATATTTCATATACACCTCAGCACGCACCAAGAGCCTTGAAACCAGTCTTCCGAATTAGGCAATCTTTATTATCGAAGAACATCGGCATCTTGTTGTTACAAATTTGTGACACACTGGCAGATTAAATTTTTAGATTAGACACCAGGTTCACCTTCTCAAATATAACATCTTCATTAGAGAGATGACCGATTCCAATTATTGTACAACCAAACTTATCACCTCCAAATGCAGCTGGACCAACATACGATGTTATTTTCATAGTATGCAGCAGATCCCTGTTGCCAGTCATGTGCCGGGAACAGCTGCTATCCATATACCACAAATGATCTAGCATGATACGACGTTCCTCTTCACGGATTAAACCCGACTCTGTTACCAATTGTTAGGACCAGATTTGAGCCTTCTTCTCATCTGATTCATGATGCAAGTGCGGAATTCATGCATCGTGATCATATATGGATCAATTCACATGTTGATTGATGGATCTGAAACTCAAGAATACGAAGAACACACACAGTGCTCCCAGATCTGCTCTTAATGAATGCGTACCTAGGGTTTCATCATTGTAAGTATATATAGTACCTGGGAGCTCAAGTGTCAATGCACTGATTACAAGAGGAATAATCAAGAAAATCTGCAAAACATTCTAAGTGTCAGGTGCTGGTTGTACAGGTATAGACCAGATCGTACAACACACATAGTAGATCGTACAGGCCAACACAATAGGTGCTGATCGTATAGAGCACAAACCAGACCGTATAGCATATAGATCAGGTCATACAACTTTACTCTTATCAGGTTGGTGGCCAAGACTGTATAGCTTTCCTTGGACGATCAGGGTTCCAGACCGTATAGACAAAACCTGATCGTATGGCATCGGACCTGATCGTACAGAGTAAACTTAACCTGACCCTACAGACTAAAGTAGACCATGTGCACTAACTTAGATCATATAGACCAAGTATGGAAGCAAACTGTACAGTGTTAAACCAGATAGTATGGACTAAAAGTAAAGCAGACCGTACAATTACCTTGACTTAGCCAAGCCGTATGAACAGGAGTAGACCGTATAAAGTAACCTTCAGACCGTATAGAGCAAATAGCAGATTTTATAGTATAACATGAAAATATCATAAGTCCAGATTGTATAGTTAAACAGACTAGACCGTATGACACTAACACTTTACAACCTACACTTAGTCAAATTACAAATATGCAAAATACAAAATTGCAAAACACAAGTCTTCAGGTCTCTTCTATTCGGCAGTTTTTCTTCAAGGAAAACTTCACCAGCAAGACTCAACGGTGAAGTGTTTGAGTTGCCACCAACCAAAGATAGGTCCAACACTTCCAGGATCCTGAATCTAACAGTCAGAATCTTCTTCAGGATCTCGAAGCAGTAGATGAACTCATGGATCTTGTAAGAATCCGAATGGCGGCATATCAGCAAAGAATGGCCAAGTATTATAACAAGAATATCAGGCTTAGAAGATTCCAGATTGGAGATTTGGTACTTAGAAAGGCGTTCAAGAATACAACTCATCCTGCTGATGGGAAGCTGGCACCTAAGTGAGAAGGTCCTTACCTAATTGATTTGGAAGAAGGAAAAGCGGGATACAGGTTAGCAACTATGGAAAGTGAGCCACTTCCTAGAGCCCGAGAATGTCATACACCGAAAGGCTTATTTCATCTACGGATTCTCAAGGATCCCTAGGGATCATTACTACTTGCATATCTTGTCGTAAATAGGTACGTTCTTTCTTCTATTTTCAATTCACCATTATTATTCCTTCAATGAGTTACTGACTTAAGCATCAGAGTGGTGTTAGCCTAGCTAACACCCACCTCTCACCAAGTATTGAGTGTTTTGCAGATGCTCAAGCTATTATGACAAAAGTTAGAGGTTGGTCACCTCTCCTACGCTCAAGGTATTCTAAATACCTTCTAAGGTTTAAAAGGTATTCACATTTTCTAAGAATTGGGAAACACCCCGCCAGGAGCGCACGATGATTCACCTATAGTTCAAGATGGTGGGACCAGTCCATCTTCGGGTGGCTGAAAATTTCGTTGTTGTTGGCTATAGAGTGAATTCCAAAAATAAAAGCAGACGTGCAATCCTCACGAAATACCTAAGGTTTTTAACACCGATGTGTAAACCAAGGTTTTGGCATATTCATGCCACTTACGTATTGGTATATCCCCAGATGACTTAGTCCCAAGTTTATTGGGTTTATCCCCTGTTCTAAGGTTTTTAACACTGACGTGTTAACTAAGGTTTTGGTATATTCATGTCACTTACGAATCGGTTTTATCCCCATTTTGGCTTAGTCCCAAGTATCCCGGGTATAACCCTAGTTTAATTCAATTTCAAAGCTACTTTGGTTTTTTCCTAGTGATCCTCAAGGATACCTAGTGTGCGTGTGGTGTATATAAAAATATGGAAGTTTTAGTGACACCTTTTTAGTACATAAGCTTTTAAATATATAAACACGTTATCTTATTCAAATACTATTTCACCATATTCATGGGCAAGGTGCACCCATCGTGGAGCAGTATAGTATTGGCAAGATTATGAGGTTGTCCATGGACTGAGAAATAGAGGGCTCTTGGTACTTTGCCTTTTGTTGATGTCTAACGAAATCTAACTTTGAGGTTAAGTTAGTATGTCAGTAATGTATATTCAGTCAAAGATAGTTTTACTTGTGGGACTTATCAATGGCGGGGACGGTAACTGTTTATTTATGAGCTTTCCTTAAGATTATTCCTTATCAGGCGAGGGGGACCGCTTATTAGGCTGGAACCACGCCTCTTACTCCTCCCAATTTCCGTGTAAGGTATCGAGAGGACCTATCTGGAAGTAACAAATAAAGTAAGTGTACATGTAATGTAGTTGTAGGGCCCGATGGATCGTCGGCGTCGTTACACTCGAATACGTTGTCATGAAAGAACAGGGGAACAACCCACGTATCGGACTATTTTATTATGAAAAACATATTTATAAGGGACTAATGTTCGTTTCCCCCACACACTGCTTTCACACAAACATGGGAAGTCGTAACCAAAGCCAAGCTCACAAACATGTACCTTACCGACTTCCATAAAGTGACAAAATATTACTAACCCTTGTCCCAACCAATACCTTCAGGTCGTAGTTAGCGTGAAAGTAGTGTTTGTTTCCATAGACATAAAGCTCACGGTCGTATTACTTTGCACTGGGTGCGAGTCACCGTTAGATCATGCATTGCCCCCCAGTCGGGCTTCACAAGTCCGAATGATGAGCTTTCGACTCTGCAAGTTATGTTTGTTCAAAAAGATTAATAATAAACTTTCAATAAAAATAATTTTCACAAAATCATTTGTACTTACCTTAAGGTGAGTTTGTAAATACATTTTACCAACCCGCCAAAGACTCATTTTTCCCCAAGTAAGTGTATTAATTTCGCCGAGCATGGCCTCGGATTTAGGGATATGCTTAAGAGAAGATGAAAGATTCATAGAAAAATAAAAATCAAATTCTTAGTTCAGTTGAAGTTCTTACAATCTTGGCGAATAACTAGAACACCGAAAATAAAACTCAAAAGATGGTATACGTAAGTGAGTGTGTGGGTGATGCTTGAGCAAAAGCTTAAGTGAAATGAAGAGTCTTGGGCTACTTTTATAGGCAAAATGCGGTACTGGGCACGGGCCATACCTAGCAGGGCACAGGTCGTGCCCGACAGTAAATCATCCTCCGAAGATTAGCTGTAAGAGGCACGGGTCGTGTCAGGTAGAGGAACAGGTCATGTTTATCAATGGTCAGGGGCATGGGCCGTGTTAGCTTAGTGGCATGGGCCGTGTCTGGCAGGTCCAAAAGTCAGCTCTTCTTGTGTTTGCTGGAAAGGGGAGCATGAGCCGTGTTTCATTAGGCACAGGCCATGCCTGAGGTCCGGAGTCTAGAACTTGGTATTTTGTTCTTCGCATTTTCCTTATTTTTCCGTTCTTTTTGTGATTTGGACCTGAACAAGACTAACAAACTAAAAAGGAAACATTATAGGCTTATTTCAGTTAACGTTAGTTAGTTTTGGCCTATTTAGTGGGGTATATTTGACTATAAAACATATAACTTTTAGGGTATATAATACATCCCACACTTAGATCTTTCCTTTTCCTCAAGCAAAACTCGAATGGTCAACCCCTGTAAATCTCGGTTTTGCTCTTGTATCGAGAAACTTGTTCTCCAATTACTTCGACCTTTTATATCTGATTGTTAATTTTCTTATTCTATTTTTACTGAAATATTAAAAGCTATAGACATATGTACTTGAAAGTTTAGATTAATTCAACCATGTACACCACACAAGGGATCAATCGACTCTTGGGGTTAGTATATGTGCAAACTTTGACTGGTCACTCATACCAAAGTGAAATCAAACAAGGGACATAGGCTTGGTATGGAATCAAACCTCCACAGATCTTGCCAGAATCCACATAGGGGTTTGGAAGTGAAATCAAACTAGGGGTTTGGAAGTGTTTGGGTAAACATGGTTACAATTGTAATTTATGATCCTTTTTCGAGTGCTTTTGTAACTAAAAGTTTTTTTTAGACAAGGTAACTCGCGTGCGTAATGAGTTAAATTTTCGCTTGGATAGAGTGGTCATCACTTATTGTTGAAAAAAAACTTTGGATCATAAAGTTACGAAAATAAAGGGTTTAAAGTAAAAGGGTTGTTTGAGCTTTTTGGGTTTTGTTTTGCAAATAAATTTGCGGGTTTTAGAAATTAAAGGGAATAGGCTCAAAGGGGGTTAACTAACGGATATTTTGGGTTAACTAAGGGATATTTTGGTTTAGAAAGGAATATAAGTAGGGGGTAGAAAAGGGGTTTAATCCTAGGTGCCTCAATCCTGTGAAAATTTGTTCCCAACTTTGTCCATCTTGGAATGTATTCTCGTAATAAGTTCTGGCTTGTTGACCCACTTGGTTTCTCACAATTTTGACAAGAAAAGAGCATTTTAGTTATGTACATGCAATTAGGCTCAAATACTCACCGAAAATATGGGAAAAGGGGTTTTAAATACTGATTGAATAAAAATAGACTTTTTGTTCTATTTGCTGTACCCAAAAATATCTCAATGTGTATCGAATAAGGCAAATAGATTTGGTCTTTTTTTTAGAGAACACCATTCTTGTCACAAAGATTGCAAAAACACTAGAGATTTTTTTTATATAAGTTATGTTAGACCATAAAATAAAGTTTTGTGTAAGGCTATTTTGGATGGGCAAAAGATCCTCTTTTCAGCAAATTAACCAATTTTCCAATCCCGTCCCCACACTTAAATTGCACATTTCCCTCAATTTGCATATCATGCAAAAAGAAAGCATTATGAAACTTAAAGAGTTTTATGGGAAGATATTGTCACAAAGAGTTTTCTTTGTCACTTGCCGTCCACATGTGCTTTTGAGACAATGACCAGATTAAGTGCCCGACTTTTGGGTTTTTGCCTCTGAGATCAGTCCTCCTCTTCTTTATTGCAGTGTTCATTCTTCAATTCCTACATACTTAAATGAAAATGTAAAATTCTAATTGATGACCTAGTAAATTTTCCAGTGTTCCATACAAGAGTAGGTTGACTCAAGTAGGTCTGACATTGCAGCACTAAATCGGGCGAAGCGCAATCACCAGAGGGCTACTAATAAAAACTACTAGAAATTAGAACTACCTCATAATATTTTTCTAAGACTGAAAGTTTTGAAAAGGTGAGACATGTTGCCATCCTTATGATGTTTTTGTGGTTTAAGTAGCCAATTAAATTATTCTTTCATCTCAGATGTTCATGGTATGTTGCCATGAATCGTGTTATGCTTATTTACGGGTCTACTGGCTAAACACATTCCTGGCTCTAGAATCAGATGGGTGAGGGTGAGGCCTCCATGCATTGGAATGTGAATTCTAGGTCTGGTCGATGGCTAGAAACACATTCCTGGCTCTAGAATTAGATGGGTGAGGGTGAGGCTCCCTCCATGCGTTGGAATGTGAATTCTAGGTCTGAGTCGATGCAATCCACCACATGTACATTCCCTTTTAGTTTTCTCCCAGCTTCGAAGGTCATCTCCTTGTCACTGAACTTGATTGTTAGCTTCCCACTGCTCATGTCCACTACTGCTTGCAAGGTGCCCAAGAAGGGTCTTCCTAAGATCAGTTTTACGTCCACATCTTCCTCCATGTCAAGAATTATGAAGTCAGTAGGGAAGATGAACTCTGCTACTTTGACAACGATATTTTCAGCAATTCCTCAGGGTATTTTTACTGAATGGTCGGCTAATTGGATTCTCATCCGGGTTGGTGTTTGTGTTCCAAAATTCAATCTCTTGTGCATGGAGGTTGGCATAAGGTTGATGCTATATCCAAGATCTGTGAGTGCATTCTTGACAGTAACTCACCAATGCTTCTTAGGATCCAATGGAATAGTAAAGTTGTCGGGATCAAATTGCTTCTTGGGCAGCTTATTCGAAAGAATGGCGACCACTCTTCGCTTAAGCTTACCAGATTTAACTCAGCAATCTTTCTCTTTTTAGAGAGAAAGTACCTCATATATTTGGAGTATTTCAGGAGAGCACTTCGATAAAGGGTAAGTTAATGTGTAGTTGTTTTAGAAGGCTCATGAATTTACCGAACAGTTCATCTGCTTTCACATTTGCCCGTCGGCTAGGGCATGGAACCTTCGGGCTTTTATCAACTTATCCTATTACAATAGGGTTACTAGGAACATAATTTTTAAAAGGTGGGTTGGTGGGTGTATCAGTTCTCGGTGCAGCTCCCTTGAGACCAACTCGTCAGTTCGTAGGGTAATAGCGTGACATTGAGCCTCGGGGTTGGTCTCAGTGTTACTTGGGAGAGAACCGAGTGGTCTTTCTCCCACAGTCTTAGCAAGTTGAATGAGCTGCTTTTCGTGATTATTGACGAATACCTGATGATTGGGTAGCTCCAATTCGTGCTGAGCGAATTGTTCATCCGTCTTTTAATTGGAATCCGCAAACATCCTTCCGATCGATTCTTCGAGGAATGCAAGTCCAGAAGAACTTCCGCCTTGGTATTTTTAAGAAGAACCAAAAGGCTGGTTTCCCTTTGATTGTTTCTAATTTTTTGTAGGCTGCTGGTTACTTCCTCCGTTTCTCCATCCAAAGTTAGGATGGTTTATCCATTCGGGGCCGTAGGTGTTGCTGAAAGCACCTCGGGGTTGGTTGCTGATGAATTTGACTGTCTCTGGATTTCGGTCAGTACCATTCATGCACTCCCAGTGCTCATGTGGGCCTTCACACCATTCGCAAGCTAAGACGGTGGCGATGGACTTGCTGGTTTCGAGGTTCTTGACTTTCGAGGTGAGGGCCTCGATTTGGGCTTTAAGTGCGGTTATCTCGTCAACAAAAAATGATCCGGGCGTCTTTGACTTGGAACTGTGAGAGGTGTGCCACTAAAAGTTGGTTTGAGCGATTTCCTTGATATTGGCGAAAACTTCATCTGGCCTTCGGTTTCTGATAATTCCTCTAGAGTTGGAGTCGAGAATCTGGTGTGTTTGCGCGTGCAAACCGTTGTAGAATATGGACATTTGTTTCCAAACATCTAATCCATGATGAGGACATTTTCTCAGGAGTTCCTTGAAATGTTCCCAAGTGTCATACAGCGACGTCACATTCTTCTTGAGTGTAAGCGTTAATTTCGGTCATGAGTTTGGCTATTTTGGCAGGTGGGAAGTATTTGTAGAGGGACTTTTGAACAAGCTCATCCCAAGTGGTAATGGCTTCCAGTATTTGCTTCCCTATCAGATGGTCCTGTGTGTGTCTGGACTGGTTCTTGTGGTACAGTTGAATGAATTGGTTCTAGTGAGCAGGAGATGAGACTGGTTCTTGTGGTGCAGTCAATGAGATGGGATCTTGTGGAACACCCATTCTCCTTATAATTGCAATTTTAGACACAACAGATAATTGGGTAGCAAGACGAACCATTTCTTGACCAGCTCTTTGAAGTTCTAGAACGCGTTCATGTCTGGCCATTTTATCCATTTCTCTTTCATGAGCCTCTAACCTTTCTTGTCTCCTTTGTCGAGCAACATACAACCCTTGAATCCTTTCATGATCCTCTCTGGTTCTTGGGTATTTTCCTATGTTTATGTTGATACGCAACTGATACTGAATCCAATTTCTTCCGGGATTCGCAGGAGTATCATCAGGTTCAGGACCAAAGATGTCTTCGGGATAGGGAATCACATGGACCTGTTCTTGTGGTACAGTCTCCATGGTTTCCACTTGAGCAGTTGAAGATTCAGAAAAATAGCCATTGAAGAATCATGAATTTCGCCTTCTTCAAGATCGTAACAGCAGATGTTTGAGCAATAGATTCTGACATTATTGCTTTCAAAAGTCGTATCTGGATGGAACTCTGTTAGCCATTGTAATTATAAGACAAGTAGGTGAAGTAACTATTTCTTATTGCTTAATTTTCACCTTAGGAAACTTCATTTCATCTTCGTCCTCGTCATCTATCAAGTCCAAATCAATTTAACTGAGAGGATTGGATTCGGTGAGCAGAGTACGCATATGAGACTCAAGCTCATAGTTTTCCCATTCCTTAGCAGATATAGCATTTAATGAATCCACATGGATTGCTTCCACTTCAGTATCTTCTCCAATATCAAAGACATAGACATGTCTAGAAGTAGAGCTCAATACCAGTCTCTCAGCATAAAACTCTATAAACTTGGATATGTATAGATCCAGAAAGTATGAATCCACAAACATGTGTTATTTTTTGTCAAGTTCAGGAGGAACAACATTGGAGAATGAGGATCCTTGAACCGGTGGAGTGAGTTGAAATTGCAGAGAAGCTTCAGATATAAGATGTCAAGAGACACTCCTATTCACTAGGAGTGCAATAGACAATGGTCCAACCTCAAGATCATTAGAAAACTGCAACACTAAAGACATAAACCTGGGAATTATCAGGTTTTCGGGCATATGTGCCAGTTTCTTCGGACTTCCATAAAAACCACCATTTCATCATCTATTAGCTCATCATTCAGAAAATGATCACCATAGTTAGCATCAACTTCTGGATCATCCTCAGTAAATAAAACATCATCAATATCAAAGTCACTATCATGCAGATCTTCAGAATCAACCCTATCAGCAAGTTCTTTACCTTGGACAGTAGTGTCAGGTGCTTCAAGATTTTTAGACACTATTGCATTTGGATTGGTCAGATCACAGTTTCCTTGATCATCTACAGAGTCATCACGAACACGACCTGTAGTTGCAGCCAACATATCCTTCAACTTCTGTATTTCTTTAGCTTGCTTGAGATAATATCTGCTTGATTGGAAATAGTCTCGTTGGTAGCATTGAAATTAACAGAGAATTGAGAATTCTGAAGTTGAAGATTCTCAACTTCAGCTTCTAGCTCTTGAACATACTCATCATTTTCTTGAGAGTCAGGGATGTTCATGGCAACTTTCTTAGCTTCTGCCTTAGCCTCGGCCATAACCCGGGCAGTTTGTTCAGTGAACACAGCATGCAGTTCCACTAAGTTGAGCTAGCAAAGGGTCGACATAGGCTTAAGTGACAGCAGCAGGAGTCTGCAAATTTGATTGCTCATATAGTTCAGTTTCAACAGGTGAAACTTTCCTTGACACTTGAACACTCTCTATGTCTTCTAATACCTTTAGAGATCTCTCACGAGTGAGAGAGATAGATGCATCATCATCTTGATTTGGATTGTAGGACTCATCCGATGAAGTCTTTGTTTTCTGTACTTGAGAGGTGGATGCATCGAATACGGTAAATTCAGTCCTTTGCTTTTTATGTGGGGGAGCCTAGTCTCTAGGACAGTTATGGTCTGAGTCATATTCATTGGAACCAGATTCAGACTCTGATTTAGAAGAACTGATCTCCATATCATCGTTTCTAGGTTACCCTCATCTTCAACATGATCATGAGGAGATACAGGCTCATATTGGAGTGGAGAGTTAGGATGAGAGTTACCTTGGAGATTCCCAAGGCCTTTAGCAGATATATCTTGAACAATAGGGTCTAGAATGATTGGAGCATTCAGAACAATTTCTATATGCTCGCTTTCAGCATCAGGCTCTAGTTCATTCACTTAAGCATTACTAGCTTCAGCCTCTTGGTAGTCAGACACTTCTTGTATGTGTCGTTATTTGTCGATCTAGCCACATAAATATTTCCAGCTTTCATAAGGTCTAGATAATAGTGATCCAATATGGCCTGGATGAACCTCGGATACATAGAAAACTTCTTCGCCTTCCTCCGAGGATGGAAGTTACCGATCATCCATTGCATCAACTGGTGAGATAGGTTGAAACCATCACTAGTGATGAAACCATGGATAGCCCATGTAGATTCCTCCACAAAGTCATCAGTGCCAGTTCTTCTCGGTGAGAAGTTAAGAATGAAGAATGTTATGACAAACCTCTAGTTCTCCGGGAATAGGTTCTTGGCCACTTATATGTTTTTGTCAGCCAAAAGGTGCCCTGATAACCCATTCTTCTCGTGGTATCTTACCATACATCTTTAGAGAAGGATTTAGGAAATGCAGCATCATAAAGTTATAAATTTGTTCTGATGCATTTCTCGGTGATTTCCACATCAGTTTCCTAGATCCTAGATCACAAAATTGGAATACCATCTTCAAGCACTTCATTTCGGGTATTTTCCCAAAATTTTGTTACAATACTTCTGTAGATAGTTGTATTGATGAGAATAGATGTAGCCCAATTAGATTTCTCTAGGAGATCTATGGCCATAAGAAAATTCTCAGCGTCAGGCCATGCTTTGTTCGGTATGCATCTCACATTGTGCATTTTCGCATATTCTAGATCGTCATCATCTGCACGTGCATGTCTGAGAGGCATCTGCACATGAAATATAGGAAGATTATATCTAGATTGACATTGACTAATGAATGTCATGTCACACTAAGTTCGTGATAGTAAAAAAGCTTTCATCTGAATATCCTAGACACAAATGAGATTTAACAATGCAATGTCTCAATATAGTAAAAAACACACAGTAAGATTAGAACTTGATAAATTCTAGCTTAAAACAAGAAATGAAACATATTTCAAGTACTAAAAAACCATAAGACGGATATTACTACTGGTTTGTTTGATCGTATACTAGAGAACAAGATGTAAATAAAAGTTTGTTTTATTGAAATCAACAAAGATTCAATTAAAAGTCATTAATCAACGCAAATAGAGAAACACACTAAAAAACATATAGTTAAGATCTAGTATCTCAAAGTTCTATCTTAGTTACTTTTGAATTACAAGATAAAACATCCTATATATACACGACTGGCCGAACTCAGACGAACCGTGTGCTATCCGAACTGCCAGTTCGGATGACCTTGGTTCATCCCAGTTCGGACCAGTTTGTGTAATGGCTTCGTCTCGTTCAGACCTTCACACTGTCTTGTTCCGATACTTCACACGACGCACATATTATGTATCAACAAACTCCCCCTCGACGTGTGTAATATCTGTTCACCAATTAGAACATATACTTCGAACAAACTCTCCCTCAACTTGATGGTAGCTTGATCTTTGAATACTTGACGATGCACAGTGTGTTACCATCTTTTATCAGCAGCTTCAGAAGACTTGAAGTTGTGATATCTTCTTTCCTTTGAATACCTGGCCAATATAAATAATCTTGGTGCAAAACGTCTCTTTGAGACTCCAAGATATATGTTTTGAAAATATTTTTCGTATCTTGTATCGATCAATCAAAAACAAACAAGAAATAAAATCTTTTTGACTTTTAGAAAGTTTATATCCAAACAAATCTAAAATCTTTTTGATTTTTTAAACTTATGCTAAAAGACACCGAAAATCTTTTTGGAATTTTCTGAAATGAAATGAAATTGCAATACAAAATCAAACTCTATTTTGATTTTGCGAGGAAGATCACGAGACGAGATCATATCAGATATAACGCATCTAGCATTTTTCAATTTCGGCCTTAATCAGCATGCAAGCCAAGATAATCACAAATACAACATTTATGTTTATTTCAGCATGAACCAATCATTTTTATCGTTTTCAGATATGCTTAAGGTAATTTTATAATGCATTGATAACTCGGCCTCCACTCTATTAGGAATACCGGTAAATCATCATGATTTTCATATTGAAGCATTTTTATTTGAGATTTAATCATCCTTGATGACTCATACAAAAATAAAGAAGAACCTCAAATACCTAGCAATCAGGTCGGTCTTGTGGACACGCATAGAAAGCCCTTGTGTTTGAGAAAATAAGAAAGCAAAATAAGTTAAAGTTGTATAATTCAACAACAATCATGTCGATACGTCCATATACGTAGAGAAAATCCGATGAATTATACGAAAAACCAAAAAAAAAAATTAAAGCAGAACCTAAAACGAACAACAAACAGGTCGATCTTTTGATACGTAGAGAATATCCGATCGTTTGAGAAAACAAAGAAAATCAAACAAGTTTAAATCTATCAAAATGAAAACATCCATTCATTAGGATATCTCTTATTCTATTTTTATCAGAATCATCACACAACAATCATCAAGAAGCAAGCTTTATGTTTATATCTTACTTGGAGATATGAGATTAGTCATGCAAATTCACAGATTATGCAAGTACCTACAGCCTTTAGACTTAATCTATCCATGACAGATAAACGTATATGCTGATGTACTATTATTTCTTGCTTTTGTCAAATCAATTTCTCAATTTTTCATTTTGTCTTATTTTCCAATTTCTCCCCAAAATTCATACAAACACTATTTTTTGAATTTTCAAATTTTCTTCCCCTAAAAATATAAACGAAAGAAAATGAATAACAAAAATGAAAAATGATCGATCAACACTTAACAGGTCTCTTAAAATACCTGCAAACACTGAAAAGTAATAAGTTCTTAAAACCCCGACCCTCATTCATAACGATGATAGGTCGTCCAGTGTCTTCAAAAAAATCACTGTTGGCCGTAGAGACAACTTTTGGTCTCCATTCCTGTTTTGGTTTTATAATTTCTAGTGAACCATTGTCAACTGATAAATGTATATGTTGATATACTATCATTTCTTGCATTTGTCGGATCAATTTCTCAATGTTTTATTTTTTATATTTTCAAAATTTCTTCCCCTAAAATTCAACAAACTCTATTTTTTGAATTTTATACATGCATACGCATGTATTCCTTTGTTCTTTATACATGCATACGCATGTATTCCTTTGTCCTTTATCTAGTTAAACATATAGGTCTTAGTATTCTAATCATAACGATTATTTAAATACGTATATATTCAATTAAAATACGTATACAAGACGTATTTGTTCACGTATCATCATATTTGAACTCGTTCATCATTTTTATCATATAAACACGTGTTTATTCATATAATATCATATCATAACACATATTTATAATGAAGGCAAATATGTAAACATATTAAGATATGTAGTTACCTAGACGTGAGTATCGGGGTGTTACAACTCTCTCCCCCTTAAAAGGTTTCGTCCTCGAAACTAGCTCAACTTGTGAATAACTCGGGATGAGACTCTTTCATTTCATCTTCCCTTTCGCATGTTGACTCAGAACCTTTCATGTGCATCCACTGCACCCTAATTATAGGAACTACTTTGTTTCTGAGCTTCCTTTCACTGCGATCTAGAATCAGAACTGGTCGTTCTATATAGGATAATTTATCGTCTACTTCTATCTCCTCTAACGGCACAATTTCTGACTCATCTACCACGCATTTTCTCAAATGTGACACATGGAATGTTGGGTGGATCCCAAACAATTCCTCGGGCGATCTAGACGATAAGCAACTTCTCCAACGCGTTTGGAGATTCTAAAGGGTCCAACGAACCTCGGACCTAGCTTACCCCTCTTTCGAAGCCGAATAATGTTCTTCCATGGAGAAACTTTCAACAGAACATAGTCTCCAACATGGAATTCGATTGGCCTTCGTCTTTTATCAGCATAGGACCTCTATCGATCATGTGCAGCCTTCAGTCGTGCTTTGATTATGTCGAAATCGTGAGCCATATTCTCGACTGATTCTTTGCTTCCTATCTCTCGTTGGCCGACTTCACCCCAACGTACAGGAGTTCTGCATTTCCTACCATACAACATCTGGTAAGGTGGCGTACCTATACTCGAATGATAACTGTTGTTGTAGGAGAACTCTGCTAATGGTAAGTGATCATCCCAGCTTCCTCCGAAATCGATTATACAAGCACGTAGCATATCCTCTAGAGTTTGAATCCTTCTTTCGCTTTGGTCGTCTGTCTAAGGATGATACACCGTGCTAATGTGCAATCTCGCACCCATATTCTCGTGAAATTTCTTCCAAAAACACGAAGTAAATCGAGTGTCTCTATCTGATTTCCTTAACGAAAATTTCTTCCAAAAACACAATGATTTCTTTAACGAAAATTTTGGCTAACATTTCTGAAGAATGTTTCTCGTGAATGGGTAAGAAGTGAGCACTCTTTGTTAATCTATCCACTATCACCCAAATGGTGTCATAACCTTTAGCTGTTTTTGGTAGCTTGGTTATGAAATCCATGATGATATGTTCCCATTTCCATTTTGGAAGTTCCAAAGGCTGTAACTTCCCGTATGGTTTTTGATGTTCGGCTTTAACCTTTGCGCAGGTTTAACATCTATTGACGTACTGCATGACGTTGAACTTCATTCCTGGCCACCAGTAGTGTTTCTTCAAGTCTTGGTACATCTTCGTCGAACCTGGATGGATTGAGTAACGTGATTTGTGTACATCTTCCATTATCTTGGTGCGAAATCCACCAGTGAGAGGTACCCACATTCTACCGAATCGAATCTTTACGTCGTACTCGTTTTCTTCAAGGCTTGCTGTCTGGCCGACCATTCTCTCTTTCTTGACATTCTCTTCCTTGAGGGCTTCATGCTGCTCGTTACGAAGTTGGACAATGAAATTAGGAGTAACGATTAATCCATACGATAGTGTTCGAAGAGGTGGATGTTCATCCTTTCTGCTCAAACCGTCTGCAACAACGTTTGCTTTTCCTGGATGATACATAATCTCACAGTCGTAATCTTTAATTAATTCTAACCACCTACACTGCCTCATATTAAGGTCCTTCTGCTCGAAGAAGTACTTTAAGCTCTTATGATCAGTGTAGATCCAAATCGTGAGTTGGATAGTTTGTTTCGTGAGGTTTTAGTTGTCGTGACGCATAGGCAATTACCTTACCCCGCTGCATCAGCACACAACCTAAATTCAAATACGAAGCATCAAAATAGACTACCAAATCATCAGGCCCATCCGGCAAGGTTAATACCGGTGCCTGAGTCAAAAGCGTTCTGCTGGTCTGAACCCCAAACAAAGCTGACATCTTTCTTAGTTATTTGGCATACAATTTCTCCCTCCTAAAGGTCTCTAGCACTTCCTTCAAATGCATAGCGTGATCAGACTCGCTCGTGGAATAGATTAGGATGTCATCTATGAACACGATCATGAATTGGTCCAACATGGTTCGGCACACCCTATTCATGAGGTCCATGAATGCTGAGGGTGCATTAGTCAACCTGAACGACATTACCAGAAACTCGTAATGACCATATCTCGCTCGAAAAACTATCTTCGGAATGTCTTTGTGTTTGACCTTCAACTGGTGATAGATAACCTGACCGCAGATCAATTTTGGAGAACCAATTTGATCCTTGTAGCTGATCGAATAAGTTGTCGATTCTTGGCAGAGGATATATATTCTTCACCTTTAGTTTATTGAGCTCCCTGTAGTCGATGCACATTCTTAAGCTTCCGTCTTTCTTCTTCACGAATAGATTCGGAGCACCCCACGGTGAGATACTCGATCTGATGAAACCCTTGTCAAGCAACTCTTGCAGTTGTGACATTAGTTGCTTCATTTCGGATGGAGCTAATCGATACGGTGTCTTGGATACGGGTTTGGCTCCCGGCACCAAGTCGATTCCGAACTTTATTTCACGTTCAGGAGGAATGCCCAACAGGTCTTCTGGGAACACGTTGGGAAATTGGTTTACTACCGGCACATCCTTCAACTCCTTTGATTTTACGTTCGAGTCAATGGCGTAGGCTAAGAATGACTCACACCCGTGACTCAAGAACTTCCGTGCTTTGATCATAGAGATAATCTTCACTGCAGAACTGTTGTGATCCCTATAAACGGATATGTCGTCTCCAATTGGCTCTCGAATGTGGACCTTCTTCTGATTACAGATGATTTGTGCGTCATTCTCCGCGAGCCAATCCATTCCCAATACGATATGGAAACCGGCTAAAGTCATAGGGAATAGTCTAATAGGTAATTTATGTTCTTCTAGTTCTATCAGACAATTATCTACCAAATCAGAAATCATAAAGCTTTTTCCTGAGGCAGTCTCTACTTCGAAAGGTTTCTCGGCCCTAATAGTTAGTCTATCGAGTAACACACAGAATTCATGCGATACGAAGCTTTTACTAGCACCCCGAATCAAATAGCACAGTCACAGGCACATTATTAACGAGGAACGTACCTGAAACTATGCCAGGTGTCACTTTCACTTCAGCAGTGGTTATCGTATATGCCCTACCCCTAGCTTTCGGGATTTCGATCGCCCTCATCGGTTCTGGTTTCCTCATTAACTTGGGACAGTTTGGCTTGATATGTCCCAGCTCTCCACATTCGTAACACTTCCTCGATTCCCGATAATTGTTAGCAAGATGACCTTCCTTCCCGCATTTGTTGCAGTTTCCCGATCCCAGTCTGCAGTTTCCAAAGTGGTTCTTCTTACACTTGCGGCATTTAGGCTTGCTGCCTCGAGAATAAACCTAAGGTGGTTTCTAAGCAAATCAAGGATACTGGTCGACCAGAAGCGGTTCGCTTCGGGTCATTTTTGGACTAATTAGTTTGACCAGTGTGCAGGTACTTTTAGAAGACCTATTGACGATTACAAAGTTGTTAATGGAGAAGTATTCTGCTTAATATTAAATTTCATGATAAATCTTTCTAACCTGCAAATTTTTTAAGGTTCTTACTTTTGCAAAATATCCGTGTTGATTGATCACTTTTCTTTGTTTCTAAATTTTCTCAAAAACTCAAAAATAGAGTCTTGTTTTTATGTAAAATGAAAATCCAAAAATCGAGTTTTCATTTTAAGGGGGAGAATTGTGAGTGGGGAGGAAGGGAAGTAATTGAGAAAAGCATGTTATGGGGAGAAGGTGAATACATGCCAAATATATAATGAAGGAAGGTGAATACATGCATAATATAAAATTGCTGAGAAATTGATCATTGGGAAATGACTGGACATTGGCTTACGTATCTGACTCATGTATAGAGTAAATGAAAGAGCCATAAGATCATTGTTTGATATGCTTGGTAGGCTCGGCAAATCAGAAAGTATTCAGATGTGATATACACTAAATACTAATGCTTGACCATGTGGATAACATCTTGATGCATATTTCTTGACACAAAAGAAAAATATGTGTGAATTTCAAAATGAGAAGTAACTTTGTATACATGTGTTCATTTTGCAAAGATTTAAACTTGTTTGATTTTCTCTTGTTTTGTCAAACGATCGGACTTTCTCTGCGTATCGAAAGATCGACCTGATCGTTGTCCGTTTGACGTTCTGCGTTATTTTCTTTGGTATTTCGTATAACTCATCGGACTTTCTCTGTGTGTACGGGAGTACCGACCTGATTGTTGTTGGGTTATACAATTTCAATTTGTTTTATTTTCTTATTTTGTTAAATCCGAGGCCATATCTGCGTATCGAAAGATCGACCTTAAGGTAGACGGTTTAACGTTCTTATTTCTTTATGCATGGAACACAGTTGACGATATCATGAAAATATTATGCATTGTGATCATGAGTGCTGTCTCACAAAAGGAAAATGAAAAGAAAACCTGAAAATGTCTGATTATGTTTGATAGTGTGGGATACACTGGTCAATGCAAATCTTATCAATACCTTAACATATCCAAATGTTATGAGTATGATTCTGCGTGAGTTTAAGTTAGACAAATTATACCAGCAATCAGCATGAGTTATGTGCTTCGATTAATTGAAATTAAAGTGCAGTTCAGTGCGTTATGTTCAATATGATCCCATATAGTGATCTTTCCCATTCCAAAAATAGTGTTTGATTCTATATTGTTATTTCATTTCTTTTCGGAAAAGAACAAAAAGATTGTAGGTGTGTTTTAGCATAAACTTTGAAAAATAAAAAAAGATTTTGCTGTTTTGCCCGTTTGTTTCTCTATGCTACTTTCGACTGATCAACACGTGATACAAATCAATTTTTCAAGACTGATATCTTGGGAGTCTGAACCGAAGAGACGTTTTGCGCCAAGTATCACCGGAGATGTTTGAGGCTAGCGTTGCCACGTGCAAGATATCACAACTTCAAGTCTTCTGCGTTAGCGTTAGCGAGTTGTTGATAAAAGCCCAGAGATACACTGAAATGAAATGTCATCAAGTATTCAAGATTAAGCTACGATCGAGTTGAGGGAGGAGTTTGTTTGAAGATTCATTTCATTGAACGAATGGATTCTACACTCTGAAGGGGAAACTTGGTTGAAGTATACAAAGTTGAGAAGCATTCCCAGAGATACTGCACACGACGAGGGGGAGTTTGTTGATACCTGATATGTGCGTCGTGTGAAGTATCAAGCAATGTAAAAGATCAAGTCAATTTAGGTCTGGCCGCGCTTGCTCGGCGTTTGCCGTCGCGCGCGCGCGATGAGGTCCGAACCTGAAGTTCGGACTGGCCGAACCAAAGGTTCGACCGAAGCTTGGACCCTAGCGGTTATATATAGATGTTTGGTCTTTGTAATTGTAGAGTTCCAAGCGTGTGAGATTACTGTTAAGTGTGTGTTTCTGAGTGTGTTCTCTATGTCTGTATTCTAAGTGTTTACTGATTGGAATTGTTCTTCATGGATTAGCTAGATCGAGTAGACGATCCGATGCTCACGCATTTTCAATTATGCTTCATCAGGCCTAAGCAACCATCATAGGACCTAACAAACATTCATTGGACCTAGTTGACCTTTATTGAACCCAAATTACCTTTCATTAGACTTTATTGCCTTCACTTGACCCGAATTACCCTTCATTTGACCTAATTGACCCTCACTAGGAGATTGATCAGACGCGTTTATCACACACGATAATTGGATCAAACTAAATCCACATAATTTTTTCAATTTTACAGTTATGGGGATTGATCTTTTAGATTTAACCGATGAATGACTTGCTTTAGTTAAAGATTGTTTTTATAACAATAAAATAAACGATTCAATAATTGGTTTAGCGAAATAAAAAATTCTACGTGCTTCTCGTGTATTTATTTTACCTTAGATGTTATGTGCGTAAATCTTTTAGTTAAAATGTTTAGAAAAACCGTAGAGAAAGAAAGACGATAATTTCTAGTCATTCGTGATTAAAAACGACACTCGGGCCCGACTATTTTCCTTGTTGCGCGACATCACTTGGACCCGAGGCCCGACCCACGTTTTTCTTGTGTTAGTTAAATAAAAGGATGGGGACAAGTTTTATATAAAAAAAGAGAGAATTACAAACCCTAATCCTCCCCTCCCTCACGTACGCTTCCTCTTTCCCCTCTCTCACTTGCGACTGCGATCACCACCACAAGCCACCACCGCCGCTGCCATCCACCACTCATCACCACGCTCACGTCACCGGAAGAAGGAGGCCGCACCTGCTGTGTTCGTGGGATCACCAAGTTGAACGCATACCCGAAGTTCTTGCACCCTAAGTAAGAAACCCTAATTCGTTTTCATGGTTTCTTGTGTTTCAATCCTTGTTTTGTTGTATGCTATGCGTATAGATGTTATGTGGACTGATTTGTGCGATTAGTATATGTTTAAGATCTGTTTTTATGACCATAAGGGGCTGGTATTTCGTGATTGAGTCGTATTTGAGTTGTAAACATGTTGGGAGTCCTGTTTTTGCAAAACTATGTTATTTCCAGAATCTGTCAGAAATTTTAGTCGTTTTGTAGAGGTCATAACTCGGTCTATTTTAATTGGAATGACCTGATTCTTTGTGCACGTGGTAGCCCTATGTCTTAGCTTTAAGATGGCTACTCATAGGCCTCCAAAAAATGTCGTTTGACCCCTTAATAACCTGTTCAAACATTAGTGTACGAATCTGTCAAAGATTTAAGTCATGAACTTATGTCATTTGGAAAAGTAGTATATGTAGGTCTTTGCTAAAAATGTAAAACATGAAAAGTGTTCAAAATATGTAAAACAAGGGATCTGGATATTTTGATAATCAAACTCTCAAATTTGGCCAAGTTATGAACCAACCAAGTCGACACGTTCAATTTTCAGCAACAACAACCACTCTTGTTTTTAGTCAACTTGGATGGACCATAACTTGCTCGTATGATGTTGAACCTGAGTGATTTTTGTCTCAAATAAAACCTTCAACTTTTAGATCTCTTTTGGCTACTAAATATCTTTCTAAAACCTTTGTTTGGTCACCCAATTGTTCGTCACAAAACTGTTGCGTAAGTCTGCCAAATTTCTGAGTCCCCAACTTGTGTCACTTTTTATAACAGGTTATCATGGCCAAACATTGAAACTTAAAACATGAAAAATATTTCTAATATGATGAAACAATAATCTGGAAATTTTGGTAACCAAACTCTAACATCTGGTCATGATGTGAACTCGCAAAACCGACATGTTTGTTTATCCTTAACAGCAACAACTCAAATTTTAGTCAAATTCAACAAGTCATAAGTCACACATACTTTATATAAAATGATTGATTTTTGTTCCATAGTTTAGCTTTATGTCTTAGGTTTTTTTTTGGTACTAATACACGTGATATGAGTTAGTTTTGGTCACCCAACCGTTCAATTTAATTCTGTTATGCAAATCTGTCTAAATTCTGAGTTCCCATTTTATGTCACGTGTTTAACAAGGATAACATGGTTAAACCCTGAGGCATAAAACATAAAATTTGTTTTCCATATGGTAAATTGGTGATCTGGAAAGTTTGGTAAATTAAGTCCAATGTTTGAGTGAGTTATTGAGGTGTAAAGTGGGTACAATGAATATGTCCTGACTTTTGCTGTTGTGAAAATTAGTCATCTTTGGAAGGGTGTAGCTCACTCAATTCTTGGTGGAATTGAGTGATTCTTTTTGCAAGTTTTATTTTAGACACTTAGCTTTCCACTGGCATATGACTCAAATCACGATTTTAAGTTTTCCTCACTTTACTCAAGTTATGAAAAGGTTCAACGTAAGCGGCTTATATACTATGGTGTGTAGCTCTTATATCCCTCTTTTAGGCAGAAATGATATAAAATTAATTTTCTTAGTTTTTTTTATTTATTTTCCGAATTCATGTTATGCAAAGTAAAGATTATGTTACACAATTTAAATGGAAAATCTTGGACTGTTAACTCAATTCCAACCACACGAGTGCAAACTTCACATACTTTATGTTGTTAGTAACTGTTCTTTCTTCTTTTGACCTTGCAGCTTTGACTGAGCCTATAGACATGTAAGTGCAACACTACTCTCTTTACACACACACACACACACACACACACACACACACACACACACACTGTTTCACAGACTCATGATGAAATGTTAAAAACATCCAGATACAGGGAATGGATCGATGAGTGCGAACGTGTTAACACCGTTGATGATGATGGGGTCCTTGTTGATGAAGACGATGTAGATTAGAAACTGTCTGTGAATGTTTGGAGAAACCTGCTTCGCTTAGTCATGTAATGTTTATTGTTTTGTATTTCATGTGCCCGAGAAACCTTGAATGTATTAAGATGTTTCTTTTTAACCTTGGATGTTGTTTTGGTAGATACCAGGTGGTTAGTTCGTATTCAGGAGAGTTTTTGCAGCAACGGCTCATGTTAAGAGCGGGATGTTTGGTTCGGATCTTGCTGCAGCAAAGAGGTTCACGGAATGGGCATCTAAAAAATGTTGTTGATTTAGTTTATGAACTTCGAATAAGTACTTGATTATCAACTTGTGACTTGTAAATGAATTAGTACTTGTATAATGCATTAGTTTGATATATATAAAATGGGTTATTTTGATATTTGTGATCTTAATTTTGTATTATTAGGTTTTTAGTTGACATTTATTTAAAGAAATTGTAATGATTTAACTACATAATATGTGTAGGTAAAACTGTATATGCCATGTCAGCATCCACGTCAGTTGCCACGTTAGTATAATATTCCTACACATAGTATGTGTAGGTAAAAATGCATCTGCCATGTCAGCATCCACGTCAGCTGCCACGTCACTATCATATACCTACACATAAATATGTGTAGGTACAACACACTTCCATGTCAGCATCCACGTAAGCTGCCACGTCACTATTATATACCTACACATAAATATGTGTAGGTAAAACACTCTGCCATGTCAGCATCCACCACGCGCCACGCGTTTGTTATTTGAAGAAAATGTAAT
>JBCNJP010000017.1:71612380-71627949 GCA_039602395.1 Deinandra increscens subsp. villosa | reverse complement strand
GTTATTTTCGATCCTTACAGAGACATCAAAATTGGCCTAAAGAAGGAGTCCCTAAAACTCAAGCTGAATACTCTGAAGATGAGCAACGAAGAGTTAACATTGACAAAAGGGCACGTGAAATTATATTCATGGCTTTATCTCCAGAAATAGCCCAAAGATTTAAAAACTGCAAATATGCTCAAGAACTCTGGCACGCTTTGCACAAAGCTTACTATAGAAATGAGGATGAAGAAAAGAAAGAAAATGAGAAACGTGTCCTCATGACAGAAAGTGCTGGTGTTGAATGTTCGAATCCAACATGTGCGCGATTAATTCCTGGACTTCAGCAAATTATCAAAAATTTAGAAATCGAATTGTATGATGTCCAATGTGCCAGAAGTTCATTCAAGGATAGATGGGAGAAGAGTGAAGAGAAGGTGAAAGCTCAAAAATTAGACATTGATAAATATCATGGATTAGCCACCGAGAAGACTTTCTCATATGATCGGGCTAAGAGTGAGATTGGTGAGCTAAAGAAGCAAGTGGATGAACTGCAACAAAAATATAATGAGCTGCAGGACAAGTATGATTGCAACCAGGGTAGAAATCATTGTTGGTCCAGAAACAACAACCGTTCATGATATCTAACTAATTTAAGCGTGTGGAATCCGGTTATATTAGTGATTCAAGAAAGAGAAGAGAAGAAATCAAAGAATACGATGAATAAACGTTAAAAACCTGAACTTTGTAGAGTCTAGAATATTATAAGGCTTTTGCATTAGAATCACGGTTGGGCTAGTTAATTGTATTTGGGCTATCAGTGTTTAAATGGGTTGTATGGGTTATGGGTCGATATATGGGCCCTAGAGTCCGATTTTGGTAGCTTGTTTATCAAGCTTAGGACTCCCTATATATAGATAGATTGTTTTTGTAATTAGGGTTGGTTGCTCTCAAGGTGTTTTGCGATTTTCTGTGTTAACGAAATTCTCAAGGAGAATTTCGACAAGTGTAAGCAATCAAGTTTCATAGTAAAGTGTTTCTTCTCAATCGGTTTGTGTTCTTGATCTAATTCATATTGTTTATTCATCTTATTTGCATTTATCTTGAATCACCTATAATCACCGGATTCCGCACGGTGATTATAGACTTTGATATCGCGTGAGGGTTCAATTAGATCCTTACAATTGGTATCAGAGCCAAGAAACGCAAGTTTCGAGGCTCTCGCGATATCCGATTCAAGTTTTTGTCAACTAACCGTTTGAGTTTTGTGGTGTTTTTCGCAGTAGCAAGGTTCGGAAGATTGTTTTTTTGCAGGTTTCGGAAAAATCAGAAGTGTTCGTGACCAACTGCTCGCGGTTTAGTGACTTTTCGACCCAGCCTGTGACTTTTCGATCAGCCAGGCTGATCGAAAACCCTTTTCTGTCGGCTCTTTTTGATCGAGAAAGCCCCCTTGTGGCTTTTCGATCAGGCAGTCTCAGTCAGAAAGTCCCCTCTAGTGACTTTTCGACCAGCAGTTTCAATCGAGAAGTCCCTCTTCTGAGACTTCTCGATCAACATCCTCAATCGAAAAGTCCCCAGAGACTTTTCGATCAGTTACCTCTCAATCGAGAAGTCCCCTCGAGACTTCTCGATCCGCCTTCTTGATCGAAAAGTCCCCTGTGACTTTTCGATCCACTGTGCTCATCGATCGAAAAGTCCCCTCAGTGACTTTTCGATCCATACCCCACTTTTCGATCGCCCGACACTTTTCGACCGGAAACTCTACGATCGAAAAGTACTTTTCGATCAGGCCATTTTCGACCGAAAACCCCTATTCGATCCATTTTCAAATTTTTTTTTGTGCAGCCATGGCCTTTGACATGTCATCTTTGTCGAGTGCCACTCTTGAAATGGATGCCAAAATCGGAACAAATGCCAGACCACCTCGTCTGGTATCGGGGAAGGATTTCATGAGCTGGAAGTATCGATTTGTGAACTACATCAACTACCATGATGCCAAGATCATGCGTTCGGTCGAGGTGGGAGACTTTGTCCCATCAACTGCTGGGGCACAGGGTCAGCCACCTACACCTAAAGCAAAAACTGAATGGCTTGATGAAGACTGGGAAAAGGTGGAACGAGATAGAAAGGCACTGGCTGCTCTAACCATGGCCCTATCCCCTGAAGTCGCTGAAGCCTTCAAGGAATACACCTCCGCTAAGACCCTTTGGGATGCTCTTGTAGCTGCTTACGAAGGAAATGATGATATGAAGGAATCTCGAAAAGAAAATTTAAGAGAACTGTTTAATGAGTTCAACTACATCCCGGGTGAAAATATTGAGACTCAGCTTCAACGCTTCATCAAGATAGTCACTGGAATGAAAGATGCTGGAGTCACATATACACAGGTGGAGGTCAACAGAAAGCTGGTAAACTCTCTTCCGCCAAATTGGGACAGTACCATTGAATTGATTGAAAAGACGGTGCAAATGTCCACATCACCCCTAAGTGAGCTCATGTCTACCATTAGAGCATATGAAGAGAAGAAACAGAAGAGGGCAAGAAAACTGGGTAACGGGGCTTTAATGAATCAAATGAATCAAGCATTTATTTCTCAGCCAGCGGTCGCTCCTAACAACCCACAGTCCACTCCATTGGGATTTATTACTCAAGCAACTGGGTCGAGTGCATCTGGAACATCAAATGTTGTCTCACTAGATGTCAATGCTTTAACAAAAGATCCCGGTTTTGCCCTTGGGGTAGGGATTATGAGTTGCTACCAGGCACTTGTAGCAGGCTCACTTCTTCCCTAGTGATCTATCTCCTGATGATGTGAATCAAGTTAACCCTGATGACCTGGAGCACATGGATATATCTTACCAGATGGGAATGTCCGCCCTGAGAGCTAGGCAGTTCATGGCGAAGACTAGGACAGAAGGACTGGAATGGTGGCAAAGGAATAAAGCTCAGCTTCAATAAAGCAAATTTGAGGTGCTACAATTGCAACGAGTATGGGCATTATGCAAGGGAATGCACCAAACCAAGGGTTGATAGAGAAAGCAAGACTGACAATAGAGGTGAAGGCATGAAGAAGGAGACTGGAAAGAATGACAAGGCACTGGTGGTTCAGCATACGCCAGGATATGACTGGACACCTCAGGTGGAAGACTTAAGTCTGACACTCGATCATGTAGCCCTGTTAGCTGAAGAAGAAGTTCACAAATGTTCTGTATCCACCTACAGAAAAGACAAAAACAATACCTCTGCCGATGAGACATCCTGAAGATTGCATGCATGATCTTCAAACTTGGGCGTATAGTGATTATTCTGGTGAAGCCAAAATTCTCTGCAAATCAAAGACAATTGATGTCATGGAAATTCATGATTTGATGAGGTTTCATAAGAAGGATATAATGGTGGGCCAAACATCAAATTGAGTGTAATCAAGACACTGAGGAATATGCCAAGTGTTATACTCGAGCTGTAGCTGAGATCATGGCCAAGGAGCTGTGGTATGATCCAGCAACGGTGAATCTGTCGAAGAAGTTCAGAATGTGAAGACGGTCTAATGCTAAAGCCTAGGGGAAGATTGTAGAGTCTAGAATATTATAAGGCTTTTGCATTAGAATCACGGTTGGGCTAGTTAATTGTATTTGGGCTATTAGTGTTTAAATGGGTTGTGTGGGTTGTAGGTTGGTCGATATATGGGCCCTAGAGTCCGATTTTGGTAGCTTGTTTATCAAGCTTAGGACTCCCTATATATAGATAGATTGTTTTTGTAATTAGGGTTGGTTGCTCTCAAGGTGTTTTGCGATTTTCTGTGTTCATGAAATTCTCAAGGAGAATTTTGACAAGTGTAAGCAATCAAGTTTCATAGTAAAGTGTTTCTTCTCAATCGGTTTGTGTTCTTGATCTAATTCATATTGTTTATTCATCTTATTTGCATTTATCTTGAATCACCTATAATCACCGGATTCCGCACGGTGATTATAGACTTTGATATCGCGTGAGGGTTCAATTAGATCCTTACAAACTTTGCACACAAGATGAACTTGTCGGGTACAACTCAGAAATCGTAAAAAAGCTTCTCTCTCTAGTCTACGATTACGAACGTAAACTCCCTTGATTTCTCTCTCTAAATCGCAATCTCCAAAGTTACAAATGAGGAGGTCTAGTGGGGTATATATAGTCCCCCATTGGGTTTACTATTGGGGCACTTGTGGATCATAAACCCAATAGTAAACCCAACCCCAACCATAAACTAGCCTAAATACAATAACCAAACTAGCCTATGATTCTAATGAAACCTACTAAGCCCAGCCCAACTTATTTAATATTGCAAGCCTCATAATCTAGCCTCTACAATCTTCCCCTAGGCTTGTGATAATAAATGTCTTCGATCTTTGAAAATCTTCTTCTTGACTTGCTGGCATAGCTATTGGTGAAGATTCTTTCCGCATAAATCTTCAATGGGTTTCATGACAGGAACTTGGGACTTCCTCTTGATCAGCATCAGCCCGAACTTCTTGAGATGAACAAGTTAATGAGATGGAGGATTCTCATTGACTTGCTTCTTTTGAAAGAATTGGTTCTTACTGAATCTTCGGTAACTGTCTTGAATCTCCAAACATTAAAGGGTAAAAATGAACTTGAAACCCCTAACTTTGAAGAACTTGATTTGTTGATCTTGGATCTTCATGATCTCTAACTACTCTGGTCATATTGCTAGAAACTGTCTTTATCGCCCTTGTGAACCCTATTATCCGAAAACTCAAAGGGTTTCATCTCAAGAGTCTGTAATGTCTAAGCCAATGATGGTGTAAACACCTAAGGCAAGGAAGACTGTTACTCCTAAGGTTAAACCCTCTGATCAACATTGAGGTGCTGCCAAAGCCGAGAGAAAATATTTAAATCAAAACAACAGCTTTCCAAGTTACCAAAATTTCCACAAACATGTAAAGAAACCGTTTCAAAACAACCAAAGTCTGAAAAACCCATAGTTACCCCTCCCAAGGTAACTAAAACCGTTTTAAAAAATGATTCTAAAATGAGAGAGATCAGTTTACGATTACGATTAAACATGCTGGTAATTAGTAATCTATTTAGCATGATGCATTTGGTTAAGTTCAAACGGGTTTGAGTTTAAAGCGGACAAACATACCGGCAATCACCTGGACTAGTCGAGTAACTAAAGCTGAAAAGGGTTCCTCAGTGAGATTCATATGGGTTGATCCCTTGTAAACTTTCTCATGTTTGATATTGGTAAGTATTTGTTTATTTTTATCTTTCGTGTGTGAGTCTTTAAGTTCTTTTTGGTTGTGTTTACGTCTTGGCCAGGTTAATTTGAGAAGTCAAAATGTGTTTTCATGGGTATTGTTGCATGACAGTATGCCCCCTTCAGATCTTGACAAATTTTTAGGGGAAGGAGAGGGGATAATAAGTATTATCCGAAGGGAACTCGAGGATGATACTTATTATCTAATGAAAATACTTCCATAATACATAGTATCTGAAGGGAACTCGAAGATAATATGTATTATCTCAGGGGAAGTCCTTAGTTGAGGGGAAGTTATCAGCTAAGGGGAAGTCTTTAGAGGTCTTTGGTTCAGGGGAAGTTTTATAGAAAACCCGTAATCTATATTAGGGTTTTTGGTTAAAATTATGTTAATTTGAATCAACTGAACAAATGATAATTACCTTCTAACCCAAAGAGCGGTCATCAAATGTCTGGTGGAGTATATTTTTTCAAATATGTGTCAGACAGGTTGATGATAGAAAGATGCTGCTGATGTTACTGCTGCTCAAAGTTAAAGAACCAGCCGGACAAGACTTCCATATGGAAAAGCAACTTTTCAGGGGAAGTTGTTGGTTTCTTTACAAGCTTCTAAAAGATTTTCAAAGAAGATACTCACAAGCTTAGGGGAAGCTGAAGACTTCAAGTCTCTTTTGTGGAAAAAGATGCAGAGCAATCAGAGATCATGAAGACCCAAGATCAACAACCAAGTTCTTCAAAGTTAGTGGTGTTCAAACTTTTTACCCTCTAATTTTTGAAGATTCAAGCTAGTTACCGAAGATTCAGCGAGAATTAGTTCTTTCAAGAGAAGCAAGTCATTGAGAATCCTCCATCTCATTAACTTGTTCATTTCAAGAAGTTCAAGCTGATGCTGATCAAGAGGAAGTCCCAAGTGCCAGTCATGAAACCCATTGAAGATTTATGCGGAAAGAATCTTCATCAACATCTATGCCAGCCAGTTAAGAAGAAGAATTTCAAACATTGAAGACATTTAATATCACAAGCCTAGGGGAAGATTATAGAGGCTAGATTATGAGGCTTGTAATATTAAATAAGTTGGGCTGAGCTTAGTAGGTTTCATTAGAATCATAGACTAGTTTGGTTATTGTATTTTGGCAAGTTTATGGTTGGGGTTGGGTTTACTATTGGGTTTATGATCCACAAGGGGCCCAATAGTAAACCCAATGGGGGACTATATATACCCCACTAGACCTCCTCATTTGTAACTTTGGAGATTACGATTTTAGAGAGAGAAATCAAGGGAGTTTACGATCGTAATCGTAAACTAGATAGAGAAGTTTGTTTACGATATCTGAGTTGTACCCGAAAAGTTCATCTTGTGTGCAAAGTTCAGGTTTTAAACATTTATTCATCGTATTCTTTGATTTCTTCTCTTCTCTTTCTTGAATCACTAATCTAACCGGATTCCGCACGCTTAGATTAGTTAGATATCGTGAACGGTTGTTGTTTCTGGACAAACAACATGTGATCATCTTCATTGAAGCTCTTTTGAAGCTTTTGGAAACTTGTAAAGACACCAACAGCTTCCCTTGAATAGTTGCTTTTCAGATGGAAGTCTTGTCCGGCTGGTTCTTTAACTTTGAGCAGCAGCAACATCTTTCTATCATCAACCTGTCTGACACACATACAAAAATTTACGATCCATTTGTGGGTTCAGGGAAGTTAATTATTATCAACTGAACATATGGAAGTCTTGTCAGGCTGGTTCTTTAACTTTGAGCAGCAGCAGCATCTTTCTATCATCAACCTGTCTGACACACATTTGAAAAAATATACTCCACCAGACATTTGATGACCGGTCTTTGGGTTTGAAGGTAATTAACATTGTAATAACCCAATTATCATCTGTTCAGTTGATAATAATTAACTTCCCTCCAAGACCTCTAAAGACTTCCCCTTAGCTGATTACTTCCCCTCAGCTAAGGACTTCCCCTGAGATAATACATATTATCTTCGAGTTCTCTTTCAGATACTATGTATTATGGAAGTCTTTTCATTAGATAATAAGTATCATCCTCGAGTTCCCTTTGGATAATACTTATTATCCCCTCTCTGGTATCAGAGCCAAGAATCACTGATTCGAGGTTCTCACGGTATTGGATTCAAGTTTTTGCTGGAAAAAGTTCAAATTTTTGAAGGTTTTGGAGCTGTTCTTCGTGTTTACGACCCATCTGCTGCTGTTTTCTGCGTTTCCGAGTATTTTCTGGGCGATTTTGTGTGTTTACGAGTTGGTGTTCTTCGTATTCTTCATCATTTCGGTGTTCACGACTTCAAGAAGTGATCTTTGAAGGTTTACGATCGCGAAATTCGAGTTTACGACATCAAGACTCGAGCTTTGGGTGTTTACGACTGTTCTCAATCGGAATCGTGTTTACGACTTTTCTCAATCGGAATCGGGTTTACGGTCTGCCTGCGTGTCAAAATCGTAAACGAGTGTTTACGATCGGAAACTTTTTTTTGGACATTTGGACATTTAGTTTTAAGTTTTCCTAAACTTTCGTCATGGATTTCGAACCTAGCATGTATCAGAAACTGGACTTTGAGATTGGATCAACTACTCGTCCTCCCAGACTCACATCTGCTGATAACTTTCTTGAGTGGAAATACAGATTTCAGAACCATTTGAAAAGTGTTGATTTGAGACTTTGGAGATCAGTTGTCAATGGACCGTTTATTCCCACACACACTAAAGCAGGAAAGGTAGGTGTGGTGAAAACTAAAGCAGAATTCTCTGATGATGATTGGGAAAGGTGTAACAAGGATGAAAGAGCGTATGCTATCATGACAATGGCATTGACTCCGAAGATTGCTCGAGGATTTAAGAAGTCTTGTCCGGTTGGTTCTTTAACTTTGAGCAGCAGCAGCATCTTTCTATCATCAACCTGTCTGACACACATACAAAAATTTACGATCCATTTGTGGGTTCAGGGAAGTTAATTATTATCAACTGAACAGATGGAAGTCTTGTCCGGCTGGTTCTTTAACTTTGAGCAGCAGCAGCATCGTTCTATCATCAACCTGTCTGACACACATTTGAAAAAATATACTCCACGAGACATTTGATGACCGGTCTTTGGGTTAGAAGGTAATTAACATTGTAACAACCCAATTATCATCTGTTCAGTTGATAATAATTAACTTCCCCTGAACCCAAGATCTCTAAAGACTTCCCCTTAGCTGATTACTTGCCCTCAGCTAAGGACTTCCCCTGAGATAATACATATTATCTTCGAGTTCCCTTTAGATACTATGTATTATGGAAGTCTTTTCATTAGATAATAAGTATCATCCTCGAGTTCCCTTTGGATAATACTTATTATCCCCTCTCTGGTATCAGAGCCAAGAATCACCGATTCGTGGTTCTCACGGTATTGGATTCAAGTTTGTGCTGGAAAAAGTTCAAATTTTTGAAGGTTTTGGAGCTGTTCTTCGTGTTTACGACCCATCTGCTGCTGTTTTCTGCGCTTCCAAGTATTTTCTGTGCGATTTTGTGTGTTTACGAGTTGGTGTTTTTTGTATTCTTCATAATTTCGGTGTTCACGACTTCAAGAAGTGATCTTTGAAGGTCTACGATCTCGAAATTTGAGTTTACGACATCAAGACTCGAGCTTTGGGTGTTTACGACTGTTCTCAATCGGAATCGTGTTTATGAATTTTCTCAATCGGAATCGGGTTTACAGTCTGCCTGCATGTCAAAATCGTAAACGAGTGTTTACGATCGGAAAATTTTTTTAAGACATTTGGACATTTTGTTTTAAGTTTTCCTAAACTTTCGTCATGGATTTCGAACCTAGCATGTATCAGAAACTGGACTTTGAGATTGGATCAACTACTCGTCCTCCCAGACTCACATCTGCTGATAACTTTCTTGAGTGGAAATACAGATTTCAGAACCATTTGAAAAGTGTTGATTTGAGACTTTGGAGATCAGTTGTCAATGGACCGTTCATTCCCACACACACTGAAGCACGAAAGGTAGGTGTGGTGAAAACTAAGCAGAATACTCTGATGATGATTGGGAAAGGTGTAACAAGGATGAAAGAGTGTATGCTATCATGACAATGGCATTGACTCCGGAGATTACTCAAGGATTTAAGAAGTCTTGTCCGGCTGGTTCTTTAACTTTGAGCAGCAGCAGCATCTTTCTATCATCAACCTGTCTGACACACATACAAAAGTTTACGATCCATTTGTGGGTTCAGGGAAGTTAATTATTATCAACTGAACAGATCGAAGTCTTGTTCAGCTGGTTCTTTAACTTTGAGCAGCAACAACATCTTTCTATCATCAACCTGTCTGACACACATTTGAAAAAATATACTCCACCAGACATTTGATGACCGGTCTTTGGGTTAGAAGGTAATTAACATTGTAGCAACCCAATTATCATTTGTTCAGTTGATAATAATTAACTTCCCCTGAACCCAAGACCTCTAAAGACTTCCCCTTAGCTGATTACTTCCCCTCAGCTAAGGACTTCCCCTGAGATAATACATATTATCTTCGAGTTCTCTTCAGATACTATGTATTATGGAAGTCTTTTCATTAGATAATAAGTATCATCCTCGAGTTCCCTTCGGATAATACTTATTATCCCCTCTCCTTCCCCTAAAAATTTGTCAAGATCTGCAGGGGGCATACTGTCATGCATCAAAACCCATGAAAACACATTTTGACTTGTCAAATTAACCTGGCCAAAACGTAAACACAACCAAAAAGAACTTGAAAACTCACACACGAAAGATAAAAATAAACAAATACTTACCAATATCAAACATGAGAAAGTTTACAAGGGATAAAACCGTATGAATCTGACTGAGGAACCCTTTTCAGCTTCAGTTACTCGACTAGTCCAGGTGATTGCCGGTATGTTTGTCCGCTTTAAACTCAGACCCGTTTAAACCTAATCAAATGCATCATGCTTAATAGTTACTCGACTAGTCCAGGTGATTACCAACATGTTTAATCGTCCCCACACCCAATTGTACATAGCAAAACCTACCCAACCTCAGAGTTTATTGAGGATTCACAAACCCCCAACTTGAGGAACCATGCAACACCGTTATGACTACCACTTATTTTTTTAATTCATCAGTCGGTGATCAGGTCGGAGTAATAAGCACGCAAAGAAGACCAAACTGAATGATTATTTTTCATTTTCTTTTCTTTTTTTTTCTTTTTCTATTCTTTTTCATTTCTTTTTCATTTCTTTTTCATTTCTTTTTCTTTTCTTTTCTTTTCATTATGTGGTGTAGTCATGACAACAGAAACATGGCGTGTGAGAGAGTGAATACTAGGTATAATTACCACTCTCAACCCGTTTTTGCTGGGACTCAGTTTTTAAAACCATGCAAACTGAGATGGGAAACTAAACATATATATATTTTAAAATCATTGCACTTACATTGGTGGTCATAAGATTAGGTCGAGCCTACCGAGCATATCACCGTGGATCTTGCTTTTCACTTCTGCTGTACACATGTCAGTCATCTCCAATCCGGACATATTTCACTTCCCTTAACTTTCTTAGAAACAGAAAAAAACAAATTATTAAAAATTGAAAAGCACACTATTTTTGAAGGGTCAACTTATTCTTCATCGTTACATTTCTTCCCCTTGCTTTTGGATTTTTAATGTCACAACTTTTGTGAACATCATCATATTTTTTTTTTTTTTGTGGTAAACACAAAAGTAGAGAAAATAACTTCACACACATCTGGCCAAGCTAACCTTTAAAGTATGGATTTGAAAATTTTTAGAAAAATGGGTTTTATAGCATGCATACCTCATTTTTTTTTTGTTTTTTTTTTTAAATTGAACAACCAAGCACCAACTGAAAATTTTAAGGAATTTGGTTTGACACAAACACCCTTTACCGCTTCATCAAACAAAAACCAAGTAAGAACAGTACCTTTCATGCTGAATTTGACATTTTACCTCTCAAGGAAACATATCATCCATAAAAAATAGCTTGTCATGACATGAAGATACGTCTCCTAAACTGTGCCTGGAACAATCACTTATCAACAAACAAATTAATAATAAAAATGTTAGTGATAATCCTCCTTGACTGTTCCTGCACATAGTTGGAGATTAGTTAGCCAATGGTACCCATGCCATTTTTTTCTGGGTACACCTGAGGAATCAATATAAGATACTTCTTGTAAGAACATCCCCTTTGAGAAATCAGGAAGTTGGGATGGAGCTGCCTTGATTTTTGGTTTCCAAGTTCTAGGTGATTTAATATTTGTTTTAGTCACTTTTGGAGTTGTGACTTTAGGTATTTCAACCTTCTTCGTTTTAGATTCATTTTTCAAAACAGTTTTTGTTTTAGTCACCTTTGGAGTTGTGACTTTAGGTATTTCAACCTTCTTCATTTTAGAATCATTTTTCAAAACAATTTTAGTTACCTTGGGAGGGGTAACTATGGGGTTTTCAGACTTTGGTTGTTTTAAAAACGGTTTCTTCACCTGTTTTTGGAAATTTTGGTAACTTGGAAAGCTGTTGTTTTGATTTAAAGATTTTCTTTCAGCTTTGGCAGTGCCCCAATGTTGATCAGCGGGTTTAACCTTAGGAGTAACAGTCTTCATTGCCTTAGGTTTCTGCACCATCATCGGCTTAGACTTCACAGACTCCTCAGATGAAACCCTTTGAGTTTTCGGATAATAGGGTTCATAGGGGCGATAAAGACAGTTTCTAGCAATATGACCAGCGATGCCACAATTAAAGCAAGTCCGCTTCTTTAGATAGATGTCAAACGTGTACCCATTTGTCTTTGGTGGCTGATATGGAGCCGGTTTGCCTTGTGTATGCTTCTTTGCTTTGTCTGCAGCTTCAGATTTGACTTTCTGCTGGTTCCTCGAAGCCTGTGTTGAACCTGTCTTTACTGTCTTCATGCTTCCTTGAATCTTTAACGCTGAAGCACCATTCTTGCAAATACAACGGCAACTGCATGATCCAACTGAATAAATGGGAGACACAGCTACTCCCTTGAGTTTTTCATTCTTCACTCCAGCTGTTGGTTTCATACTTGGATGCTTGATGGTGATCTTTGGCCTCTCAACTTCATCTTTACTTTTTACTCCATCAGTTATTCCCTTGAACTTGGAGGAGAAGGATGGTAAGTCATATCCAACATCTGGTTCTTGGTCAAACATTGATCCAGATGTCATAAAGATCTTCCCCTCAGGCCGTGTCGTCAAGATCACCTTTTCCCTTTTGACTTCGTCAATTACTTTGAAGTATGGGGTTTCAATTTTAGGGTATGGTTTCAACTCTATCCCAGCATCATCAGACTTAGAGTTATGACACCTGTCATATTTCTGGCACTCAGCATCATTGTCTGATATATCCTCTACTCTCCCTTCACCATAAGTCATGTTTGCTTCATTATCAATTTCTTCTTGAGTCAATGGTGTAGTTCCAACCAAGACACTATCAATAGGAGGAGCAGCTTCTTTATAATCAGACTTGGTTCGTTCAACTTGATCCTCACTAAGAAGTGTTCCTATAATGTCTCTGGGAACTGGTGGAGGAATAATGTTGTTTGCAGCCAAGGACCTATCAGTTTTCTCTGACCCAAATCCAGATGTGTCTTTCCCAACTTGACCGGTCACAACAGCATGTGACAAAGCCTTTCCTGCATCGAGCATTCGCTGATTTCTTTCCTGATTGCAATCATACTTGACCTGCAGCTCATCACACTTTTGCTGCAGTTCAGTTAATTTCTGTGTCAGCTCAGATATCTCAATCCTAGCCCGATCATGTAAAATAGTCTTCTCCGTTGCTAGCTTTTGATATTTCTCAATGTCTAGTTTTTGGGCTTTTACCTTCTCTTCACTCTTTTCCCACCTACCTTTAAATGAACTCCTAGAACATTGCATATCAAAAAGTTCGATTTCAGCATTTTTCCAGAGTTGTCTTAAGCCAGGAATTAATCGAGCACAAGTAGGATTGGGGCATATCTTAGTTTCGTCAACTTCAGCTGCGAAAGCATCCTTGTTCTCAACCATATTCTTTTCTTCAACCACTGAACTCATTTTCTTTCTTTAGATATGCAGCTTCTGAAAATTTGGTGAAAATCGGCAAAATTGGCAAAAGTACTATTCAAGGAATAGTGTCAAAAACTTAAAACGCGAAAACGGAGGCCTTCGGAGTGGAATTTGGGGGTCCAAACGAGCTCCCCTGGACGTTAGTCTGGGGTAATTCTGGGGCTCGTTGTCACGAACGTCGTGTTAAAATTTGAGCTTCTAACTCCAAACGAGTCAAAAGTTATGTCCGTTTCCGTGAAAGTGTGAAATAGTGACTTTTTGCCGCAAACCAGTTTCCGATCGTAAACAGTAGTTTACGATTTTGACAGCCTGGCTGATCGAGAACACGATTCCGATCGTAATCTCCAATCGTGAACTACTCCGGGTCGTAAACACGGTCGTGAACTCAGTTCCGATCGTAATCTTAGTCGTAAACACCTCCGGGTCGTAAACACGATCGTAAACTCCTAAACACTCAATCTTGAACTCGTAAACACCAATTCCGATCGTAATCTCAATCGTAAACGTCCAAAGATCGAATCTTGAAGTCGTAAACACCTTTTTCTCAGTTGTAAACACAAAACTGATGAAGAACACTGATCGTAAACACCAGCAGATGTCGTAAACACCAAGAACAGCCCAGAAAACTCAGTAAACTCGATCGTAAACCTGAAAAACTCAAGAAAAACTAACAAAAACTGTTAGATCTTCTTGAATCAATATCGTGAGAACCACGAAACTCTCGTTTCTTGGCTTTGATACCAATTGTTGGTCCAAAAACAACAACCGTTCACGATATCTAACTAATCTAAGCGTGCGGAATCCGTTTAGATTACTGATTCAAGAAAGAGAAGAGAAGAAATCAAAGAATACGATGAATAAACGTTAAAAACCTGAACTTTGCACACAAGATGAACTTGTCGGGTACAACTCAGAAATCGTACACAAGCTTCTCTCTCTAGTTTACGATTACGATCGTAAACTCCCTTGATTTCTCTCTAAAATCGTAATCTCCAAAGTTACAAATGAGGAGGTCTAGTGGGGTATATATAGTCCCCCATTGGGTTTACTATTGGGCCCCTTGTGGATCATAAACCCAATAGTAAACCCAACCCCAACCATAAACTAGCCTAAATACAATAACCAAACTAGCCTATGATTCTAATGAAACCTACTAAGCCCAGCCCAACTTATTTAATATTGCAAGCCTCATAATCTAGCCTCTACAGTGCCGTCCCTCAATAGGGTTTTCTCAACTATATATATACTACAAAAGAGCATAGGACAAAAAGAATGTTTGACACACAAAATCATTGCCTAGAATTCAGCAAAATATTCCATCAGCACAGACAAGTTCGCTAGGCATTAGACAAGTTCGCTAAGCATAAACAAGTCCGCTAACAAGTTCGCTAAGTATAGACAAGTCCGCTAACAAGTTCGCTAAGAGCAAAACAAGTTCGCTAAGATTAGGAACAAGTCTGCTAAGTAAACAAGTCCGCTAGGAACAAATCAAGTACGCTAAGACAAACTTTGAACAAATACGCTAAGTGTTAAATAAGTCCGCTAAGATCAATTATCAGAAGTCCGCTAAGAGGAAAAACAAGTACGCTAGATTCATAAACAAAATGTTTCTAAGTACAAATTCAAAGTCAATTACAAAAACAAAGTATCAAATCCAGATAGGACATCAAAAAGGTCTTCACCAGCAATTCTCCACGGTGAATAGTTTGTATTGCCAACAAAATATGTTCCAACAATTTCCACCCTTGTCGGCAATGCAAACCCTTGAACTTAATCAACTTGACCAAGCAGCTTGAGCAGGAATCTCCAGTTCTCTCTAGCTGCCTCTTTGTCTTTGTCAGAAAATACTTTAATTCTCATATCGTACAGCCTCCAGAGATCTTGCCAGACAAGCGTTTTCAGATCATTATAGGTGTTCAGCTCGACCAACCTTCTTGCCTTATCAAGGATGACACTCGATCCATGTTCTTCTATCAACCAGCAGTTTGCATTCCTTAGGAGTTTTGTGTCAAGTGTAAGTTTACCCATATCTGCAAGCCTTGTACACCACCAATTTAGGAACATTAAAAAGTAGTTGGCATCATAGCATTCATAGGGTCTCAGTTGATCAGGGATGGTCCGCATCTTCTCATAGTACATCAGCTTCAAATAGGATATTAAGAGCAGTCTGAGTTCTATTGCTGCAAAGATTCTGATTGAGTCAGCACCAACTCTTTCAATCACTAATTCATGTGTCTTTCCATTGT
>JBCNJP010000017.1:71591762-71611880 GCA_039602395.1 Deinandra increscens subsp. villosa | reverse complement strand
CCTTAACGGTATAAACTCCGTTAGTGGTATTTTGGGGGTGTGACAAGACCTCTCTTGTAAAGCCAAAAGATTTTACTTTAAAATTTTGTCCAGAAATCTCAAAAGGATTCTAATCTAAGTCTCTTTGAGTCTGATTGAGATTTTGGTTAACATTTCCTGACCATCAATAAAATATTTCATCATGTCTTAATCAAAATTTTTAGAAAATATCAGAAATATTTTATTCTAGTTTATTTTGTTTTATTTATTTTGCGTCTTGGTATAAGTTGGCCATGCCTAAATCGACTCACGGTTGGACAAATGTGAAAAATTGCAAAAATTTGCAAATTAAATAAAAATCACTAAAAATATAATCGGGTCATTTCCTACAACTTTTGTGAAGACACTTGTTGGATATCTGATGAAAAACTCAAAATTTTGAAATTTTAGTGATATTTCAATAAATATTGGAAAATTATGAAAATTTGCAAAAATTTGCAAAATTAAATAAAAATCACTAAAAATAGAATCGAGTAATTCCCAACAACTTTTGTAAAGGCACTTGACGGGTACTTGATGATAAGCATAAAATATTTGCAAATTTTCAATGGTACAATAAACTTTGAAAAATCAGAAATTTTTGGTTTTTGGTTCGGCAAACTAGGAGGAAAATGAAATTATTCTGGTCTTGTGATCTGACCATAGGAAATTATCCAATCGATCAGTGACTCTATCATTCGATGTGTCGGTAGGCTCAGCAAACTAAGAAATAGGCAAATTCTGTGATTTCACACTTAAAAGCATGAAATTGTGGACCTTAAGTCAAAACAGTTGCTAGATTCCTTTAATTTTTCTTAAGTCTGAGCTAAGTAAGTCAACCAACACACTCGAGTATTTCTTTTACGGAAAGTGCTGATTTCACATCCATCAATAAGTGTGAAACATCACACATCCATCAATAAGTGAGACAAATCTCACATCCATCCATTGACCGTGACACATTTGCTGAGGAAACTCTGACCTTGTGTTCACGCATCCCATTATTATCATTAAAATTATTCAGTGACACATCTGCTGGGGAAACTCTGACCTTGTGTTCACGCGAATCAAAAATGTGAATCTATTTTGAAATCAGTACTTACCTCTAAAGAAATAGGGGGAAGAAATTCCATATGTGTGTTGTGCATGTCAGAAGTGCTTAGAAGACAAAGCTAGGATAACTGTTGACTTAGTGGAATAAAAGGTCAACACAATCTACATTAAACCGGACAAAAACATGATCACGTAATTGACCGGTTTAATTCCTAACATAATCCAACCATTACCGAGCAAAAATCTACAAATTTATGCAAATAACTGGAAATTGCCAGAAAAATAAGGCATTAATTGTGCAAATGAAACCACTACGCCTTGACATAACCAAATTTGTGATAAAATGTGAATTTGGGTTCTTTGTGCTTAAAAACATCAAGTTTGGGAGAAACAAGTCAAATTTGAGGTACATTTGTAGATTTAAGTCAAAATCAACCGTTTGGCATGTTCTGGAGCGGCCTGACTCAATTTCATATGTTTAATAAGGTTTTTAGTCAAATTTGAAATTTTTGAGAATTTTTGAAAGTTTTCCGAGTCAATGTGTTCTTATTGACAATTTCATACACTTAGAAATTTTTTCCTTAATTCTCAAACCGACCTTGGTCTTTTCACCAACATCACAACAATGCACCAAGCTAAGGCTTGTGCTTTCAGTATGATTGCTGGTTGTGATTCCGGATTGGTCTGTCGTTTGACTTTAATCAAATTTTTTACAGTTTTATAAATTTTTTTAAGTTTTCTCTTTGCTGTTGGCGATTTGTGGAGATACTCTTGGCGATCTCAAGTTCTGCATTTTTTTGTCTTGGCGATTTCATGAGACCAATTTTTGGTCTTGGCAATTTCGCCTAATAAGAGTTGGCGATCTCGAGGATTTCCCTTGGCGAGTTCATGAGACTAAATGTTGGTCTTTGTTAGAGCATATTCCTATGCTACATTGTGTCTCGTGTATTGTATCTAGTCTAGAGCATCTGTGTGAGTCAAAGTAGTCAACATCTATTAGAGGCTGTACCATATGGTTCGCCGTACCAGTTGGTACCCACATACCAACTGGTACGTAACGTGGTACGCTGCTTTTAATGACTACTATAAATAGTTCGTGTTAGAGAGAGTTAGATAGTTCTGTCATTTTCAATACTCTTAACTATGTGTTTTCTGAGTGTGTTTCTCTCTCTACAAGTGTAATCTCTCTGTGAATCAATAAAGCTTTGCCTTATTTACGTTTGTGTTTCTCGATTTACCGAATCTAGCAGTAGTAAGATCGTTCCGTGGTTTTACAAGTGGTATCAGAGCATTTGGTTGCTCTACTGCTGTGATTTAGTCAATTTTCGGATTCTAGAGTGAGAAACATTGGGTTTTTCTTCGTTTTGCATCATTTATGTCCAATTCCGAGTGATTTTGAGCTTAAAACTGATTTCTAAACATTCATAGAGTGTTTTCGAAGTCTACTGCTGCGAATTACAGTTCAAATCGTCTATTTTCTCAAAATTCAGTCGAATTTAGCGTGGAACGCCATTGGTACCGCTCGAAGAACAGCTGGTACACCTTTGGTACGCTCTGTGGTACGCAAGGCAATCTTCAAAGATTCTGGTACGCTGGTTTTTGGTACGCAAGGCAATCTTCATCCGTGGTACGTCGACGGTTACTCCGTACCAGTTTGGTCCGTGGTTGTTATTTGGTACGCTGAGATTATCTGGTCCGCTGCTGGTACGCTAGTCAGTCTGGTACGTTGGTAATTCTGGTCTGAGATTTGGTCCGCTCGTTGCTTTGGTCCGGAGTTGGTACGCTGAAATAGTCTGGTACGCTGAGACTAGGTTTGGTACACTGGCAGAAAAGTAGGTCTTCACTAAAACTGACGTAACTATGCTTACCAGAAACGTCGTCTCAACGAGATCTATACTGTACTGCCTAACGGCTAATACCCTCGATTTGACCTCAAAATCGCTTCGAAGACCTCATTTTTGAGTTCAAAGTTTTGACATTCGAATTTTAACTTCAAGATGAGTGATTTTCAAGCGTTTTCAGCTATGCGAACCTCGATGCAAGCCATGATGAACTATGATAATGAAATCGGAACAACTCAGAAAGTTCCTAAATTACTTCGATTGGAAGATTATCATAACTGGAAGAAAATATTTGAATCTTACATATACTCACAAGATGTTGATTGTTGGATTCCGATTGAAAAACAATATGAGTATCCGTTGATTGCTAATACTTTACCAAAATCGATAAGTGATTTTGAGCCTGAAGAAAAGAAGGTATTTGCAAGAGAAAAGAAAACTTATAGTTTTCTCACGATGGCATTACCCAAAGATTTAATGCATCAGTTTAAGAATTTTCCAACTTCAAAACAATTATGGGATGCTATTAAGGAAAGATGTGAGGGTAATGATCAGTACAAGAACACTCGAAAGAAAGTTTTGAAGAAAGAGTTTGATAATTTTGGGCTTTGTGAGAATGAGAAGATCACAGATTTGATTGCAAGGTTTTCACATTTAATCAATGAACTTGACATTGTAGGTGTTAAGAAAGAAAATGATGAATTAAAGGAGAAATTCCTGGAAGCTCTACCCGAAAAGTGGGAGAATTTTGTGATGATGTTGTCTAATGATCCAAACTACTCAAGTTGGACATTCAATCAGTTGATAAGCAAATTACAAGCTCGGGAAATGGAATTACTTGTGAAAAAGTCAGCAACTCTATCTGTTCAGAATCCTGAAGGTATCATTTTGGAGAGAACTCTGCTACTGTGCATGCTAAAACAAAATCACATTCTATTTCAAGCAGTAATCCACCGTTAACAGCATTTCTTGCTGGAAAGTCTGAGAATACTGGTTATTCTTCGGGTTGCAGTTTTACTATTCCTGATAGATCATCAAGCAAGTCTACTTCTAATCAAGCAACCGAAGATCTAGCTGCTTTGTTATCTGCTTTCATATCATCTTCATCTGGATCCATATTTAGTCAGATTGGTAATTCTGGTTTGGTTTCGGATGATCTAATACAGATGGATGATGATCAGCTGCATAAATTAGATTTGGATTGGCAGTTTGCTATGCTTGTTGAAAGAGGAAGACGGTTTATGGAAAAACATGGCAAGAATTCTATTATTCAAGGAGGCAATTTGGGTTTAGATAAGTCTAAACTGAAATGTTACAAATGTTCCAAATTAGGACATTTTGCTCGAGAATGCAAGCAATCTTCTTCTAAATCAAGTATTTCAGATAATCATGACCATAATAAAGATGCAAAAGCAATGGTGGCCGAGGAAGGATATGATTGGGCTAAGGATTTTCCAGATGAATCTGCATTTTTAGTTCATTCTCCAGAAAATTATGCATTGATAGGCTACTATGCAAGTTGAATCAAGTGATTCTGAATCTCAAACAAGTGCATCTGAAACAAGTGATTCTAAAGTTAGTGGGTATGAGTCAACATGTGAATTTTGTACTACAAAAGAAAGAAAGATTCGAGAATTTATTTCTGAAAAGGAAGGGTTGATTGTCGAACATGAGAAGAAAGAATAAGAGATAGAAGGTTACAAAAGAAAGTGTGAGGTTTCTGATGAGATTTTCAAAGCTTATGCAATGTTGGAACAAGAAAAGAAGGTGTTGATAGAAGAGGTTTTAGAGCTAAAAGCAATATTGGATGAGATGGTTAGTGTTAATAAAGAACAAACCTTGAAGTTACAAAATGAAAATGCTGAGTTAGTTACAAAGGTTGAAAAGTGGGAGTTCGAAGCAAAGGATGCTATAAGAGATTTTAATGCCTTGTATAAGAAATCTAAAGCAAGAGTGAAATCACTTCTAATTACCAATTTTGAACTTTAGAAAGCTTATGATGAAATTATGGTTTAGAACAATGATTATCAAGTTCACTAGTCAAAATTACAAGATAAAGTCACTGATCTGACAAAAGAAAACAAATTGTTGACAAGAAATGTAGAGATTTATCAAGGAAAGGTGGAAAAGGTTACACAGGAAATGTTCGAGGCCCATGATAAAGTGAGAAGAGAAAAGTCTTTGTCTAACAGAGTGTCAGAACAGCTGATAGAATCAGAAAAGGCTTTGGGTGAATCTCAGAAAAAGTTAGCAGATTTATATGTTCAAATTCTGGATTTGAATCGTCAACTAAATAACTTGAAGAATTCACATTCTTTCACAAATTATTTGTGCAACGACGAGAATTTCAAAAGAGTATTTGGCGGAGAAGAATTCAATCAGTTACCACCCCCATTGGTTCAAACTGATCCTCTGGCTGATGTCAAATCTTCTGAAACAATTGGTGAGTATTCTGAATTTGTTCCTAAGAAATCTGAGAAGAAGACATCAATGGTTTCAAACAAGAAAGAAAAAACGGAGGAAAGTGTGATTGAAAAATCTAGTTCTAAATTTGTGTCTAGTGGGTTTATATCTGATGAAGGAATCATCTCTACTGATAAGGTGATTGAGAAAAATGAGGGTTTGTTGAGTGAAGTACAAGCTGCTGCTAACTTGGTAGAAGCTAACAAGTTACGGGATATTAAAGCAGCATTCAATCAAGCTGCTAAAGCTGGTTCTTCTGGTTCTCAAATTGATTTATCAAAGCTACCAGGTTATAAATGTTCAGGTTTGGGGAGTGAGGGTAAGAAGTGTTGAAAAGAATGTCCAGAAGAATATGTCTAAGAAGGTTCCAAAGGACAAGAAAGACACTAGCTTGGAACAAATCTATTATTTGGCTCAAGTGTTCATGACAACAATGGAATAGGGATTTGGAGGTAAGATTCAGAAGAAGGCTTTATCTGAAAGTTCTTCTCGGGATTCTCAAAAAGTTAAGGATTCTTCATCATCTAGATCTAATTCCACACCTTGAAGTCCTACATCAAAATGGGTACATTCTAACCGATTTCAAATTTTTGATGATATGTCTGATGGTTCTGAGTTCATTGATAGATGTCCTTCAGTTCAGGAAAAATCCAAATCTCAACGATCCTATCGTTTGTGCTATCAATGTCACCGAAAGGAACACATGGCACGGGATTGCCCTGAAACTGTAAAAAGTTCATTTTCAAACAAATCTGCCACATTTATTGATGAATCGGGCAGGATTTTTACTGAGTCTACACCTTCCAATCCAAAATCTAAATCAAAACAAGTCTTTAAATTTGATTCAAGTGTTGGTGATTCATCACGTGATGATGAATCTAGTTAAAAAATGAAAAAGCAAAAATGCAGTGGTGACCTAAAGTGGTCAGTAAGGTTGCAACTGATTTTGTGGAAGACACTGGTCGACTAGAAGCTGTGTGCTTCGGTTCATTTGAATACTAATCATTTAAAACCAGTGTGCCGGTTTCTTCAAGAAGACATGTCGGTGATTGTTCAAGTAGTTACTGATGGTGGAGTCTCATGATTAACTTAAATTGAATGTTTCATCTTACAAAAATTGAATGTTTTTTTTTCTAAAAGCTAAAAACTGAAAGGTATCAGTATCGATTGGTCAATTTTCTTTCTTTAATGCATTCTGTTTGTAGTTTAGGGGGAGAAAATTGAAAAACCAAAAATAGTGTCTTTGTGTTTTTGCTAAAATTAAAATAAAAAAAATAAAGTTTTCATTTTAAGGGGGAGAAAATGGAAAAATACAAAAACATTGAAAAACAGAAAATACAAAAACATTGAAAAAATAAGAAATTGTATCCGACATATTTGGGAAATGATGGTACATTGGCTTACGTGTCTAACTCATGGATAAAATAGATTAAAAAGCCATACGATCATTGCTCGATGTGCTTGGTAGGCTCGGCATTAAATCAGAAAGTATTCAGATGTGATAAACACATTAAATACAAATTCTTGACCAAATGGACAACATCTTGATGCGTATCTCAAGATATCAAGAAAAAGATATGTGGAAAAAGAAAAATGAGAAGTCACTGTGTATACATGTGTTCATTTTGCAAAGATTTAAACTTGTTTGATTTTCTTTATTTTATCAAACGATCGTACTTTCTCTGCGTGTCCACAAGACCAACCTGATGTTTGTTCGTTTGACGTTATGCTTTATTTTCTTTGGTGTTTCGTATAACTCATCGGACTTTCTCTACGTGTACGGGAGTACCGACCTGATTGTTGTTGGTTATACCATTTCAAGTTGTTTTATTTTCTTATTTTGTTAAATCCGAAACCTTATCTGCATATCGAAAGATCGACCTTAAGGTAGACTATTTAACGTTCTTATTTCTTTTATCATGGAACACAGTGGACTAGATCATGAATACATTCATTATGTGATTAAATCACAAATGAAAACACAAAATGTGATAAGCAAATGCATATCTAAATATGTCTGATAGTGTGGGGTACACTGTTCAAAGTAATCTAATCAATTCAATAACATATCCAGATGTTATGAGTATGATTGTGCCTGAGTTTAAGATGGACAAATTATATCAGCAATCGACCTGACTTGTGTGCTGAAGTAATTGAAATTGAAGTGTAATTCAGCATATCATGATCAATATGATCCCAAGTTGTGATCTTTCTCGCAAAAGACAAAAATAGTGTCTGATTCTGTATTACATTTATGTTTCTTATTTGAAAAATCCCAAAAATATTAGGTGTGTTAGCATAATCTTCGAAAAAGTCAAAAAGATTTTCGGTGTGTTTTGATTTAAAGTTTCAAAAAGCCAAAAAGATTTTGTTTCTTATTTGTTTTCGTCCGATCGATACACGATACAAAATCAAATTTTCAAAACTATATCTTGGATTCTTGAAAGAGAAGTTTTGCGCCAAGATTAAATTAATTTTTCAAAAAAAAAAGAAAGCCGCGTTTTTGTCTTTTTTCTAAAATTGCAGGTTTCCTTGTGACAAGACTCAAGCATGGTGAAATGGGGAGTTTGTTATATCTTTCACAAGTGGATCTTGAAGTTCAAAGATTGTTCAAGATTGATCCAGCCATGCAAGCTCTATTTCTGACAAGATTTCAAGTTGAAGATCGGACGCAGCGATGCTGAATATTGAAGACTGAAGTTTAGTTAGATTGATTGATACATAGATACACTATGTCACACCCCAAAATTTTTAGCTTAGCGGAAGCAACACGTGGCGGTGATCAAATGTTGGTAACCCATGAGTTTTAGTAACTATTAACTTTAAAGAAAAGTCAAACAAAACATTTCATTAGATGATGGATGGCATAGCCATCCATTTTTAGTCCCTTACATACTAAAACATTACATAAAATAGAAAGAGAACCACATGACAACTTCGTCTCCGATACGCCAGATCCACACCACAAGCCAAGCCATCACGTACCTGAAAATGCATTAAAAGGATTTTTGTCAACCAAAAGGTTGGTGAGTTCACCGAATTTTCATATCAAAACCATATTCTCATTTTCACGTTTCCACGTTTTCAATATGTGTGGTGTATTTTGAAACCACCAAATCATCTCATTTTCTCTTTTCTCCATTAGGTGGTTTATTTTGAAACCACTAAGTCCACTTCTCATTTATCATCGGATGCAAAGATATACATAAGTTTTTCAGACAACGTATGGTTCATGAACTAGCTAGGGACATGATATATAATTAGCAACATAAGCTCTAAATCGATACGTAAACCACTATTTGAAAGTATTTCCCACCATGTTTCACGACCGGAGCGACCGATCAGTGGGCTAGGGTTGGTCATTCCCGATAGATCTATCAATACTTCTCTCGTCTATTCCATAGTTAACGATTTAGACGGCCGAATTCTATATCATACACTTTTCTTTCTATTTATGGCCAGGCTCATCTTTTCATGAGCGTCCGCGCCCTACTTACGTACCCTTACTTACGTCTAATCATACCCACACATTGGTTGTCAACTTATAATATCCATAACTATTTCATTATATGCATTTTCAGCCCCAAAACATTTGTAAAATATTTCAGAAAAAGGGGAATAGTGAACTCACATTTGCTCCTTGTTGCGATATTGCTCCTAATCAAGAGATTTCGAGTAACTTGGTCCTAATTCCCATTATGATCAGATTAGTTATGAGGTTATACTAATTAATGTGAATAATTTTTGAATTTTAAAAAAAATTGGGCAAAATGACGATTTTGCCCTTTTTGGTTAATATTGTCAATAATGGTGAAAGAAGTTGGGTTTTGTCCAAAAATTTTTATTCTAAGGCTCACTAAGTATTATTATTAAACCCAACTAAAGTCTTTATAGAATTTATACAATTTTCTCATTTTCTTGTTAAAATACTCATTTTTAACGGCTTTTCGGCATCGGTTTTTAGTCTAGTTTTCTCCTACGCTTTAGTTTTCACTTCCACAATATTTTTATATGTTTCATATGTGTTTTTAATCTGTTCTAATTCATTTAGTTACTGATCTCAACTATTATTATATTTTATTCTCTATTTTTACCGAACTTTTACGTTTTTAACGCATAGTTTTATCATTTCAAAGAGTCGGGTCTCGTTTTTACTTGAAATTTCAATTATTTTCACTTGTTATAGTTATCTACTGTATAAAATAGGTTCTCAAATTATTTCCAAAATTTTATTCTATTTTTGTGTATTTTTAAGCATATTTGACCATTTTTAAGCCAATAATTAGACTTTAAATCCTTTAATTTTTTTAAACTTTGGAACTAATTTTATAAATTTCTTATACTGATTTAAAGCCATAACCCTATTGTTTAATTTTAAATTTTCGGATTTTTGGTGGATTTTTATCTTTTTACATCTTTTATTGCATTAATTACACTACAAGTTCAAGATTTGCATTTAATTGGCTTCTACATATGATGAGCATTTACTCTTTGATTTAATATAAATTTTTACCAACTTTTTAACATAAATTTTCTGTATTCAATTATTTTTGTAAATTTATTTTGAATTATCATAATCTTTATATATATTTTTGTCATATAACTACCAAGTCTTTGATATTTAAGGATCACCATTCGTGTCTTCTCATGACCGACCATTTTAGGCGGAATTACTATGAGAAATATCCACGGGGTTTTATTTTGGTGATGATTGTTACCGACCGTGTAGGCGTCATTGACGACCATGAGGCGGAATTACTACAATCATTCACTCATGTGTAAATAGATGAGGATCATAACCGGACCATTTAGGCGGATTTACTATGATCAAGTCATTGTTAAGTCCATATTCGTGTATCTTTAATTGATTAATCTTTACATATATATATATATATATATTATATATTTATGTAAAATCATATTACTTATATACTTCAAGTATTTGTTTATAAATATGCACATAATATATATACAACTCAACAATTTCGGATTTAATAATCTTCAAAGATCATCACTTAAACATCACATGCATGTATCATCCAACATCTAAAAACCATTTTAGATTATGAACTTTTAAAAACTTTTGAGTTTCAAATTAGGGTTTTCATTTTCATAACTTTTCTTTCAAAAATCCTCTTAGTTTTTGTTGGATTCAAGCATGCATGTTCTTGAAATCATCATCAATACTCATAATCAAACCCATTTCATGACCCAACCCACAAGACACACACCCATCACCACCTACACACTCACGACCGTGAGTGTGTGGGTGTGTTTTCCCCATTTCTTTTGTGTTTTCTTGCTTATACCAACATCCTTTCACCATTTCTTAGTTTTTAAAGTGTTTTCTCTTCAAGGATCGAATTCAAGAAAAGATTTGTGTTCTTGAAAGATTCAAAATATAAGAGGCAAAGTAGGTGTTTTTACCTTAGTTGCTTAGAGATTTTAGAAGAAGAAGATGGAACTTGAATCTTTGCTTGAATTCTTGAAGCTTGATTGTGTGTGTGTTTGAATGTATGAGAGAAAGAAAGAACGAAATGGTGAGGTGGGGGGGGGGGGGGGTTCGGCCGTAAGCAAGAGAGGGAGAGAGGGAGAGGGGAGAGGAGGAGGTGGAGTGTTGTGTGAAGTGTGTGTGTGTGTATGGGGTTTTTAAAACCAATGATGACCTAGGTGTCATTTCCCTATACAAGCCATCAAAGGGGTTTCTAGATTTGTCCCCTTATACACACATACATGCACACGACATATACACATACACAGATATATTTTATAAAATTTTACTAGTGTAGGCTATTTGTGGGTAAAAGTCTGATTATTACGCGATTCACAGTATATTTTTCAGACTCGTTTTGCTACAAATTTTATATCAAAATTCATGAAATTAAATTACGCTCGGAACCGTATATTTATTTTTTAGTTTCGTCACACTTGGTCAGGCGACCTTGTGTTGTGACGTTTTTAATATGGTTCATTTCTATAATTGCGTAACTTTCTCTAAGAGTTCTATCTTATATTAAACTCATAATTTAAGCAAAACATAATATTTTACCCGTGTTCATTGGTCGGTTCATGAAGATAATTTTTTTTAACAATTACTTCACATTTAATTCTAAATAAATCCTAATAAACCCTAATTAGTTATACTTAACTTAAAAATTAAAGTGACGGATGTCACACACTACACATTAAGGGGGAGTTTTTTTAGAGCATATATCTATGCTACATTGTGTGTCGTGTATTGTATCTAGTCTAGAGCATCTGTGTGAGTCAAAGTTGTCAACATCTATTAGAGGCCGTACCATATGGTCCGCCGTACCAGTTTGTACGGACGTACCAACTGGTACGTAACGTGGTAAGTTGCTTTTATTGACTACTATAAATAGTTCGTGTTAGAGAGAGTTAGATAGTTCTGTCATTTTCAATACTCTTAACTGTGTGTGTTCTGAGTGTGTTTCTCTCTCTACAAGTGTAATATCTCTGTGAGTTAATAAAGCTTTGCTTTATTTACGTTTGTGTTTCTCGATTTACCAAATCTAGCAGTAGTAAGATCGTTTCGTGGTTTTACAGTCTTGGCGACATCGCCTAAATCGGTCCTTAGCGATTTCGACTTACCTTCCCTTAGCGATCTCGAGTATTACACACTTACTCTTAGCGATTTGAAATTACGTGAGCGATGGATCGTCTACTCAATCTAGCTAATTCGGATACGAAACAAGTAATTTACCGATTGTTTTATTATCATTTACCGATTGTTTTATTGATCAAAAGAACAATTACAATTAGTAAACACTCATAACTAAGAAAAAGAAAACACCTTGACAAACACACACTTAACACTAGTTCTCACACGCTCAGTCCCCGATTACAAAGACACAACATCTTTATATAGCGACTGGCCGAACCTCAGGCGAACCTGAAGTTCGTCTGATCCGAACCTCAGGTTCGGACCATGTTCGGCTGGCAACTATCTTTGTCTTGATCTTTGTCTTTGTCTTGACTTGATACTTCACACGGCGCACAGATCTTGTATCTACAAACTCCCCCTCGTCGTGTGCAGTATCTCTTTAACATCAACAAAAGTGTATTTTCAATTAAACTCCCCCTCAAGTGTAGAATCCATTCGTCCAATGAAATGAATCTTCGAACAAACTCTTCCTCAAATTGATCAAAACTTGATCTTGAATACTTGACAATGTCTGTGTATCTCTGTCTCTATCAGCAGCTTCAAAATACTTGAAGTTGTGATATCTTTCACTTTAGCAACCTGCTTAAAATTTAAATAATCTCTGCCCAAAACGTCTCTTCGAGACTCCAAGAAATGATTTTGGAAATTTGATTTATATCACGTGTTGATCAGATCGAAAATAAAACGAAACAAAACCTTTTTGGCTTTAAAAAGTTTATATCAAAACAAACCTAAAATCTTTTTGATTTTTTCAAACTTATGTTAAAACACACCAAAAATCTTTTTGTATTTTTCTAAAATGAAATGAAATTGCAATTCATAATCAAACTCTATTTTTGGTATGAGAAAGATCACTATATGGGATCATATTGAACATGACACACTGAACTACACTTCAATTTCAACTAGTTGAAACACATAAGTCATGCTAATTGCCGGTATAATTTGTCCATCTTAAACTCAAGCAGAATCATACTCATATTCAGACATTTTCTTTGACCAGTGTATCCCACACTATCAGACATATTCAGACATTTTCTTTTTCTTGTGTGATTACTTCTTTTTCTCGTGTGATTATACTTGTGATTATCACAAACCATAATGTTTTCATGATATTGTCAACTGTGTTCCATACAAAAAGAAATAAGAACGCTAAATCGTCTACCTTAAGGTCGATATTTCGATACGCAGATAAGGCCTCAAATTTAACAAAATAAGAAAATAAAACAAGTTGAAATTGTATAACCCAACAACAATCAGGTTGGTACTCCCGTACACGCAGAGAAAGTCCGATGAGTTATACGAAACACCAAAGAAAATAAAGCAGAACGTCAAACGAACAATAATCAGGTCCATCTTTCGATGCGCAGAGAGAGTCCGATCGTTTGACAAAATAAAGAAAATCAAACAAGTTTAAATCTTTGCAAAATGAACACATGTATACACAGTGACTTCTCATTTTGATTTTCACACTTATTTTTCTTTTTGTCATGACATATGCATCAAGATGTTATCCACATGGTCAAGCATTAGTATTTAGAATATATCACATCTGAATACTTTCTGATTTGCCGAGCATACCAAACACATCAAACATTGATCTTAAGGCTCTTTCATCTATTCTATCCATGAGTCAGATACGTAAGCCAATGTACCATCATTTCCCAATGATCAATTCAAAAATTTATATATTTTGCATGTATTCACCTTCTTTATATATTTTGCATGTATTCACCTTCTTTCCATAACATGCTTTTTCTCAATTTCTCCCCCTTACATGCAATTCTCCCCCTTAAAATGAAAACTCTATTTTTGGATTTTTCATTTTACAAAAACAAGACTTTGTTGTTGGTTTTTATCAAACGAATCATAAAGAAAGAAAATTGATCAACCAACATGGATACCTTGCATTTTAAAGTTTCAGTAAACTTGTAGGTTAGGAAAATATATCATGAAATTTAAGCTAAGCAGATACTCCTCCATCAACAACTTTGCAATCGTTCATAGGTCTTCTAGTAGTACCTGCACACTGGTCAAACTCATTAGTTTTTAACTTTACCTGAAGCAAGTGCTTCTAGTCGACCAGTGTCTGATTTTGCTTTAAAACCACCTTTGGTTTCCAGATTGATTGTTGTTTTGATAACTAAGGTTTTGATGAATCAATCACAGGTGACTATGATGATGAACCTATATTTTGAACCTTTTGGAAAATAGGAACAAAGCGTTTTTGTTTCAGAGAGAATGTAGGCTCACATTCATCAAAAACTCTACCTTGTTCATCAAAGAACTTTTGTTTGCTAGGTTTACCAAAAACTGGTGTCTTTTGAAATTTGGGATCGGAAACATTAGGAGTTGGACAATCCTTTGCCAATTGTCCTTGTTTACGGAAAATATAACAGAGACGTTTAGTTTTATCCCACCTTTTGGGTGCCTGCATAGATTAACAAACATGAATATCTCGAACATGATCAAAAGAAGTATTATATACCTGATGTCGGTGATCATGAACCTATTTTGATGTTGGGCTTCAAGAATAAGAATCATCAGAAGAAAATTTGACATTTTGATTCTTCAAGATTCTTGAAACATCCACTTTCTCATAAAAAACATCAGAAATTTTTCTAGCATCCACGCAGTGAAGCTGAAACTCTTTATCGGAGAAAATTGTTTCCGAACCCTTGAGTTTGTAACACCATTCGGGTTGAACCTTATCCGCCTTGAAGATCTCCTTCTTCACTTGCTTAAACTTGATTTTCTTTAGATTTTGTGGTTTTGAAGCTCAAACCTCCTCAGCTTTAACATTTTGTGACTTAAAACCCAAACCAATGTTCTTTCCAGAAACTTGTTCATCAGATGTAGATGCCTTATAACCATTCTTCGCCAACCTTGAAAACTCAGCTTTGACATCACTACCCTTTTCTGCTCATAGAAAATCGTCTCATCAAAATCAGGTTGAGAACGAACTTTCTCACTTGATGTAGCTGATTTCTCATTCTCTGTTGAAGATGAGCCATGAACAAATTGTGGAGCCGGAGGAACTTCAGATTTCTTTCCCTTCTTCTTTTTAGCTTTCTTTTTTTCTTCTTCTTCACTATCTTCGCTTCTTCTAAATTGGATGATGTAAACTTGGAATAATCATAGTCTTCCATTTTTTTTGCACTTCTTTGACAGCTTCTTTGATATTAGCAGGAGGTGATGTCGTCTTGTCAAACATCTTTTCAAAATTGACATCATTTTCTAAGTAGCTTATGAATAATTGTGAGTTTGAAACATTATTCAGCACTCACAATTATTCAGCAACCGATTAGCATCAATGACTTGAACCTTTAAATCTGAAATCTGTTGTTGAGCCTCAGCCAACTCCCTCTCGGTAGCTATTAATCTCTTTACAACTTTGTGAGTTTCAAACTTTTGCAATCTAAGATTATCAAGCCCATCAAATAATTATTTCTTCAATTTAACCTCATTACGCTTTTGGATTTCCAGATTTGCAGTGTGCACTTTGTTAACACTAACCAACTCTCTTTTCTCATCCAACAGCTTCTCCATATCAACTTGATATGCCTCAATCCTAGCAACATATTCTTCAGCATTCTTTGTGAGCAAATCAAGCTTGATTTTTGATTTATCAAACAAATTTCAAAAATCATTAGCAGCATCTTCTGCTTCATCCTTCCCTTTCTTGACTTCTTTAACTAATTCCTCCTTTTCTTCTATCAATTTAACATTTTGTTCTTCAAAATCCTTTTCATTCTTTTGAGACATCTTCAAATCATACTTTACATGTTGAAGAACCTTATTATTCAATGTAATCTCCTTTTCCATCAAATCCTTTTGCACAACCAATTCTTTCTCATTTTTCTTAGAAACTTCCAAATCTGCTTTAACCAAATTAAGTTCATCAATGAGCTTTTTTACTACATCCACCAAAGATTCATTTTCTTTCATCAAATCTTCAATTTTGGATTCAAACTTTTCATTTTCAGCAGCTTCATAAGAACTAGAATCATAGTAATAGTCATCTTGCTCATGTGTGACAATGAAAGCAAATGTATAAAACTGTTTGCCCCAATCATAAACGCCATTATTCTGAACCATTAAAGCTATTTTGTTTGAACTGCTTGAAGATAGTTGAGAACCAGTATTGGATGTAAAACCAGGTCTAGCAAAATGTCCAAGCTTTGAACATTTGTAGCATTTCAACTTAGACTTGTCAAAACCCAATCTTCCATTAAAATCAGAAGTAGTTCTTCCATTTTTCTTGAAAACCCTCTTTGATCTTTGACCCAGCATAGCATACTGCCAAGATAAATCCAATTCATTTAATTGATCATCATAAAGTTCATCAAGATCATCCCTTGTTATTTTTGCATCAGCAACATTTTTGATAACCAAACCAAAAGATGATGAAATCAACGCAGAAATCATTTTAGCACAATCATCCGTTGTTTCAGCAGAAAAAGCATTCTGATTTAATGATTTTGGAACTGTAAAGTTACAACAATGTGATGAATTATTCTTAGAATTTCCAGAAATTTTTCCATTGAAAGCAGTTGGTGGTGCATAACTTAGACTTGGTTTAGTTTTAGCCATCATACTAGCAGCATTCTCACCATGATACAATTCTGGATTTTGCAGATTTGCTTTGGAGTTGTTAGGATTCATCATTTCCATCTCACGAGCATGAAGTTTACCAGTTAGATCATGAAATGTCAATGTGGAAAATTCTTTATCATGTGTAAGCAGCAACACATAATTTTCCCATTTCTCTGGTAAAGCCTCCATAATCTTTTCTTTTAACTCTTCATCAATCTTCTCAATCCCTACAACCTTCAATTCGCTTATAAGATGTGACAATATTGAAACAAGAGCTATGATATTTTCATTCTCGTAATGTTGGAAATTATCAAACTCCTTACTCAACACCTTCTTTCTACTTTTCTTATATTGATTGTTCCCTTCACATCTTTCTGATAAAGCATCCCACAATTGTTTTGATTTCTTGCAAGTACTAAATTGATGTAATAACTCAGTGGGTAATGCCATCATAAGATAACCAAAAGCTTTTCGTTCAAGCTTATATGATTTTCTTTTAGCAAGATCGAAAGTATGAACTTATTTGAAATCTCCATGATCAGTTGGATGTTGGTAAAGCTTCTTAATTGAAATCCACAAATCGATATTATTCGTGCTTATGTAAGCAGAAAATCGTTGCTTCCAATTTTGATAATCTTCTAACTTTAACAACTTGGGAACTTTCTGACTTGTTCCAATTTCGTTGTCAAAGTTCAGCATTGTTTGCATACATTTGCATAGCCGCAAACGCTTGAAATTCCGACATCTTGAAAATTTGAATTCTGATAGTCCGAACCTTAACCGAACCTTAATCTATGAACCGAACTCTATCTGAACCTCTGCCGAACAGTTTCCGAACCTGAATCTATCCGAACCTTAAACGAACCTTAACCAAACTAGAATATTATCCGAACCCTGGACGAACTCGAACTTCGAACAACACGAACCTTAGCCGAACTTGGAGTTCGGAGCAGTTATGCCGAACCTAGAAAATTTTCAGCCGAACCTCACCATTCTTTGCTCAAAACGCTCGATTTTGGACAGATTTTGACAAGATTTGCAGCAGTTAATCAGAAAAAAATGATAAGGAATGATTTAGGAAAGAGATTTTCACGAAATACACGACTAAAAGATCAAACACTTGTGAAAACACTCAAAAACAACACATTTTGTTTCAAAACTTTCGAAAAAGCAACCACAAATCAGTAGAAATAACCAGATAGCTCTGATACCACTTGAAATTACGTGAGCGATGCATCGCCTACTCAATCTAGCAAATTCAGATACGAAACAAGTAATTAACCGATTTTTTTATTGATCAAAATAATAATCACAATCAGTAAACACTCAGAAATGAGACAGAGAAAACCCCTTGACAAACACACACTTAACAGTAGTTCTCACATGCTAGTCCCCGATTACAAAGACACAACATCTATATATAGCGACTGGCCAAACCTCAGGCGAACCTGAAGTTTGTTTGATCCGAACCTCAGGTTCGGACCAGGTTCGGCTGGCAGCTATCTTTGTCTTGATCTTGGTCTTTGTCTTGACTTGATACTTCACACAAAGCACAGATCTTGTATCTACACGATTTCAAGGATAGGTTTATAAGCCTTAGCGACTTTGCCAATCCGATTAGGCCTTAGAGATCTCGCTGGCCTAGCGATTTCGTTCTTGGTGATTTCATCTGATTTCTCCTTAGCGAGTTCGAATAAAACCCTTAGTATTTTTTTTCTTTCGGTCTCGCTTCATAATAAAAGAGAAAGGGCACATTTTTTTTATTCCAATCGTTCAAAAACACAGACCCACTCTCTCTCTCTCTCACTACGAACCGCCGGCGACCCAAACTACTCACCTCCGACTCCGATTCCTCCATCAATCGACCTCTCAAATCTGTCTCTCCTGCAATTAGGGTTGGCGCGCACACCTTCCTTGCACTAACAGGTCCGATTTCACCAGTTTCAAGATTTATTGAGGGCTTATTGGTTCGGTTTTGCGTGTTCTTGAAGCTGACGCATACCATGTTTAATTAGGGTTCTGACATTTGAATTCGTGATTGTTTTCACAGATTTAGAACTCCTCCTTTTGTTCCTAATCATCTCCAAACACAACATTGAGTTATTTGATTTATGTTAATAAAAGTTGAGAATTAGGGTTTATAATTTGTGTTGTTTGGATTAAGAAGAATTTGAGTATGATAACAGTGATATAAACTTGATGAATGATTAAATATTTTGCTAGTCCTATGCTATTTATTTGAAATTGATCGGATTAGGTTTGTTTGTTATAACTCACTGTTCTTCACTCAGTTTTTGGTGAATCTTGAAATGTGAATGGGATGGTTTGGCCAATAAAGATTCTAAAACTCTAATGTGATGCATTAGAATGATTCTAAATGCATTTAGGGTCTTAAGGGCTTCAAAATTTGAAGCTAGATTAGACAATGTCAACTTTTGACCTATTAGGAAATAAATTGACTTTTGGAGCCAACTTAGTCGAAATTCTCAATGTTTGAAAAGAAACAAAAACAAATGAGTTTAGTGATCGGTTTAAGTCCTAAATGAGATAATTTGGGTTTGCATCTCATCATTTGGCTCAAACTATAGAATTTTGACCAAATTTGTCCGTTTGACCAATCTGGACATTAATTAGACTAGACTCTATCCAATAAGAGTCAAATGACTCAAATAACTTGATGAGTGGAATCATTGACATAAAGTGGTAATGTTTGGTGCTTTTGTGTTGTTTTAAGAATAAGATTTACCAAATTGATAACTAAGAAGCTATTGTTGACAATTTTTTACAGATTCCATCTTTCAATTAAATTCCACTGGATATACTGCCTTAGTTGGTTGAAATAAGTCAAGTTTTGGACTTTAACTTGTCTAACATAGATTTGAACTCAATATAGGTTAAATCTGAAGTGTTGGACTAAGTTTTAACTTGGTTTTTGGCAATTGCGTGCATAGTTGACTTTTTAGGTCAAACCTTGTGAAATTCACTCTTGTTTAATGAATATAACCCTGTTTGGGCTATGTGTGGCTATCCAATGATTGTTTATCAAACTTTGCCTGATTTATTAACAGATTTCTGTCCAGAAACATTCCAAGACCATATCTCTTAAATTGATCATAGCTCAAAGTAGATCATCAAAGAGGTATGTTTCTTAAAAAATTTAGCAATTCTTCGATATACAACTATTGAGCTACATAGGGGCTAGTCATTAGACTCATTCAATCAGTTTGAATCACATTAGTCAATCTCTAATCAATTTCTGATTGATCATAAATTGGATTAAGCTTTGAACCTGTTGCTTTCTTGAAATATTTCTCAATTAGATCTTAGCAAACTTTAGATCTTCTTCGAGGTATGTCTTCAGATCTCTAATAAATTATTGGAAGTGTGACTTCTGTCAATTCAGGTTGATTGTTTTACTTACAGTTCTAGCAATAATACAATAAGTTTCATGAGATATGACTT
>JBCNJP010000017.1:71568824-71591262 GCA_039602395.1 Deinandra increscens subsp. villosa | reverse complement strand
TAACGGAAGTTAACCTTGAAATTCTCGGGTGTCACAGGTCTAAAAATTGAAAAATAAAATATTTTAGGGTTTTCAGTATAGAATTATTGCAAGGCCAACAAGCGAACAAAGACGATACTTCTAAAACTACAGAGGACTTGAGAACAGCAAGAGGCAGCTGCAATGTATGCCTCTTCAGCAGGTGAGGTAAACACAGTTGACTATGTCTTGCATTGCCACGAAACCAATCGATTCCCTAAGAATTGAGCTCCTTCGGTGGTTGACTTCCGATCCATGTTGCAACCCCCGTAATCACTATCAGAGAAGCCTCTTAGATCAAAGAGCTCATCCTTGGGATACCAAAGCCCTCTCTTTGGATTGGACTTCAGGTATCTGAAAATTCGTTTCACGGCTTTCAAGTATGACTGTTTCGATTTGGATTGGAATCTTAAGCAGAGACACACGGCAAACATGATGTCGGGACGACTGACCATCAGTTACATGAGTGACCCGATCATTGATCTATACAAGTGTTCATCATCACGTTCACCTTCAAGGTTTAAATGAAGTTTGACTCGAGTCTCGACATGAGTGGAAAAGCCTTTAGAGTCATGAAATCCAAACTTCTTCAGCATTTCCTTCACATACTTTTCCTGTCTGATTAGAATACCATCAGTGTTCTTCGGTTTCATCTCAATCTCTAGGAAAAATGTGAGTTCCCCCCATTGAACTCATTTCAAATCATTTTTCCATCAGATTCTTGAACTCATGACAGAGATCAGTCTTATTGGTAGATCCAAAGATGATGTCATCCACATATACTTGAACCGGTAACATATCATCGCCCACATGCCGTACGAACAGTGTCTGATCAATCACCCCTCGCTTATAGCCATTTTCTAACAGATAGGTAGACAGGGTTTCATACCACTTCCTGGGTGCCTGATGGAGTCCATAGAGAACTCTTTTCAGTTTTTACACCTTATTTGGAAAGGAACGATTAACAAACCCTGGAGGCTGATTGATGTACACCTCTTCATCTAGTTCACCATACAGGAAAGCTGTCTTCACGTCAAGTTGATAGACAGTTATGTTCTTAGATGCGGCATACGCCAATAAAATCCTGATGGCTTCAAGACGAGCTACCGGAGTCTAGACTTCATCATAGTCCATCCCATCTATCTGCATGTATCCTTTGACCACAAGTCTTGCCTTATTTCGTATGATTATTCCTCTCTCATCTCTTTTATTCTTGAAGATCCACTTAACAGGAATAGGCTTCACACCAAGAGGAGTGTCTACACGTAGCCAGACATCCAGGAGTTTGAATTGAAGTAGTTCAGCCTACATAGCCTCTATCCATTTATCGTCTTTCATAGCAGCAACTACAGAAGCAGGTTCTTCTTGAGATATGAAGCAGGAAAATAGGCAAGTGTTTATTGTTCCGGATTTACTTCTGGTGACTCTCTTATTGAGTGGACCAATAATGTTAGAGCAAGGATGTTTCTTGTGAATTCCAGTCTCTTCTACAGCCGGAACTGGAATATTTGAGTATAGAGTTCCCATCTGCACATCATTACTCGGTGTCTCTCCAGTTTTAATCACAGGTGTGTCATCTGAGTCTGAACCATTATTGGTGGGTTCATTCTGATGTTGATTTTCTGGAATTTCTTGATTTTTTTGATCTTGTTGATTTTCTTGATCTTGATTAGGCACAACTTCCTGAACGACTTATTCTATTATTTGGATTTCAATAGGAGTGACAGCTGGAGTAGTAGCAGATGAGGTGGAAGCTTCTATTAATTCATTTCTCCAAGTAACGTCAGGAAGATCATCTGAATAGATGGTATCCGGTATCAATGATGTAATTGGAGAAGAACCATCAGGTACAGAAGCATCCACATTATTAGCATTTTTTTGCATGTTTCCAGTATCACCTGAAATCACAGAATCACCATAACTAAAAGAAGAAGAGAAATTCTCTAAGTCATACATGCCATCTGAGTCAGGTACTCTGGAATTATGGGTATGCTCGTTAAAGTTAACATTGCACGACTCCATAATCACCTCAGTTCTTCTATTACACTCGATAGGCCGTAGAGGTCATCGAGTATCCAACAAAATAGCCTTCATCTGCCCGAGGGGCAAACTTAGCTAACTACTCACACTGGATTAACACCGTATAAGGACATCCAAATGGTTTTAAGCGTTTTAGCCCAGGTTTTTGTTTAGAAAACAACTCAAAGGATGTTTTGTTGGCATGTTTGACCAAACAAGTTCTATTCAAGACATAACAAGCAGTATTGGCTGCTTCTGCCCAAAAAGATAATTTAAGGTTAGAAACCGCGAGCGTCGTCCAAGCACACTCGATTATTGTACGGTTCTTTCTTTTAGCAATCCCATTCTGTTGATGAGTATAGGGAGGGCTAAATTGACGAGTGATGCCCTTCTTATTGCAAAACGAGTCAAAGACGTGATTTCTAAACTCCGTCCCGTTGTCAGATCTGATTATTGGAACTTTCTCTCTGCTGGCGTTCTCGATGCGGGTAACAAATTTTTTTAGTAGTACCGGAGTCTCAGATTTTTCTTTTAAGAAGAACACCAAGGAATATCTTGAGTAATCGTCAGTGATGACTAGGCATAACGATTTCCCCCTAAACTCTTGATATTATCTTGTCCAAAGAGATCCAGGTGCAACTGTTGAAGGATTGTTGTTGTTCTTCCAGGCAACTTTGGCTTGTGATACGTTTTGTTTTGCTTTCCCTTTGAGCACGCAACGCGGTTATTGATTTGCAAGAATTCTTTGTCAGGTAACCCAAAAACATGTTTCCCCCTAACTAGGCGGTTCATGTTGTGGAAATTAACATGTCCCATTCGCCGATGCCACAAGGTTGAATCTTCCTCTGAAGCTTTTGCCAAGAAGCACGCAACTGAACTAGACGGCTTTGCCACATTCATGTCCAGTGCATACATGTTCCCCCTACGATTAGCTCATAATAAATATAATCTTCAGGTACTTTGAAAGCAGGTTTTAGAATGAAGCACTCACGATCGTCGAAGAACATTGGCTTCTTATTATCACATATCTGCGAGACGCTCAGCATATTGAATTGCAGATTTGACACAAGGTTGACCTTTTCAAACGAAACTTCACCATTTATTAGGTGACCAGTTCCGATTATTTGAACACCTTTTTATTTCCTCCAAAAGCAACAGAACCTCCTCCAGATATCAGTTTGACATCATGCAAAAGATCCTTGTCACCTGTCATGTGCCTGGAACAGCCACTATCCATGTACCACAGATTTATTAACTTCTTTCGCTATTCCTGCACAAACAAAGAAAAGATTAGTTCGTAGATGAACCCCGATCTTTAGGACCTTGGGATTTCCTGGCATTCTGTTTCTTAGCCGGCCAAGGAGCTGGAGTAGTGGCCTGAGCAAAAGGCTTCTGAGGATCAGCCAATGGAGACCATGATGCACAAGGTCTTGAGGATGTAAGTCCCAAAACGATCCTTACACGATATCAACGATCAATCGAAGGTGCGGAATCCCGACGATTGATTGATTCAAGAACAAAGATGAGAAATTAAATAAAAGAGAATAAGAACAATCAAATAAAGATTATTAATTGATTACACCTTAACCGTTGCACACGAATCACTGATTCGTCTGGTACAAGAATTCTCCTTGACTTTCCTAAGCTCCACGCAATCTCCTTTCCTCTCTGTCAAATTCGTGAACCCTTGATATGAGGGATTAAGTTTGCTTTTATAACAAACTTAACCCTAATCCCTCTAAACCGGACCGGGCCCAATATCTAAACCCAAATACAATCTAGCCCACATGACACTTTACTAGCTATTACAAGCCCAAACTAATCTATAACTAACATTTAATATTGCAAGCCTTATAATTCTAGGCTCTACAATCTTCCCCTAGGCTTGTGATATTAAATGTCTTTGACTTTCAGTATTCAACTTTGCAATCCTCTTTTGGCTTGAACTTGTGTTGGTGAAGACCCTTCCTTCAGCAATCTTCAGTGGGCAGCAACGAGAGACTTTTGGGAGAATTCTCTCAATCAGCATCAGCTTGGACTTCTAAGGATGAACAAGTAATGAGAGGAGGATTCTCAAACACTTCCTTCTTCTTGAAAAATGTGAATTCCTTGCTGAATCATCAATAACTTTCTTGTCTTGCTTGTGTCTTCAGAAGGTGAAATTCCCTAACTTGGCATCTCTTCTTCATTTAGCTCCCCTTGACTTGTGAATGATATCTTTTGAATCTTCAGAAGCTTCACTTGAAAAAAACCAACAAACTTCCCCTAAGCATAGGGTAAGTCTTTTTCCGGCTGGTTCTTCAACACAAACAGTAGCGGCACTCATTGACTTTTCTTTTCCATGACATTTCATTTGCATTTAACCTGTCATGCACAACATGGAACAAACACTAACCAGCAAATGATGACTGATTACTGGGTTAGCAGGAGATCAACATAATTTAACACAAACCCTAACATTAATTACGGGTTTCCCATAAATACTTCCCCTGAACCCGAGGACTCTTCACATTATCTCCCCCTGAGATTCTGGAGGGGTGATACATTCTTGCATAAAACCCATAAAAAACTTATTAAAACCTTTAAATTAACCTGGCCATGGTTGAAAAATAAACAATAAAAACTTAAGATAACACAAAAGAAAAATAAAAATAAAACAAACATAACAAATTTCTAAAGGAGAAGGTTTCTATGGGATCAAACCGTATGAATCTGACTGAGGAACCCTTTTCAGCTTCTGCTACTCGAACACGTCCAGGTGATTGCCAATATACTGATCCACTTTAAACTCAAACCCTTTTCTTTATCAGGTTGTTTGTCACTTTATTATCTTTTATTATGTATTAATTATGAACAGCAAGTGGGTTTCAACAAATCCTAGGTACATGTTATTACACACTATCAAGCATATAAATTCCCTACCACATATTTTCACAACTGAACCAGAAGTTTGAAACTGAGCTCGAGACTTGGTTGAGAAAAGAAAGAATAGATCACATAGATTTTTTGGGTATAATATACAAGTCAACTGAATTTTTGAAACATTTTTGATAATGTTTTCATCAGTGACAAAGGCTGAGGGTTTTGGACTCTTGAGGGTCTCTTTTGATGTGCACTTTGGCATCTTTTGGGTGTATATTATTTTTAATTATTTTTTTTAATTTTAGATGATCTAGAAGTACGTATGTATGGACAACTCCAGGTCATTGCTCACGCAAAGCAGAGGAGAGCCTTACATACATGCGAAGCATCCCCAGGTCATTGCTCACGCAAAGCAGAGGGGACACCGACTTTTTGAGCTCAATTTCACACTCTTGGAGACAAGCGTGTGTATCATGAACTTGTACATGCAGTCAAATAGAAATGCAATTAACCTAAGTGTTGTTACTCAACAAACTGCCATACGTTATCTTTAAGTGTGTAACGCATACCTTTTCAGATTAAAGAGCCGAGCCTACCAACATATCACCATGGATCATGTCTTTCACGTCTGTCTTACGCGTGTCAGCCATCTCCAAGACGGAAATCTATTTCACTTCCCACCTTCTAAAGGAAACAAAAGATTAAAAATTAAAAAGCACAATTTAATCTTGAGGGGTCAACAATTTCATCTTTTCTATTCTTCCCCTTGCTTTTTGATTTTTAATAACAACACACTTTTTTTTTCTTTTCCTTTTTTTTTACTTGAACACACTGACACATCACTAAACATCGACTCACTAAACACAATTGGCCAAGTTAACCTTCAAAGTTTATCTTTTAAAAAATTTCAGAAATAGGTTTTATTTAATGCACTACCAGACTTCACATCAAATTAGCCAAGAAACAAACAATCAAGACAGTACCTTGCTGATTTGTTAGAGTTACCTCTCATCAGAAGAACATCCCTACTATTGAGAATTTGCATGTCATATCATGGAGAGATGCCTCTTATCCTGTGCCTGGAACAATCACTATCAGAAACAAACAAGGTTAATGAAAGTCCTCCTTAACCGTTCCTGAACCCATTGAGATATCAGTTACCCAATGGTACCCAGGCCATTGTGGTTCTGGGTACTCCTGAGGAGTCAATAAATGATACTTCTTTTAAGTACATGCCTTTTGAAAAATCAGGAAGTGTGGATGGAGCTAGCTGCCTTGATCTTTGGTTTCCAAGTTCCAGGTGATTTAACATTTGTTTTAGTCACTTTTGAAGTAGTGACTTTAGGTATTTCAACCTTCTTCATTTCAGGTTTCCTTTTCAAAACAGTTTTAGTTACCTTTGGAGGGGTAACTTTAGGTTTTTCAACAATTGTGTTGTTTTGAAATTGGTTTCTTCACCTTTTTATGAAAATTTTCATAATTTGGAAAAAAAAATTTTGATTTGAAAATTTTCTTTGCTCTTTGGCAGCGCCCCAATGTTGATCAGAGGGTTTTATCTTAGGAGAAACAGTCTTCATTGCCTTAGGTGGTTGCACCTTCATTGGCTTAGACTTAACTGATTCCTGAGATGAAACACTTTGACTGTGCGGATAATATGGCTCATAGGGGCGATAAAGAAAATTTCGGGCAATGTGGCCAGGATTGCCACAATTAAAGCAAGTCTGCTTCTTTAGATAGAAGTCAGACGTGTAACCGTTTATCTTTAGCTGCTGAGGTAGAGCACCATTTGCTTGTGTCTGCATCTTTGACCTGTTTGCAGATCTTCGGTTGACTGTGGACTGGTTTCTCGAAGCTTGAGTTGAATCTATCTTTGCAGTTCTTGTGCTCCATGTAATCTTTGATGTCGAGGAAACATTTCTACAGTTGCAACTGCATGAGCCTACTGATGAAACTGGAGACTTGTTTGTCATCTTGGGCCTTTCAATCTTGATAGGAACAGAAGTTGGAGGCTTGATGGTGATCTTGGGCCTTATATTCTTAATGTCTGATGATAAACCACCATCATGACCCAAGCCTTTGAACTTAGTGGTGAATGAGGGTCGCTCTTCTCCTTCAATCAGAATGAACATAGACCCTGTTGTCATGAATATCTTACCATTGGGCCTTGTAGTCATCACCACTCGTTCCCGCTTTACCTCATCCACAACTTTGGAATAAGGAGTCTCGATCTTTGGATAAGGAACCAACTTTTCTTCATCAGCTCTCTTCACCTCACTGGAGCTTGAGCTTGCACACTCAGTAGTTTTATTAGACTGAGTTGCTTCAGTGGCTGTCTTTTCAGCTTTATGTGCTGGTTGAGGCCCATATACCATGGTTGCTTCATTCAGGGACTCTTTCAACAATTCATCGGCAGTTTGGGGCACTCTGATGTATTCATGTTGTAATGGGGGAGGAAAATTTCCATCCCCGAGGCCAGATGTTTCTTTTACATGCTCGAGTCGCTCCTCTGATTTGAATAAAGCATGATGAGAGTCCATCATTTTCTTTTGAATAACTTGATGTTTCTCAAGGGCAGATTGGGAAGTGTCAAGTTTGGTTCTTAGTTCCTCCACCTCCTTAGTTAGCTCTTCTACCTTAGCGTTAGCAAGCCTAAGATAGGTGCTTTTATCACTCACCTGAAGTTGAAGACTCTTAACATCTACCTGAATGGCCTCAAGTTTCTCTCTAAATATTCTGGTCTTACTTTTGGACTCCCTAAGGTCTCTAGTAATTAATTCGCGATTTAGGGTCTCCTTGGTAAACTTACGTTCCCAGTCTTTACATACATTCAAAATTGCCTGACACTTAGGATTACAACATATCTCATTGTTGTTGGTAGATGCAGTGCTACCTGGTTGAATGAGTGCCATGATCGGATTGAAAAGTCTCAACTGGATCGGAAAGACAGCTTTTCGATCGGGCAGAGTTTCGGCTCGACCGAAAAGTGTAAGCTGATCGAAAAGTCACGAAGGGACTTTCCGATCGAAACCGAAGCTGATCGAAAAGTCACGAAGGGACTTTCCGATCGAAACGGAGCTGATCAAAAAGTCACGAAGGGACTTTCCGATCGAAATGGACCTGATCAAAAAGTCACGAAGGGACTTTCTGATCGAAAAGTGGTGAACCGGGAAGTACTCTTTGATCGAGAAGCATCGAGGCCGATCGAAAAGCTTCTCAGCCTAGTCGAAAAGCGCCTGGATTCGATCGAAAAGTATCCAAAAGGGTCAAAAAGCCAAAGATTTCGATCGAAATAAGGGTCAAAGCCACAGATTTCGATCGAGGGGCATAAGAAATCCTAGCAGCCTGCTTTTGTCCTGTGCAAAACCTGCAAAAACAATCTTTAGAAACTCACAAACAAAACCGTTAGTTAACACCTTGAAACACTTGGAGCACAAATATGAAAATTAATAAAAACGAATTACTCCACAAGGTGCAGAAAAATTCAACGATCAAAACCTCGTCAAAATAAATTTGCACCAACTTGAAATGAGTGGCCGTTTATTGCTTTAAAAACCGGACAACGTAGACCACCCGTTTCAAATAATTACCAGTGGCAAACTTGTAATTTCTTGAACTCAAATTTTTTTGAACGGAAAGACACTGGCACGATCGTAATTACTTGAACAATAAATCTTTACGTAGACATTAAACAAATCGAATGGCACAACCGTAATAACGGTTATCTTCAACTAGATAACCTAACTTTACTACCCGAGAAACCTGCAACACCAATTTTAAATTTTCGAAGCTTCAAAATCCGAATGTAAATCAAGAAACCAACTGAGAACCAGCTTCCCAACCGAGAACCTTATGAACCGAACACCCGATTCAAACCGAAATCCCAAAGTGTATCGAAAAACTTGATCGAAAACAAACACGATAGAAAACAAACCCGGAGCGAGAACCTCCAACCCCCACACACTCGGGCTGTGACCTTCAAGAACAAACCGAAAATTCGATCGAGAAACACAAGCTGGATCGTAAACTGTTGGCCCGATCGGACACCTCCACACAAACGGATACCTCCTATGATCGTAAACTCCCAATTCGATCGAGATCCTTCAATACGATCGCAAATCTTGAACCCGAACGCAAACTTAATCAGCTAGTCGAATGGAAACCTTCCAAATTTAGGCACGATTGTGAACCACCAACTTGAGACGTAAACCTTCCTCCACGAAAAGAATTTCTGAAAATTGATGATCGAATAATTTCCAAAAATAAGCTTCACGAACATAATCCTACCATTCCGTTCATAAACCACTGAAGACGAGCGTAATCCACCAATTTTACGTTTTTCACAGCAGCAAACCACCATTCTCGTCCGGCGTGCAATCAAAGATAATACCACGTTTTGTTTCCTCTGTTGCAAAACCACAATAACAATTACAAAGATTTTGTAATTAATATGCACCTGCCTGCTTCTTGACTTCGTGAGATATTGAGAACCACATAGAAAACATAAATAATAAGACAAGAAACACTGGAAATATGGGTCGAGATCGATTTTCTAGAATCGAAAACACCTAGTCTCCTGGTCGAATACCTGTGAACACATTCAAAACTCACAAAAATTCATTAGAACTTCTTGAATCGATATCGTGTGAGCCAGAAACACGCGTTTCTTGGCTCTGATACCAATTGTAAGTCCCAAAATGATCCTTACACGATATCAACAATCAATCGAAGGTGCGGAATCCTGACGATTTATTGATTCAAGAACAAAGATGAGAAATTAAATAAAAGAGAATAAGAACAATCAAATAAAGATTATTAATTGATTACACCTTAACCGTTGCACACGAATCACTGATTCGTCTGGTGCAAGAATTCTCCTTGACTTTCCTAGCTCCACGTAATCTCCTTTCCTCTCTCTCAAATTCGTGAACCCTTGATATGAGGGATTAAGTTTGCTTTTATAACAAACTTAACCCTAATCCCTCTAAACCGGACCGGGCCCAATATCTAAACCCAATTACAATCTAGCCCACATGACACTTTACTAGCTATTACAAGCCCAACACTATAACTAACATTTAATATTGCGTGCCTCATAATTCTAGGCTCTACAGAGGAAATAGGAGATGGGTTGTTTGCTGTTCTAGGGACTACCGGTTGAAAGTACCCGGTACTTGCACCCAAACCTCGTGTAGAGTGAGGTTTCATGCTTCTAAAAAATTGTTGGTTCTGGAAATTAGGCATGAACATTTGCTGATTATTCATGTATTCATAGTCTTCACCGTAGTTCCCATAAAACCAAGGCCATGGTTGAGTGAAAGGAGGCCTCATCATTCTTGGTCCATAAGGTGCCACCATAGGTGGATTATACCCCATGTGTGCTTTTGTTGAGTTGAATTGATAACCCCTAGCAGCATGATTTGGGTCTCCGCATACAAAACACCCAATAGTGTTAGCAGACCCACTTGGATTCACGGCAGCAGTTGGAACCACATTTTGAACCGGTGTGACATTTATTTCAGCAACAGGTTCCCCTTCCCCCTGAACAGCAGCTTTCTTATTTCTTCTTTTGTTGTTGTTTTTCTTTTTAGTAGTTGAACAATCACCTTTAATTTCTTCCAAGTTCACGGGTACAACAACAACAGGTTCATCAACTTGTGGTTGAGATACCACGGTCTTCTCTGTAGAGATATCATTTTCAGTGAAAAATTATTCTTCTTACTCTTTGTTGGCTTCTTGACAGATTTTGAAGTACTCGCAACAGCTTAACTTGTTAGAGCATGTTCCGGGTGTGGTTGTTACTATGCGAATTGTGTAATTGTCTAGATTATTGTTTTGGCTAGGTTTCCAACGTACCAAGCAGCGTACCAATTGGTACGTTGCAGCGTATAAAATGGTACGCTGGGTATGCTGGTACGTTGGGCAGGTAACCTATAAATAGGTGGAGTCTAGCTTAGCAATGTAGAGTTCTAGTCACTTGGTCTTCTGTTGAGATGAGAGGTATGTCCAACCACTCTAAGTGCTTCAATGATGTATACTCCTTCGGTGTAACCATTCGACACATTTAATGACTAGATTCTTCGTCTCTATCTTTGTTATGATCTGTAAACGATCCGTATCGTGTTTTAATAGTGGTATCAGAGCCGTTAGCTCAATTTCCAGATCATATTTTCGTTTTTGAGAATTTTTTAGAAGTAAAAAGTTTAATTAGGCGAGATTCAGTGATGTTTTGATCAACTTTTGTTCAAAGGAGTGTTCCTGAGTCAGTTTCACACCTAACAGTAGTGTTTGTGTGAAGAAATTCGACAAAATCTTGAATCTGGAGTGAAATTAGTGAATTTCGAGTTTTTAAGTGTTAGTACGCTACTGATACGCTGGTGGTACGCTAGGCAATCTTCAACCGCCGTACCAGTGCAATCATCAAACATACCAGGGTTCTCAATTGGTATGTATTTGAATCTTCATCGGTCGTACCAAGGTGGTCCGAAGCGGTTATCTATGGTGTGCTGACGGTTACACCGTACCAAATGGTACACCGTACCAATGGTCCACTGTTTAACGGTACGCCGAAGCACAGCCCCAGCAGGGGCTCTGCCCCTTGGACCCCGCCAGGGGCTGCCGCCCCTTGGACCCCGCTTTTAGGGGCACTGCCCTCGAACTCCCGTTAATCAGTAAGAAACATTTGGGGTATATGTTCAAGAAAGGGGAGAGGTCATGGGAATTTCAAAGATTTAATCAATATCGGGTTTACCCTTGATTCGGTAGCTGTGAATTTAACGTAAAGAGTTACCAGATTTCGATTCTTATCAAGAATTAGTCGTCGAATTTTTGAGATATGTTTGTGGGTAGTCACGGTTTTTTTATGATGGGCATATATTTAAAAACATGTTTCTGATGATGGACAGCGATTCAGAATCTGAGGTGTGATTACTTTGGAAAGTTTGTCGGGAATTGAATATGTCACATGTTTAGGGGGAAAATTGAATATGTCACAAACTGAATATATAATGTGATTCCATTGCAAGCTACCTAAAGAACATATTGCTTGCAGGGTTGGAATCCGGAATTGAATATGTCACATGTTTAGGGGGAAAATTGGGACCCTTGAAAATTTCAAAGTGTTATCTGATGAAAACGGAAAATGTGAATATTCAAAGCAATTAGTTCAGGGATGATGGTGATTTGTAATCTTCGTGAATTGGTAGTGTTTTCTGATGTTCGTGCGAACTGATATGTCAAAGTTTTCAGTTATGGTTTGGAACTCTCTGTCATATGCCCGATACTTTCTTGAGTTGTGAAGACTTGGTGAGGTTCCAGTCTACAACGAGATATGCATTTACCGGAGTTATATATTGGGATGTATTTCATGCTGAGGGGGAATTTCTATGATTGTAGATGCTGATCGTGTTGGTTTTCATAAAGATCAGAATGTATTACAAGTTTGTGAAGATTATAAATTGTTGTTAACATGCAGTGATGTTCGTTGATGTCTTTACAAGTTTTCGGGTAACGACTAATGAAGTGAACGATTATCATATATGCCGGTTTCAGTTGGATGGTTGTGCTTGAAGCTAGGGGGAACTTTGTTAGTTGTGGAGATTGTACAAGATTCGGACTGTTTCCTGCATGACTGAAATTCAGTCCAAGGGGAGTTTGCTGAAGTTCAAGATTTCAAGATGTAGCAGACTGACTGATGACGATATCTGGAAAATGAAGACCTACATTCGACAGTAACATCCAAGGGGGAATATGTTAGAGCATGTTTCGGGTGTGGTTGTTACTGTTCGAATTGTGTAATTGTCTAGATTGTTGTTTTGGCTAGGTTGCCAACGTACCAAGCAGTGTACCAATTGGTACGTTGCAGCATACAAAATGGTACGCTGGGTATGCTTATATGTTGGGCATGTCACCTATAAATAGGTGGAGTCTGCTTAGCAATGTAGAGTTCTAGTCATTTGGTCTTATGTTGAGAGGAGAGGTCTGTCCAACCTCTCCCAGTGCTTCAATGATGTATACTCCTTTGGTGTAACCATTCGACACGTTTAATGACTAGATTCTCCGTCTCTATCTTTGTTATGATTTGAGAGCGATGTGTATTGTGTTTTAACATGACTGTTTGAAGGTGTGGTGTTGCATGACTTGAACATCTTGATAGAAGACATCGAAGTGACTTGAGGTGGGATCATCACAGGTGCAGAAGCCGAGGAAATCACCTTACCATCGGTGATTGTGACTAAGTGTTGTGTGTTACCCATGGGTTTACCATCATCGAAATTTAGTTTATTTAGAGCATCAGTAGCCAGCTCAGTTGAAAGATCAGTATGGCCATAATCCGAGTTATCAGTTTTAGTTTTGAGCTTTCGCCTCTTTGAAACTTTAGGTTTCCTTAAAATAGATTTTCCTTTAAATATCATTTGAGTTTCACTAAAGACTGAAGATTGAGAGATTGTCTCATTATCGGTTATTATTTTTAAGAACTCAGATTCTGCCTAACCGTATCCTCAGATAGGCCAGTATCAACTGACTGAAATGAGCTGGATTCAAAATCATCCAAATTCAGTTCATATTCAATGGATGGAAGACTCGAGCCACTTTTGTAGCCAGACAGTTTACCTTCCATTTGCTGAATTTCAGACTTGCTTAGAACTGACTCATTATTCAAAAACCTGATGTGGCTTCAGGAGTTTATTTTAGTTAGTTCAGGTATAGATAAATAATTATGATTGAGGGGATGCTCAACACCATCATCATCAATTTCCCGGGTTAAACCCAAACCACTTTATACACGTCTGAAAATATCCTTAGCCACATCACTTGCTAAGTTAGATGGGTTAAGTTTCATCAAGTCGATAATTTCCCAAGCCTGAACATAGTTCTTGCTTAGGGACGAGTGACGAGTAACCATATCCTCTAAATGAGTACGAAGAGCCACTTCAGCATGTTTCATGACCTCAATATCATCCTGCAAGGATTTTATTTTGGCCAGGAAATCCAGTTCCTTAGCTTGCATAGATTTGACAAGACATTCATTCGCTATTTCCTTTTCAACCAACTCTTGGTTATAAAGGCGATACCGAGCAACTTCCTCTACACATGACTCTAAGCATAAAGTGGATTTTACCATATCGGGTATAAGTTCCTTCTAACGGTTAGTTGATTTTTGTTCAGCATCAGATTCAACCATGGAAGGGTCATCAACAGAGTTAGACACAAAAGCAGCATCTTTAGTGATATCATCTAGATCCGCCATAAGTGCAAAGTCAGTGGGATAAAGTGGATCAAAGAGAGGATCTTCCACAATCATGGATTCATCAGATGAATTCACCATTAGTGCATAGTCAACATTAGCCGATGTTTGAGTCTGATTAGACCATGTGTAGTTGGGATCACTCATTGACACGAGTGCCTTCTCAGTGTTGTCGGCACGCTTGGCATTGTTGGAACTAGAACCCTGGTGAGTTGAACCAACATGTTGTGATTTCTGATATGAGTAGTTGACCTGATTTTGACCAGAATCATTGTTTCCCCCAGACATCACAGGAATCTGTCTCAGTTTTGGCTTCTTACACTCACATGAAAATTGACCCAAACCCTACAGTTGTACCATTGGGCCTTGGATTTGTCAAAACCAATAGTAGAACTGGGGTGTGACTAGAACACCTTTCTTCTAGTTTTCTTGAAAAACTTTCTTGTTCGGGCAGCGATCATACCAAGTTGCCACTTGATATCCATTTCTTCTAGGTCATCACCAGGAATTTAATCCAAGTTTTCTTGTCACAGAGACATGCTCTCAATACTCCCTGACATTTGGGAAGCAAGACACGCCATAAGAGCATTACACAGCTCCTGGTCTTTGTCAGTCAAACCAACGGATGTACGATCAGATTGATATGTAATAGGTGATTGATTCACAGGTGAGAAAGGAGCTTGAGCAACAAAGGCAGCTTTACAAACAGGTTGTTGAGCAGAAACTTGAGCAGAGGAGCAGGATCCACCAACAGTGTAAGGAAATTCCAGGTCAGTCTCATTAGGAGCAATAAAGGCAGCATTTGTGGCTATCTGGGTGGTACTTTTATTGATAACTTTCCCCATCAGTGAATTTCCATCCCTTTCAACAGCTGCAACTTCATAACTTCTTACTTTGTCAATTAGGTCCATGTAGTCAACAGTGGCCAAATCACTACTGTTAATCAGATAGGCCACGTATGAAGCAAAGTTTTGAGGAAATGACTTCAGAATTTTCTTAGATATTGTAACACCCCAAAATTCACAGATACATGATATATAGTAAATATGTATTTATATTATAAATACGTGAGCTTGATTGATGAACATGATAAGACTATGCATTAGATAAGTTGTATGTATTAGAAATACGTGTTTGATGGCTAATATGATGAAACATGCTTAATTGAATGCCTAAAACGATTAATGAAAGTAAAATATGAGATGAATATGTGTTTATATGAATAGATTGATGATATGTGAATCATTTGATGGAAAGTGTAATTTATGTAAAGATATAAATGTATATGGATATTATACGTACTTATAATTATTATAAGTATTCTAAGGCTTAGAATATAGTAAAAATATATCCTAATATGATTCATAACATAAAATGATAAGTGTTGTAAAGTTTAAGGGGCTAGAATGTAAATTAGTGAAAGATATATATAAATATATATAAATATTTATATATATATACGTATGTATATGTATATCATCGAGCATGTCCCGAGCCTTAGAAACCTTTATAAATATGCCTTATAATGTTTTTAAGCATAAAATAGCAGTTCGGTAGAAGTTCAGGGGGTTAAAATGTAAATATAAAGTCCATGGACCAAAACTGTAAATCTGCCAAAATACCAGGTGCATCGCGAAGGTTGTCAGGAAGTCCTTCGCGACCATTCACCCAATTTCACGACAAGGTTGAGATTCAGCCACGTTTTGGACTAATTCTTCACGATTGATCCGTATACGTGTCGTTTTAATGCAATTAGTCACCATAGACACATGGTAGAACCTCCTGCGACCCTGTTGAATATAAATACGACCTCAAATCATTCAGAAATCCTCGCCAATTCCGTGAAATACAACCCGAAAACCCTCTTTTACACCAGAAACTTCGTCGGAGCAATTCGTGAAAATGGTGAGGAGTTAGGATCTGAAATCCAGCAATCAAGCTTCTCTAGGTATGATCTAAATTAACCACTTTCAGTTTAGTTTAATTCGATCTCTAAGTATGCTTTCTAAAACTATGCTAAAATTAGGGTTCGTGAGCTTGTTTTGTCAAAAATTGGATAATCGTGTGGGAATTAGGGTCTGAATTTTTATAGGTAATCCTAAAATGATGTGTTTTAAGAAATCCCTAAGTTTATTTCACAATTGGAAAAGGTTTGGTGAAGGTTTTGTTAACGGGTCAAATTAGGGTTTTCGTAACGTTGTTCTGCCCATATTGAGTAAATGGTGTTGAATTAAGCGTTGATATTTTAAAGTATATTATAAAATGTTATAATGGATAATACCCTAAGTTGGTTTGAAAAGAAAATGGGTTTTGATAAAGAAACGAGAAATATATGAAATTAGGGTTTCTAAATATGATTATTTAATATAAAATAATCCGGAGGGTATGGGGACTTGAATTTTGGTATGGAACTATGTTTATATATAATAAGTATATATGAAGTTAAAATGGATAAATGGTATGGAATTTTGGTATGGAACTATGTCACATAAATCCCCACTGGGACCTGGCATACCTCACTGGGCAATCCCGGGGTGAGCCTTTACTTATAGGAATGCGCGTCTTCATATTGAAAGGGATAATATACCTATAGGTGTATTTTGGTTATTTTGACCTTAAAAGAAGTAAACCTTAATAATTAGATATTATTAAGATAATATAAGAGATAAATAAACATAGGATATGTTTATAATGTTTTAACTTTGCGTTAATGCCATAAGATACGTGAATTAGGTTAACCAAAGGATTCTGTCGGGGATCTTGTCTGAGTATAACGAGTAAAGAGATAAGGTGAGTTATGCGAGCCAACTTTGAATGTTTTAATGTTTTCAGGTTGATATACATACAATGTTTGACTGTTTTCTTAAAAAGTATTTGAAATAATTTTATCTGAAAGGTTGCTTATCTTAACTGATAAATTGATAAACTGTTTGAAGTAATACGTGTTAAGTTATGAAGGTGCTTATGAATGGTTATACGTGTTAGTATTGTATATGAAATGATAATGATAGAATAATGCATATGAAATGATTATTAGAGTTATGTGCTATATTTGCTTTGAAACTAGGTATCCAAGTGATAAGGATTTGTTAATAAACGCACAAGTGAGAATGTATGATTATATGAGAACAGGTGAAGCATTTGCTATATTATTATGTGGTGGATACGCCGCTGGTACATCCTGTATACAAGAATGGTAATAAAGTTACCCGGCATATTAAAAGTGTGGAGGATACGTGATGTGTTGCAAACACATCCTGTTTTCCCATAAATTTTGTATACATATTGAGTCCATTTTGAGTCGTTTTATTGAGTTTTAATTTTATTTTTAGTTATTTGAGTCTTAATTAAATATTGAGTTATTTTTATATATTTTGTGTAAGTTTAGATAATTATTTGAGTCGTGCATTTAATTGTGTCAATGTGCTTACATTGTTCAAATATATTTCATTATAGGTTGATATACGAGTCCAGAGGATAGTATGATATTACATCAAAGATGAAAGATTGGCGTCGTATTAATCAAAGTTCAAAGGGGTGAATTGGATTTATATGAAATTTAAATGTTGATTAAATTGTGAATTCGGATGAAAGGAACGAGAATCGAGTTTTTAGTGGAAAGAAACAAACCAAAAGAAAACAAATAATAAAGAGGACAGAAGGCTACGCATACAATTAGAAGAGGGTTCACAGTTAATTAAAAAAACCAACCCTACGTACGCCAGAATTCTTTGGACGGCAACAATTAGATTGGGAATATATATACCCAACATTCGCATATCAAAAGAGGGGAGCTTGCGAAGGAAAAAAGAACCCTACGGGGTTACGACGTACAGACGGCCAAAGGATCACTCAGAGGCGGTTTTTGAGAGTGGAAAGGCTTAAGGATCAAGGAGAAGACTAAGGGTTAACCATTCGACTTCGTGTTCGTGTGTTTGGTTTTTACTGCTCAAGTTTTAGAATTTCTCTGTGTTTCTTCTTTGAACATGATCCTAGGCTAAGCACTTAGTGCCGCCTAGGCCGTTATGATGACTGATTAGTGGTAGCGACTTTTCTTGGTTTATGACATATTTTGAATGGATTTGATTATTCTTTAAACTCCTCTGATTTACTACAATTGGTGCATATGCGTATTGAATTTAGAGTTCCAATTAACCATCAAGACTTGCTTAATCTGCGGATGTCTTCCGGTTTGGGTTGGGTAATTAATTCGTGTGACTGTGTGTTTGCAAATTAGTGTGATTAGTTATACCTAGTTGATCATAGGATTGATTGTTACTTGTTGCTTTGAACTCAATATTCTGCCTATCTAAATAAGCTCAAAAGGATGATAGTTGTCGGTTAGTCGGGTTAGTTAATGAACTAGGATAACATTGTCTCAAAAGGAAATGCCTTAGGAATTTAGCTAACTTGCTAGTCGTGTCAGTTGTAGGAATTAGAGGTAGCTCCGGCTAGTCTAGGGTGCCTTAGATTGTTTCGGGGGTGGTCTAGGGTAGTTGAAGTGGGAAGGACTCAAAAGGTGAACCACTTGTCCGAGCGTTAGAGTAATCAATTAGGAAGAACTCAAAAGGTGAACTAATCAAACCGGTAAGCGTATTCCAGTCTATAGGCATTCTATCAGTAACGTCCGGAGAGTGATTCGGGGGCTCGTAGGGTTTCTATAGGTTGTGTCTTAAGATCCCGGTTCCATCGGAGTTGTCATAGCCGAGTGAAGTTGTTAATATTAATTAGGATTCTAGGTCTAGGTGGTACCCTTCTCATCTCTGAATTCATCCTAAGTTTTCTCGTGTCGGTTGATTAGTTAGATTAGTTAAGTTAGTTAATTTAAATCATCTAAATTCATTTTAAAATCAAATTACTCAAAATTTCCATTCATAGAGTCCTAGGTTTGAGTCTTGTTCATAGTGTCCTTAGGGTTCGATATCCGGTCTTCCTTAGCTCTACTACAATCCGACAGGTACACTTGCCTTAGGGTTCGGTCTAGTTTTAGGATGTTTCGGTAAAATTTAGGTGTGTCTTAGGTCTAGGTTTAGGTCTAGGTTTTACTTAGTATTTTTAGTGTATGTTCCGAACACATCAAGTTTTTGGCGTCGTTGCCGGGGACACTTGGCAATAGCAAGATTAACTAGGTTGGTTAGGAAATTTGAGTCTTTTTCGTTTTTGTGTCTAGGTTTCCTTAGGTTTATTTTTTTCTGAGTCTAGAATTTTTGTATTTGCATTTTTATTTTTCCTAGATTTTTAGTTTTTAATTTTTCGTAGTTAATTTCTTTTAGTTTATACCACATACTTGCTCACAAGAATCATCTGAATTTTCTGTCACTATGTATTTTATTAATTCCTTTATATCTTGTGTGGATCGTTGTGTTGATTATGTGTGTGGAGCGGATTTGGTGGTTCATACAAGGTTAGAGGAGGAATATGTAGTGGTTAAGGTTAAGTGTGGGGAGGATCCTGGGGGTTTAGATGCTTTAGTTGAACAAACTGATATTGGTGACTCGCTAGGAGAATCCGATGGTTTAGTGAGTGCGGAGAGAATTGTAGTGGTTGAGACTGAGGGGAGAAAGGCCACACTTAGAGACTTAGTTGCTTTGAATGATGATATAGAGTTTAGTCCAAGTGTGGGAAGGTTAGTGGTTGTTGAATGTGAAAATGACCCGAAGATGAGCTTTCTAGGTAAAATTAGATTTCTTCCGGGTAGGTTTAAGCACTGGAAAGTTAAAGAGTTGTTGGAACTAGAAGATCCTACCAGGCTTTATAGTTTGTTATTTAGGAAATTGGTAGGAAACTTGGAGACTAGAAACCGGGCAGTCACCGGTCAGGTTGTGCTAAGAGATGTGAAGGCAAAACCTCCGGATGGTGACATGGGAGGTTGGTTAGTGTATTTTTTTTAAGCTGAATGCATAGTGCCCGGGATGTAAAGTTTGTAAATTTAGTTGATTTGTGCAATTTCGTGTTTTTGTGCGTTTTCGTTTTGTGTTTTGTGTTTTGTGTTTTTCAGTGTTTGCAGGAAATTCGGGTGATTCAAGATGATGAAATTGTGTTGGAAGAGTCCGAGTTCCAGGTGAGCCGTTTCAATTTATTTTTATTTTATTTTTGTTCTTATTTATTTTTACTTTTTCGTGATTAATTTTTGTTTCTTGTCGAGTGTGTTTGTTTTTGTTTATGTTGTGCAGGTTTGATGATATAAGCGCATTGGGATACTTATGAGATTCAATGGAGGACCTGCGCATACGAGCTCGCCTGCCACTCATTCAAAATCAATAATCAGGGGAGTTTGTTCCAATTTTTCTTTTCGTATTTTAATTTTCGTTGCATTTTTATTTTTATCGGTCGTGGGTGTTTATTTTTATTTCTATTTTATTTTATTCTCATCTCACATTGGGGACAATGTGTCGTTTAAGTGTGGGGATGGGAAGCCTTGCGTCTTTTTATTATTTGTACTTGCGTCTTGTTTTTTTATTTTAGTGTGTTTAAAAAAATCAAAAGTCAAAAAACCAGAATTTTTTAATTTGAAAAAATGTTCAAAAATGTCCAAGAATCTGGCTGCAATTTAATGGGAAATGATAGTACAATCAGGATTTGGCTTTCTAATAATGTGCTTAAATGTTAAATATAACTAAAAGTTGAAAACACTCTTGGTTAGTGATGTATTGGTAGGCCCAGCTGACTTAGTAAGGCTTGATTATCCCATTGTGTTTATTTGTTGTATAAATATGTAAGTAATCAGTCTGTTAGTGGGTTTCCATTGTAGGAGTGATAGGAATACTGAAACTGATGATTAGGAGGAAAGAGACCACTTTAGGTTAGATACTTCTATGTCCTTAGAATAACCTGGCACACCAATGCGGTGGCGTCCCATTTTTCAATCATGAGCATATTAGGTAATAAATTGGTTAATACTTTTATAGTGAAGGGTGTAAGGAATATTGCGCTTGGAAGATTTCCTGCTGAATGCCAATCCTGCAAAAGCTTCTCGTATGCTTCTATATCTGATTCAAGCCGCTCTCCTAAAGTAGTATGGTGCTGCAAACACGCAAGATATTCCAATTGTCGATGTTTATTCTTTTGGTAGTTTGTATTTGACTTTTTAGTTTACGGTCTAGATTAGATCGCATGAGATCAATGGCTGTCATTGATCTCATCAGCACTATATATAGCTTAGTTAGCTCTAGTTTACACATCACAATTATCTTTGTTGTTATCAGTTCTTGAACAACTTGTAATAGTGTAGCTTCGAGTTAATGCAAATAGTGCCGAGTATTTGATACTTTGTTGTTACTATAACTCTGCAAATCAAGCTTTTACATTACACACAAGAACTTAATATTGCTTGAGTAAAGTGAAATATAACTTTAATTCCGCAAGGTTATATTTGCAAGTAAAGGGCTTTGTTTAAGTTTAACTCTAACTTTTAATGATCCTACAAGTGGTATCAGAGCTTTGGCTCTTACCTTGAAGACTTTCTGTGCTTCAAGGTTGATACTTTACTTGCTTACTTTACAAGCTTTGCTTTCTTATCTTTCTAAAAGTTTTCAAAATGAGTGATTTCAGTTTAAGTTGCCCAAATGGTTCTTCCAACAAACCACCAATGTTCACTCCTGATGACTTTGGTACCTGGAAACTCAGGATGGAAGGTTTTGTTAGGATTTTGGACCGTCGTATTTGGAAATCTTTCACTGAAGGTCCCTACTCACCCATGGTTTCATCTGCTGATGATGCAGAAGTCAAAATACCTAAACCACTTGATAAATATGTTGAATCTGACTATACTGCTCTCGAATTTGACCATAAGGCATATTAGACTCTACATGACTGCACTTCCTAATTCCATTTTAAGTGGGTTCAAAGGATATAAAACTGCATTTGACCTGTGGAATGCCTTAAGTGAAATGTATGAAGGAACTAGTGAAGTTAAAGAAAACAAGAAAGATGTATTAAAACAGAAGTATGAAAACTTTACTTTCAAATCTGGTGAAACAATGACAAACCAGTACTTAAGATTTGTTTCTTTGCTTGATGAACTCCAAAAAGTAGATGTAAAACTAGACCAGGTAGATGTTAACAGAAAGTTCCTACGTTCCCTGCCTTCCGTGTGGACAGTTTACACAGTAAGCATCAGGGAATGCAAAAACTTGAAAAAGATGAGACTCAGTGAACTTCAAGGCATACTCAGTGCCTATGAAATGGAACTAGATCTTAAACAAAACTCATCTTCTGAGTCAACTCAGCTGTTTTCATCTGCACTAGTAACTACTAATTTTAACAGTCAAAGATCTTCAAACTCATCATCATATC
>JBCNJP010000017.1:71555454-71568324 GCA_039602395.1 Deinandra increscens subsp. villosa | reverse complement strand
AAGAAAAATGAATAACAAAAAAAAAATGAATGATCGATCAACACTTGACACAATGATTTTGAAAAGAAAAATATTTTTGAAAATCAGTTTTTCAATGATAAGAACGATGCATTTTAACTTAAAACCACAAGTATCTCACTGTCAGCAACCTCACGATTACTAACAGGTCTTCCTGAAATACCTGCAAACACTGGAAAATAGTAAGTTCTTAAGACCCCGACCCTCATCCCCAACGATGGTAGGTCGTCCAGTGTCTTCAACAAAATCTGTGTTGGCCGTGGAGACAACTTTCGGTCTCCATTCCTGTTTTGGGTTTATGATTTCTAGTGAACCATCGTCAACTGATGAGTGACAATCAGAACTACTACCCAATTTTTCTGAAAGAGACTTCTTTTTCCATGAAAATTTAGTATTGGGCATTGGTTCACTAAAAATAATGCCATCAAGATCAACATACTTTGTATGTTTGGCATTTGATGATGAATTGTTAGCTGTCGTAGGACAATTATTTGCATAATGACCTTTCTTACGACAAACAAAACAAAGTCTTTGACCAGTTGAATTGATAGAAATCGGTTTTCCAAACTGATCAGTCAGACATTCATCATAAACTTTTGAAAACACAGGTTGAAATTTCTTTGGTTTATGAAATTTTGGAAAACATTTTGGAGAATCATAAAAATCAGAATCATCTCCATAACCAAAGAATTTATCTTGACGATAAAACCTGTTAGAATTAGCAGAATAAAATGAATCTGAATTGTTACCGCCTTGTGGTGTAGCATCAGATATACACGAAAACTCTTCAGAAGAAAGCTTTTCATCTGGTGAAGATACTTTCGGCTTCCAACATTGTGCCTTCTTATCTGAAAACACCCTCTGCTTCTTTATCTTCTTCGCTTTGAATTCCTTTTTGTTGAAATCCTTAGTCGGCATTTCTGTTCCTTTAAATCCCAAACCACCATTCTTGTGCTGAAATTTATCTTGAACAGAAATCGGTATCTCATGACCTTGTTTGGCAAGCTTTGTAAATTCAGACTTGATACCTTTCAAATCATTCTTCCCGGAAATCAAGGAATCATCTATCACAATCTCAGAAAACTTTGGCACTTTCACATTTCCTGGATTTCCATTAAACACCTTTTCTTTTTCAAGAAATGTAGATTTGGAATCAAACTTCAACCCTTTGCGGTAATCAACCTCCTTTTTATTCTTCTTTGATTTGAATTTTGTTTTCTTTCCTGAACTGGTATCAGCAAATTTTGAATAATCATACTGTTCAACACCAGATGATATAGCTGGAACAGACATTTCAATGTCCACTGGAGCAGGAACTTGATGAAGACATTCATCTTGACCATTCTTCTCACTCTTTTCCAGCTTATACATATAATTCAGAAAAGTCGGGGAATTGTTGCAATTTTTCAATTTTCGTTGCAAATCAAACATCTCAATCTTTTGTTCAGATATTTTCATATTAGCTTCCGATAACTCTTTCTGTGAAGCAATGTACTTGTCAGACAATTTGTTATAATCACTGATATGACACTGTCTCAAGCGACACTCTTCCAGAACTTCTTCAGTAACCTTCTCTACCTGTTTCTTATAGTAAATAACATCTTGTTTCAAAATGTTATTTTGACTTTGAATCTCACCATTTCCATCACGCAACTTTGTAAGTTCCTCTTGAAGTTGAATTACTCTATCGGCAACTTCGACAGCAGCTTTACTAACTTTTTCATATTTTTGTTGAAGAGGATAACATTTCGCAAATAAAGCATCAAAATCTTCAACAACTTCCTTTTCCTTAGCTTGAGCTTTATTGCATTCTTCAACCAACAAATTCTTCTCTTTCAACCATTCTTTCTTAATACTAGCAAACTCCAAACAATTTGCACATGATGCAGACACATCCCTTTGAATTTTGGCAGCTAAATCATTACAAACTTTACTTTTCCATTTCTCCACTTCTTTTGTCAAAGAAATATTTTCTTCAGTCAACTTTCCCACCTTATTCTCTAACTTTTCAATTATGCCCTTAAACTTCAAATCTTGATCAATTGTTTTCTGAGAAAGCTTAGACATATGTTCCTCACACTGTGTCTTTACAAAATCCCATATCAGTTTTGCTTTTCTGAAACTTCCTGATTGGATTTTTAAGAGTTATAGGCAAAGCTAACATAAGAAGTGTAGTAGCCCTTTCATTTTGATCATACGCTTTCCTTTCTTCACTTGAAAAATTATGCATCTCCTTAAAATCACCATCACCATAAGTTGGATGCTTATGTTCGTTTGTAATTGGTAACCATAATTTTTCATCCAAATCATTAACATAACCTCTAAAATTTGTTGCCCAACCATGATAATCTTCAAGATTTATCAACTTTGGCACATTCTGACGATGACGCTCAACGAATACATCAATTTCAAACATTTTGAGAATTTGAAAATTCTGCTTGGTCCGAACTCCCACCGAACTTCGTCCGAACTCTACTGAACCTCCGATCTTGCTCCGAACTTTGTCCGAACTCGATGGCACAGTCCGAACTTAGACTTGTGACCGAACTCCTCCGAACTCTCACCGAAACAAGAATGGCCGAACTTCGTCCGAACGACTCTCCGAACCTGGAGTTCGGAGCGGTTATTTTTCAGTTACTCCGAACCTCGAACGAACTCAGACACTCTCGACATAATTTTCGCGATTTTGAGAGAATTTGGACGAGATTTTTGACAGGAATTCAGGTAAAACCCATAGAAATGTTTTAGTAATGAAAATCACTCGAAAAGCTCAAAGATTTACTCGTTTTTGAATGAAAACAACACGGTTTTATCAAGAAAACGACTACAATCAAAGCAAACGCAATAGAGCAACCTGGATTTGCTCTGATACCAATTGAAAAACCGTAAGACGGATCTTACTATAGGTTTGCTTGATCGTAGAGTAAACACGAGACGTAAATAATAGTTTGTTTTATTGAAATCAACAAAGACTCAATTACAAACTCACTCTGAAGCTCTCTAGAGAAACACTCTCAAAACACATAGTTAAGAACTGGTCTCTCTCACTCGTTTTTGACATTCCAAGCACAAGTTCCTATATATATTCTAGTCTGGTCCGATCTCCGTCCGAACTCCAAGTTCGGCTGGTCCGAACCTCAGGTTCGGACCTAGTTCGGCCGGCAGCTTGAACTTGTCTTGAATCTTCACATCGTCTCGTTCAGATACTTCACATGACGCACAGATTATGTATCAACAATAATGACAGAGCTGTTCATTTATAAATCAAAGGTAAAAAGGAAATTTAACAGAGCATATTCCTAGAATGATGTAACAAACTACCAAGTTCTGACTTAAACAGATATCTAAATACATAGTATATAATACCTGATATGCTTATTTCGAAATAAGCACGCAATTTAAAATTAAAGAGAAAATTAGCTGATCTTTAGATTAAAAATTTTACTTACAATGAAATTGTGTAAGGTTAAAACAAGAACCTTGATTTAAAGTTGTTAGGAAAATGAATCTAGAAATTCATGAGTAATTTTGGCAAAAATTACAAAATTTGGAGACTTTAACATAAAAGTAAAAGCTTTAACCCAAACCTACCCAATTTAGTACAGAAATGGAATCAATGGTGATTAATTGCCCCTAAACATGTGAATTTCCTAATGCATAATCACCCAAAACATACAAATTAAGACTCAGGTAGAAACTAACACAATTTGCAAGTTTAAACCAGTAATGATAATCACATGCATATATCTAGATCAACAAACTTTGAATTGACTAACATGGACCTATTTGCTAAGACTAGCATCAATTTCACAACTTAGGCAACTTTGAGAACCCTATATGGATCATGATACATGCTAGACATCATAAAAGTTCAAACAATATGTAAAGTCAAACAAATAGTCAATAGAAAGAACTGTATGCATGCAGAATGAATGATAACAATTTAAGAGCAGAGTTAGAGCAATTAAGCACATGTCAATCAATTTTGACAAGATTCTGACCTAGCATCATCAATTATCATCACTATTTGCAATGTGTGCATACAAGTCTCAATTTTGACTTTTAGAACCAAGAACTCACAAAAATCAGACAATAGGAGGCAGATCACATCTATTTGCAAGGACACATTCAATGTCAGCAAAAGTATCCTATAGTTAGAAATGGTCGACTTAGATGACATCTTACTGGATAATGCAATTTATATGTCTGAAATGAGAAAAGTAAGCAATAAAAATGAAATTAACAAGATAAGCAATCACTGAGTTAACTAACAGAAGGGATCTACAAGTAATAACTTCTCTTGTTGATTTAAGAGTTAAAATCTTAAAATTATAATAAATCTTGATAAAATAGCTTCAATGAAGAATCTCTTTGAAGATCTAATTTGACTAAGATCAATTTAGAGATGTAATAGTCTTGCAATATCTGAACATAATCTGTTTTCAGGATCAGACAAAGTATATTAATGCCAATAAACTCAAACAAAATAGATTTGAGGACATTCAATTGAGTAACATCATAAAATTGACTTAATTTGACCCAGAAAAGTCAAGGAGATAACTTTGAAGTTCAAACAAAACTATTCATGCTAACATATTACCTAGACTTAGTAACAAGAAAGATTACATGCGTGCATATAGTTTGGATCTTCAAACAGTGACCTTTTAGCTCAAAGAAAGTGAAGTGACAACATGATGGTTCAACATAGCAACACACAATTTGAGAGCAATGAATTTGCATAATTATGTCAAAAACATAATGTAACATCCCACATTGGTGGGGAGGAGAACTAAGCACCGCTTTATAAGGGTGTGGATACCTTCGCTACCAAGATGCGTTTTAAATTCCGTGAGGAGCGGATGTATGAGGGCATGTCGGCTGTCAAAGCGGACAATATCTTGGTTGCAACGGGCCTGGGCTGTTACAGATAGTATCAGAGCCGGTTGTCGGCCGTGCCAGCGAGGACGCTGGTCCCCTGAGGTGGGGGGGGGGGGAGGATTGTAACATCCCACATTGGTGGGGAGGAGAACTAAGCACCGCTCTATAAGGGTGTGGATACCTTCCCTACCAAGACGCGTTTTAAATCCGTGAGGAGCGGATGCTTGAGGGCATGCCGGCTGTCAAAGCGGACAATATCTTGGCTGCGACGGGCCTGGGCTGTTACACATAATTTACACATCCTATAGCAACATGTTAACAGTTAGAGCACATGTTTTACCATCCAGGATAGAAATAGAGTGAATAAACAAATAAATCATACTTAAATATCAAGTGTGAGTCAAATAGTCAGAGAATCAAAACATGTATATTGTTGCAACCAAAACTTTATGCCTAACTCAATCTTACCATTTTAACCCTAAGATCATGAATTCAAGCATTTGTTACACAATCGAATGAGAATTAAAACAGACTTTAGAAATATTGATTGAAACTAAAGAGTTGGTTTGAAATAGTAAAAGAGACAAGGCAGTTATGTTTTATGCAAACTCCACACATTCCTAACTCAATTTAATTATGTGACATACCAATGATAATTTCAATAAAATTTTCAGGATAAAATAGGCACAAATCTAACTCTAAGCCATCTAACCTGATGAAACGGTGGAGTAGCTAGGTCCAAATAGAGCTAAGTACTAGAATCAAGAAGTGAAGCAATTCCGAAACTCTAGTATTTAATGGTCACTCAAATTCTAACCCATGTAGCACCATCTCAACTGATTTGATGGATGGAACCCTAATTCTTCACTTAACAGTAACTTACAAACCATCCCTGTACCAAATTGTAACCATCAACCCAAAATTATACAGAATCAACCAAAAAGCCTACCTCAATCGGTTCCTAAAGATGACGTGGAACACAATGGAGACAGAATCTGTGATTTAGAAACAATAACGAGTAATTTTTTTTTGAGTTTTTAGCATTGCGACATAGGGTTCAGTCCGAATTCAATCCACACTCAGATGAAACTTAAATTAATCGAAACTTTACATTGATGAGTGTGAGTAGTGAGTAAATCAACCACACACACGAATGAGCAGATTCTTGATGGAGAGAATCGAAGGATGATGTGCTTTAAATTACACATCTTTTTAGTAGTTAAACACCCACAAATGTTGATGGTTTATGTAAGATCTATCTTGGGTTGGTGGCAACTCAAACATAGCATCCTTAGTGTTGGTCTCAATTGTAAATCTTCCATTTCTCATGTATTTGTACTTGGACAATTCTCTTGATGCTTATGTTAATCATTCAAGTGTTTTGATGCTTTGCATTTCACTATTTAATGTCTTAACTTATGTTGATTAATATGGAGATGATTGCCTTTATTCTTATAGCTGTTGTGATGTGAATGACATGATCCATACTTAGCTTATTTCATGAGTTTACACTTGGCGAATTTCATAACTACCCTTGGCGATCTGGGACTAAGCCTTGGATATTTGGACTTTCTCCTTGGCGATCTGGGACTCAGCCTTGGTGACTTGGACCTTGCCCTTGGCGATCTGGGTCTCAGCCTTGGCGATCTTGGAAGTAAGCCTTGGCGACTTGGACACTTGCCACTTGGCGATTTGGGTCTCAGCCTTGGCGACTTGGAATAAGCCTTGAGTCACCTGGATCCTGCCTGTGGCCATCTGGATTCCTCTTGGCGATCTCGCCCTGGTCTTGGCGACCTCGCCCCATTCCTGGCGATCTCACCCATATGCTGAGCGACCTCACTAAGGACTGATGTCTAGAACTTGTTCTTAGCGACTTCAGATGCTGGCTTAGCGATCTCATGATTACTCTTAGCGATTTCGCATGGTCCGAATCTGTGCATTGGATGAGAAATGGCTTAAATTTGGTCCTGTCAAATGGTATCAGAGCCATTGTTCTTCACGTTCTTGAGTTTTTCTCAAAAACTTGAAGAATCTCTCATTCAAGTAATCAAATCTAGTTGTTTGTGTGATTCACTTGACATATTCTGAACGAAATTTCACAAGGAATCTGTTGGAATGCTTAGTTTTCACTCAATAATCACAATAAATGGGTCAATTTTGAAGATTTTCAGATTCATGCGAACACAGGGCATGTTAGACTCGTGATTTGGAGTTGTTAGCAACTTGAATCATCCAATAACATCAAGTATTGAAGATTCTAGAGCAAATTTAGTGTTCTTGGAAGATTTTCATAAAAGTCACTATTGTTGGTCTCGAAACAACAATCGTTCACGATATCGTAAACACAAACAAGTGCGGAATCCTTGTTTGTGAGTGATTCGAGAAGAAGATGATGAAAGAGACTTGATATGAGATGAAGAACAAAGCAACACAATCAAATCTTGAATGAAACTTGATCAATCTTCTATTAGACCGAGTTCACGATCGTAAATACAAGAGGGAGGCACGAAAATCGTAATCGAGAACTACTCATAGAATCATAAACTAGATGGGTATTTATACTACCCTAACAAAAGCCCTAATAATAATCGTAAACCCACAAGGAGACCGGCCCAACAAGCCCAAATCGTAAATCATAACAAGCCCATATACCAAGCAAGCCCATAGCTCTAATGTTCATGCCTCACTTAATGTATAGCCCAACAATCTTCCCCTAGGCATGAACCATTAGACGTGTCTACGGAAGAAGCAAATCAAATCGGAAGGTGTGAGACTCCTTCCTTGACCACCATTCACGCTCTACAATCCGGTTTGCTGTACCATGAAATATTCCCACCCTTATAGCATTCTCAAAGTCAAGCTCATCACCAAGAATAGGTTGGGTGGCCAGGAGCTTGATATCACGCTCTCCAAACCTTAGCAGATCAACTGGATCATAGAAGCGGAATTCTCGCATCTTCTTGCAAACCACCACCACCTCATGAGTTGTTGGATCATAAAACCAATTATCAAAATTCCTCACAAGTGTGCCATCTTCAATCTCGTCCAACATGTTGATCACTCGAGTTCTCTTGGTGGGTGGTCGCCTCACTTCTCCTACAGGCTCATTTGTAACAGGGTCAGTTCCAGTCTGAACCCATCTTGCTTGCTTGAGGTCAAAATTTGCAAAGTTTTCCTCAAGATGGCTCATCAGATTGTTACGAACAAGGTCTCCATGTGCATTCATCCATCTGTTAATAAACGGAGCCCTCAGCAAATTTCTCATCTCTGTCTCAGTCCAGGAGTGAAATTGACCTCGAGTTCTGTAGTACTCCACTGGACTATAGCCATCTCTGATTACAAGCAAACATCTTCTTCTCAGCATCGTAGTGCCAGCACAGAATAGGTTCACGGCTCCCCCTTTTGTCAATTTCACTTTCTCCCACATCAATTGAGTACAACTTAGGGGGAGGTCCCTGGAAGAAATCCTTGAACCAATTTTCATGGCTTTCTGGTGCTTTCGAGATGAATCTTCCTCCTCGAACATAGTCAGACATCTCAATGGTGTCATCACCTTCATCTTCATGCACTACATCAGCAGTTTGAGCACCTTGAGAAGAACTTTGAATGTTTGAACTATGAGCTTCCTTCAAATCTTCCAACTTCTTCCTCAGTTCAAGATATCCTGCATACAAAAATCCAATACTGGCTTCATTCTTGCTCTCCTTCTCCTTCAACCTCTTGTTTTCTTCCTTCAGTTCTTTAATCTCTCCCTATCTCCTCCTGTTTTGAGATAGAAGGAAGTTGATTTGAGGATCAGCACTTATTCGAAGGTCTACCGGGAGATCACCAGTTTGAACACTCTCTCCGACAAGTGTTGGATAAGGACGAAAGCTTGGTATGACGGGAGGCTGGCTTGATTCAGTAGAAAAGTTTACTCTCACTGGGCTTGGCTCAACAAACGTGCTATCCACATCGAAGAATTGCCTTTCCTCATGAACTGGGCTGTGTTCATTCAGAATAGGACTTTCAGTTTGAGTTGGAGTTGGCTCTTGAATATCAGCTTGATCATCACCCTGAAATGTGCTCTCAACATTCGCAGGCTCAGACACTTCATCATCTTGAACATTTGCACCTGATGATTCAAACACCATCAGGCTTGAGCTTGTCTTCTGGAATTTAAATCTGACAGTTCTTGGATCAGCTTTCTTTCTCGGTGAAGGTTCACGCACAGGAATAGGTTCTGTAAGCACATCATCAACAGCAAAATCAGCATCCAACTCTTGTGGAATTGAACCACTGCTTGAAGAAGAGTTCAAGTCATCCCTTGTTCTCTTGTGACTGATTGGCCCTAGATCCCCATAAATATCATCTGTCAGATTCTCATTTTCCGGGAAAATGTCATCCATCACATTTTCTTCATCCGAAGGTATATTCTCAGGTTCTCCCTGAACATTCACAGGAACATTTGCTGACACATCATGATCTTCAGCCACAGATACATTGACTGGAGGTACTTCAGGTTCGGATTCTGATTCTTCATCTTGTTCCCTTGCAACCTCAGGGAAAGCACCTCTTTTAGTCCACTCAAGCCTTCCTTGAAAAGTGCTCTTTCCCTTTCTATCTTGTGTTTGCAGACCAAACACACTGTCATCCATAAACTTTATATCTAGCTTCTCAACCCTCTCTTGAATCATTGGATACTTCTTCAAAACCACCATATGCACAAACCTTGGAGTCATGAGAAATTGCTCTCTTGCACTCAAATCAGCATTACCAACCCAATCCAACAGCATCATCTTTGAAAAATTAAACTCCCAGTCCAAGGCCAGTGCAACAAATGCTGTGCCATGCACCTTGTTCAGCTGATCAAAGCTTGTTCTCTTGCCCAAGAACGACTTCTGCAAGTAGTGTGCCAAACACCTCCAGTAGTGTGGCAGAAGCTTCTTGAAGATCGGTGGCATAAATGACTAAAACAAATAAAATGGAACAAAGAGAATAATTCTTGTTTTAGTAAAATATAACACATTAAATGTGTTATAAAAGCTTCAAGACAAAAGGAATTTTATAGATTTTCTTTACTAAAAATGGAAAGAATAAATTTATGTCAAATGATTAGTTTGACATAAATTCTTGGATTTATTACAAGTTTTTAAACAATTAAAAACATGATATAAAAATGAAAGTTTTCTATAAAAAGACACTTGTAAAATAAACATGTTTTATAAAAGACTTTTATAAAAATAATCAAGCAATTAATTATTTTTATAAACCTTTATTATTACTTTGATGAATCGAAGTAATCGAAATAAGGATACGTTGCGTAGTAATAAAACCGGGACCATACGGCGATATACGCGAAAACGTAAATGTTTAAAATCTCCAAACAATTTCCTATCATGTTTTATTAAAACAATCCAAAAGTTTATGATAAATAAACTTTTATAAATCCAAGCGTCGCCAATTAATATTTTAGAAAAATGAATATTTCCTACAAAAGAAATATTAAACGATTTCGAAATATTAAATGATTAAATGTCAAACGATTCATGTTTTAAAATGAAATGAATAATTAATCTTGACGATTAATTATTTACAAAAGGATTTAAACTATGTTTTATTCACAAAAGTATTGTTAATCATAATTATTTAAAAATAATTATAACTTGCAAGATTAACTAATCAAACACATAATTATTTACTTAAAAATAATTATACGAACTCATGAAAATAATAATAAACATTATTATTTTAACTCGATGTTCAATACTTGGTTTAGATTAATAAATGATAATTCCTTGTTTATATTTATTGAACATAAATATAAATAATCATGAAAGTATTTATTTAATAAATACAAGCTAACGGGTTTTCAAACGAATACAAACGGGATTAAAATGTCAAGACTTGACCGGTATCACTTGGGTGACTTATGTTACTCAAATGATTATAGACCTTATGCATATGCTTATTATTTATTTAGGACGTTACGTGCTACCGCTACTACACTGTTTATTTACCGCTTATCTGCTGAATCTGTGAGTTTCACGGCCCCTTTTTCCTTTAACTGTTTTATACTTTGGGGGAGAAATCATGAAATTTGATAAATGCTTTTACTTAATATTATGGTTTATCTGTTAGCCGTATGACTACTTGTTCTCTTACTGATTGCCCAATTTAGTACATTATCGTTATAAACGTTTGTACAACCGTATCCCACCATTAATTGATTTCAATTAGTTCTGTACGAAACGATAGCTAGTGAATAGATCTATTTGGGTTGACAACCCTACCCTAACTGGTAGCTCCAGTTCTGACTCCGGATTGTCTAGGGGTACACGTCAGTTATTCTGCTCTGTTTAACATCTCTGGGCAAGAGATGCTATGGGTGGGTAAACCGTTAGTATTTGAAATCAAGGTACAGGTGAGCTCATACATCCACAACGGTAAACCAATGTAATATTTAAGTATACCGAAACTGTTTTACCAACTTTAAACGTAGAGTCATAAACCTGTGAACCTCACCAACTTTATGTTAACCTTTTAAATTCATGATTTCTTAGGTAATTGAAGCGAACATTCGGAGGACATGCAAATGGGGCTTAACCATGCTATCGGACCTGCTCTTGGAGTCATAGTCCCAACCTATCCAAATAAACCGTTTTATGTTTAACTTTTATTTAGACTTTATGTTTTTTTTTTAAATGTAAGACATTATCATTTCCACTATTTTTCCGCTGCAATTGAAATGACGTAAAGTTTTATGAAGTTTAAATTTATTAGATGTTGTTCTATGTATCCTCGACTATGATTCCATTCTCGCTCACACCCGATACCGCTGACCGGGGTGTGACATTAATACCAAAGCAAAAAATAAAAACAAAACTATGTACAAAGAGTTTTGATCAGATCATTCCTCGAAGGCAATCATCCTTAGGCCTTCAACACACATTTCATAATTTGGACGAGGAAGGGGTTTTGTGAAAAGGTCAGAAACATTTTGCTTGGAGTTTACTTTTTCAAGCTGAATCAACTTCCTATTATAGCAATCATGAATGAAATGTACCTTAATATCTATGTGCTTTGTTTTGGAATGTTGAACCGGATTCTTGACATTTTGCAGCGCAACAGCATTATCACAAAAAATTGGAGTATTAAGGAATTCCATACCGTAGTCAGTGAGCTGATTCTGAATCCATACAACCTGTGAGCATCCAACTGAGGCTGCCACATATTCAGCTTCTGCAGTTGACTTGGAAACGGTATGCTGCTTCTTCGCCTTTTGGAAAGAGCTGCTTGGAAAATCCACTTTGATTCTCTATCAACCAATAATGTGGGACCGCGTCGGTACAAAAAAACATGCTTTTTGGGGGAGAGATACTATTTCAGCAATCGAGTCACAGGTATCTAACATATTCATACCTAAGGCTTTTCCACAAAGTGGTGACGAAACGTATAACTTGTACAAATCTTTCCATTTTCCAAGTCAATCACTTGGAACCTATTAGTCCGAAAGCGGAGTTTTTATAATCGAACGTGAATGTAGATGGGGATTCTTTTTCGAGAGCCAGAGGAAATGCATCTCAGGTACATCAATTAGTAGGTATGAGAGGATTAATGTCGGATCCCCAAGGACAAATGATTGATTTACCCAGTCTTTTTGAGCAAGAGCTAAAGTAGCTCCGAAAAAAACTGTTATTATCCCTATCAAAGAGATAAAATTCATTATGTGGGGTATGACTATGAAAAGAGGCATAAGTCGAGCTACAAGAAAAATTCCCGCCGCTACCATCGTAGCAGCATGTATAAGGGCCGAAATAGGAGTCGGCCCTTCCATTGCATCAGGTAACCATACATGAAGGGGAAATTGTGCAGATTTAGCAATCGCACCGGCAAATAATAGAACAGCGCACAAAGTAACAAATTATAAATTGACCTCATTATTAGAAATCATGTTATTGAATATTTGGAATAAATCGCGAAATTCGAAACTCC
>JBCNJP010000017.1:71547954-71550454 GCA_039602395.1 Deinandra increscens subsp. villosa | reverse complement strand
GCGATGGTTGGCTGTTCACGGCCTAGCTGTACCTACCGTTTCTTTTTTGTGGTCAATATCAGCAATGCAGTTCATACAATGATAAACCTAATCCAAATTATAGAGCTACGACACAATCAAACCCAAACGAACAAAGTGTTGAATTGAATCGTGCCAGCCTCTACTGGGGGTTATTACTCATTTTTGTACTTGCTGTTTTATTTTCCAATTATTTCTTCAATTAAGAAAACGAGAGAGAACTAAAATAATAGACTAATCATTCTAGGTATTATCTCTCTTAGCCCATTCGGAAGGATCTCGTCTCATAATTATCCATGACTGTTTATGTCTCTAGCATGACCACTTGATGAAATGTGGAGGGAAGTGGCGTAAATGGCCGATACTACTGGAAGAATTCCGCTTTGGATAATAGGTACTGTAGCTGGTATTCTTGTGATCGGTTTAGTAGGCGTTTTCTTTTATGGTTCATATTCCGGATTGGGTTCATCCCTGTAGTAATCGGATGAATTGAGTTGTATACATGAAATCGTAAGAACTCAACGGATTCCCTTCTTTGTTTGTCTGATTTGAGGGAGAGGTTCCCGTTGAGTTCTTAATAATTAAAATATTTTTTGTTCATTGAATAAGTTCTATTTACTCAACAAATTTTCCCCTCCTCTTTTGTTTGTCCACCACTTTTTATATTTATAGTATATGTAATGATTTCTTATTACTTATTATAATGATAAGATAATATAATAAGAAATCAAATACGTAATAACACTAAAAAACGTTCTGATACGTCTGTAAAAAATCAAAACTAACACTAGGAATGTTTGACGAACAGTATAAAGAATCATTATTATTTCGACACAAGAAAAGGATTTTTCACACCCTTTTCTTGTGTCGAAGACTAGGAAGACGAATAACCCCTCCCAGAAATATTTGTTCCCTTCATTTATATTTATCCGTTCTATTTCGTGTTTACTTTTGGATAGTATCTAGCCAAAGTGAATTGCATTAGAATCAAATGCATTTTATGACATTTCAATCTCACAATAGCAATATAATAACATCACCCCAATTTTGATAAAAAAAAGACAAAGAAAGAAGGGGTCAAGTCAAAGAGTCTTCTTCACAATCTACATACTATGGCTAGGAATATGGTACAAGGAATTACCGGTATCTCGTAGAAAAAGAGTATAAACAAACAAAACGCTTTTATCATTTCATTTTTTATATCATAATGACTAAAAAGAATTTGGTTCTTTTTACAAATTTGATGTCAATAAATCCGCGAGTTTAGAAATTCATTTCGGACAATTGAACCTTCTCGAACTGTTTCTTTTTAAGAACCAAAAAGATTTGTGCCAAAATAACAGATGCGAAGAATAACAAAAGGCCTTGTACACGTAATGGATCTTGAAGTAATATTTCTGCATCTCCCTGACCAAATCCGCCCACATTAGGATTACTTGTCAACGGTTGATCCAATTTAATAGATTCGCCTTCTGAAACAAGAAGTTCTGGCCCCGGAGGGATAATATCAACCACTTGACGTCCATCCGATGCATCCGCTATGGTTATTACGTATCCCCCCTTTTCTTTTCGTAGGATTTTGCTTACTATACCTGATGCTGTAGCATTATAAACTGTATTGTTACTTTTACTCCCGTCAGGATAAATCTGTCCCCTTCCCCTGTTTCCACCTACGTATATAGGATATTTTAAGAAGTGAATGTCTTTCTTAGTCGCGGGGTCCGGGGAAAGAATAGGGAAGGTGATTTCACTATATTTCTGACCAGGAATAGGGCCTATGACAAGAATATTTTTTTGATTGGGGCGATAGCTCTGAAAAGACAGATTACCCATCTTTTCTTTTATCTCGGGGGAAATACTATCGGGAGGCGCTAATTCAAAACCCTCTGGTAAAATAAGAACAGCCCCCACATTCAAACCCCCTTTTTTACCATTAGCAAGAACTTGTTTCAGTTGCGTATCATAAGGAATTCGAACAACTGCTTCAAATACAGTATCGGGAAGTACCGCTTGCGGAACCTCAATATCCACTGGTTTATTAGCTAAATGGCAATTGGCGCATACAATACGCCCAGTCGCTTCTCGTGGATTTTCATAACCCTGCTGTGCAAAAATGGGATATGCATTTGAAATGGATGTACGAGTTATTATATATATCATGAGCGATACGGAAATAGATCGAGTAATCAAATCTCACTCAAAAGGTGCTCTGTTGGAAACCCATTCTAATTCTAACTAACGCTGGTTTTAAGAATGAGTGATTGCCCTTCTCCGACCCTTACTGCCCAACCTGAGAACGGACAGCTAATGCGTTCCACTTAATGAACAGGGTTCTATGGTCGGTCCGTGACCCCTAGATGCCGAAGGCGCCTTTGGGGTAATCTCGTAGTTCCTACGGGGTGGAGATGATGGGGTCGGTCCATGGATTTTCCTTCCTTTTGCCGTATTTCGCTCAAAGGGTTGAAGGGAGATAGTGCATCAA
>JBCNJP010000017.1:71364125-71547454 GCA_039602395.1 Deinandra increscens subsp. villosa | reverse complement strand
TCTTTATTACCGCCATGCCTGTTTATCATTGAAGGGTCATATTTCTTTCCGTATCCCTCTCTCTCTCTCAAAAGCACAATCTCGACTATACACTCAGATATAACTATTCATAACACTAATCCAATTGAAAAGTTACACGTATGCCCTTCTTTTTCTTTACTTTTTCTTTTTGACCTATCACTTACCACTATCTCCTCCGCCATACTCTACAGATACCGCCATGCCTCTTTATCACCACCATGCCTCTTTATTACCGCCATGCCTGTTTATCATTGAAGGGTCATATTTCTTTCCGTATCCCTCTCTCTCAAAAACACAATCTCGGCTGAGACGTGATGGTGGATGGATGGAGAACAACGACGATGGTGAGTTCTGATCTACTAGGGTTTTGTAAAGAAATATAGGTTTATTCCAATCTGTTGGAATTCCAACAGGTATGTCCCTTCTTTGATCTTAGATTGGTTCCACCAGGTCTGTTCACAGGTCTGACTACTTGGCGTAGAGAGCAGAAGGCAACAGCGGATGGTGGTGGCAGCGTTAAGGTGAGTGAATTTCTGTTTTCTTTCTTCGCCGGTCGTCTTCTTTCGTTTACTCTTTGTCAATTACGTGTAATTTCTTCGTCAAGTTCGTCCTGAATGTATCAGTTCCAGTTTGGATGTACTTTTCTCTTGCGTTCTTTCTCCATTTTGTGTGTGTTGTCGGTAGTGAAGAAGTAAGAATTGGGTTTCACCGGTCGTATCTGCTCCTTTTTTTTGTTGGTGAAATTGATGTTTAACGATGTTATTGGTTGCAGGTTCTTACTACAGTCTTCCATAATGCAGGTATGGAATATATATTTATTTGTGTTCTAATTTGTTGAGATTTGTAGATGATATTTATTGGTGTTCTAATTTGTTCAAATTTATTATTTAGTCGAATGTGAAATTAGGAACAGATGATGCCACGATCCGGACTTTTATATAGTCTTTGTTTTTCTTTCTTGGGTACATGATGCCATAGTGACTATTGAATAATTACATAATGAGGTATACAAATTAAAACTTGCAGGAAATAGTGTTTGTGTTTATGTATTATTTGGCTAGGCTGTTCTTTCCAGGGTAGAAGGTAGAGTTAATGTTGAATCCACCAAGAACCTAAATTTTGGTTTATAAACACCATTTGTGAAAAAGATAGAATAATATAAAAGGCTTTTTCCGAGAATGAGTTATATGATGCAATGACTAAACGTATGATCTTTACATATTCATTATACATTCTCTAGGCGTCAAAGACTTCATGTTCTAGGTTTTAGCTTCTTCTTCTTTTTTTTCTTTTTATAAAATTTTTGTTTAAAACTAACAGAATGTGTGGACATGTTTCAATTCCTTTAGGTAGTGATTGAGATTGAAGTGAGTATATCTTTTAAGAAAAATAAGGAAGGAAAAACATATTTTAATTTATAATGTTTTCTTGCAATGAAGGTGCAACTTTATTTGAACATGTGAGTGAATAAACTTTTTTTTTCCTCTGTGATTGATCTGTTCTTCATTAAACATTTTTAAAGTGCTTTTAAACTTATATTATTTTTTTATAATTAGACCTATTTTTATACTTTCTATATATGTAAATTCCTCAAAGTTATGTCTTAGAACAACAACGACAACACTAATATGCATGTTAGGAAGAATGAGTTTTGATACATATATGGTACAAAAGGTTGGAACCTATAAACTCCATAGAGTACACCTCATGTGAGACTCTGACTTGAAATAGCTCGAGTCTTTATCAACCAATGTGCAAGTGAATGGAACCTTTTTTCCGTTATGAGAAGATGGTTGTGAAGTCGGAAACCGACCACCGACGGTGGTTCTTCTATTCGTGATGTTTGATGGTTATTATTTCTTTCTCTTTTTTTTTCTTTTGCGTAGTTGTCTGCATTTGCTTTTAGATTGCCTTTTTATAAATTCTTTTCATCTTTTTTTTTGTTCTCTTATCATTTATGTTATTCGGTGTGGTTTTGTTTGTGCTCATATAGGCTTTGCCCAGGCTTAGGTTTTATTGCACTCATTAAATGGTTTTTCTCATATGTTGATTCAAAACGTCTTTTGAACAATGTTACTAACTCACAATCTTTTACAAGTTTTCTGGCCAAGGATGAGAATTTTGAGAAGATGTTTAACAAAACCGTGTCACCACCAGGAAGTCTATAAGAAGGAGTTCATGATTTGAAAGACAGGGTTGAGACTGGTGATTATTCTGAATTTGTTGGTTCTAAATTTGTTAAAGAAACGAAAGAGAACAATGGCAAGAATGCTGACAATTCTGAAGCGCCAAAGGTTGTGTCTGGTTCTTCGTCTGATGACAAAGAGAATTCTGCAAGTTCACTTACTGACATTGCTGAAACGATAGTTGATGCTCCAAATGATATCAACAAGGTTAAAGCAGAGTTTTCTCGTCTTGCAAAGAACGGGCATAAACCGTCTGATTCAGAAGAGAAGGTTTCTGGAAAACATACAGGTTTGGGATTTCAAAAGAAGCAGGTTAAAGTGAATGTTTCAAAGGTATAACAGCAACAACATTTGAAGAAAGTCAATCTGAAGCAAGTCAAGAAGGATGTGTTTGAAGCTGAAAAAGTTCAACCTGAGAGATTTTATACACTCAAAGGTTCAGATCAAATATTCTCTGATAAGGAGTTTCCACTTCACTGTGTGGATTCTCAGAACATTGCTAAGGTCTTTATCAAAACTGATGCTGCTCCAAAGACCAAGAAGAAACAAACAGCCATATATTCTTCTGGAAATTCAAATTCTACTCCAAAGAGCCCGACTTCGAAATGGGTTCATGATCATCGATATCAGGTATTCGATTTTTTTTATGATCATTTTGGAGATTTTGATGTTTGTGAAGCTTTGCAGATTCCCAAAAGGCGAAGTGTAAACAATCGCTTGTGTTGTCGACAAAAAGGGCATATGACACAAGATTGTCCGGTTTCTGCTGCTTCTAGTTCAAGAAAAGGAAAGATTCCATTTGTTGGTAAAGCTGCCAAACAACGATATCCACAACCTACATTTTTCAAAACCCAAGGAAGATTTCTTCCGCATTTTCAAAATGTTCCATATGTAGGTTGTTCGTCACAATCAACTGTGACAGGTTCATCAAATACTGATTTACCAAAACAACAACACTGGAAACCTAAAGTGGTTTCGAAAAGAGATCAGGATACTGGTCCACCAGAAGCAATTCGCTTCGGGTCATTTATGAACTGACGTGTTTGACCAGTGTGCAGGTACTTCTAGAAGACCTATCGGTGATTGAAAAGTTGCTAATGGAGGAGTATTCTGCTGATTTAACTTAAATTACATGTGATATCAATTTCAAAACTAAAATTTTTCTGAAAGCTAAACCTGAAAGGTATCCATGTCGAAAGGTCAACTTTCTTTCTTTTTACATTCCGTATGTCGTTTAGGGGGAGAAAATTGAAAAACCAAACATAGTGTCTTTGTGTTTTTTTTTGTTAAAATGAAAATCCAAAAATAGAGTTTTCATTTTAAGGGGGAGAAAAACAGAAAATACAAAAAACATTGAAAAATGAGAAATTGTATCCGACATAATTGGGAAATGATGGTACATTGTCTTACGTGTCTGACTCGTGGATATATTAGATGAAAAAAGTCATAAGATCAGTGTTCGATGTGCTTGGTAGGCTCGGCATTCAATCAGAAAGTATTCAGATGTGATAAACACATTAAATACTAATGCTTGACCAAGTGGACAACATCTTAATGCGTATCTTATGATGTATCAAGAAAAAGATATGTGAAAAAGAAAATGAAAAGTCACTGTGTATACATGTGTTCACTTTGCAAGGATTTAAACTTGTTTGATTTTCTTTATTTTGTCAAACGATCGGACTTTCTTTGCGTATCGAAAGATCGACCTGATTGTTGTTCGTTTGATGTTCTGCTTTATTTTTTTTGGTGTTTCGTATAACTCATCGGACTTTCTCTGCGTGTACGGGAGTACCGACCTGATTGTTGTTGGGTTATACAATTTCAACTTGTTTTATTTTCTTATTTTGTTAAATCCGAGGCCTTATCTGCGTATCCAAAGATCGACCTTAAGGTAGACGATTTAACGTTCTTATTTCTTTTTGCATGGAACACAGTTGACTATGTCATGAATACAATCATTATGTGATTAAATCACAAATGAAATCACAAAGTGTGATATAAAAGCAAAAACATATCTGAGTATGTCTGATAGTGTGGGGTACACTGGTCAAAGCAAACTTAATCAATACAATAACATATCCAGATGTTATGAGTATGATTTTGCCTAAGTTTAAGATGGACAAATTATACCAGTAATCGACATGACTTATGTGCTGAAGTAATTGAAATTGAAGTGTTGTTCAGCATGTTATGTTCAATATGATCCCAAGTTGTGATCTTTCTCGCAAAAGACAAAAATAGTGTTTGATTCTGTATTGCATTTATGTTTCATATCTAAAATGTTCAAAAAGATTTTAGGTGTGTTTTAGCATAAACTTAGAAAAATCAAAAAGATTTTCGGTGTGTTTTGATTTAAAGTTTCAAAAAGCCAAAAAGATTTTGCTTCTTATTTGTTTTCGACCGATCGACATGTGATACGAAATCAATTTTAAAAAATCTATCTTGGATTCTCAAAGAGAAGTTTTGCGCCAAGATTAAATTAATTTTCAAAAGAAAAAGAAAGCCGCGTTTCTGTCTTCTGAAATTGCAGGTTATATGTTTCAAGACTCAAGCATGGTGAAAGGGGAGTATGTTTTATTTTTACAAGTGGATCTTGAAGATTAACGATGATTCAAGAGTGATCCAGTCATGCAAGCTCTACCTCTGACGGGATTTCAAGTTGAAGATCGGATGCAACGATGTTGAAGATTGAAGACTAAAGTTTTGTTAGAATATAGATACAGTACACGTTAAGGGGGAGTTTGGTAGAGCATATACCTATGCTACGACGTGTCTCGTGTATTGTATCTATGTGAGCTTGTCTTAGTATGAGTTTTAGTGACAATATCATTGGCGCCGGACCAAATGGTACGCCCGTATCATTTGGTACGCAGCCTGTTTAGTCACTAACTATAAATAGGTTTGTGTTAGAATGAATGTTAACACTCTGAGTCATTCTACACTTTCTGTGTGTGTTTTCTAGAGAGAGAAACCAGAGAGAACTTCTTTGTATCTTCAAGTGATTCAATAAGAATTATCTTATTTACATCTCGTGTTCATTACATTGATCAAAGCATGCAGTAGTAGGATCGTATCTTGGTTTTACACATACTTCACGGCTTGGTTCTCACTACACTCACTAATATCTATGACAGCTTCCATCTCATGAATCCACTGGAACGTAGCTAACGCATCTTGATTGCCGTCGAAAAAGGAGGTCTACAACCACTAAACGACTTAAACGAACATCCTACTCTTGGTTGTGCTTCTCTGGCACCTCGTCCTATAGCTCCACCAGCTCCACTAGCACCAACTCTCGCAACTCCTTGAAGATGAACTAATATATCAGGTAGTATCGTCTGCATTAAGCGTGTCATCTTTGCAGCCATAGCCGTTCTCTGCTCGTTAGTGAACGCATTAGCTCCAGTGTTATTCTCTGGTTCCGCATTCGCACGATTGCCTCTCGCAGCCATTTCCAGATCCTAAATTAAGATGGATGACATTTCAGAACTTGTGTGACGTAGAGTCCCTTAAATTTTAAATTTATGATAAGTATATAAGTGCAGGATCCGATACAATTATATATTTATGATGCGTTCAAAACTGTCACACCCCAACCGACGGCTGAAATATTGGGGCATGATGATTGTGCATAAGCATGACACTATTTAAGATTTAATAATTCATTTAACCAAATTCTGAAGTCATATAATACATACAAATAACATAAGCAAATAAGAAAAAAAAATCTTGTTTGGATTAACTAGGTCCAATAGCATCCTATGTGTGATGTCAATCATGAAAGCTTGACTCTTAGTAACATGAAAAACACGCAAAAAGGTCAACTATCTACGTAGTTGGTGAGTCATAGGTTTAATAGAAAACAGTTAAATGAAAAACATTTGATAAGGTTTTGCAAAGTCGTATTGTTAAACTAAATGTGCAAGTATTACTCTAGTTACACACGTATTCGTCACCCAATACAAAATGATGTCCAATTCCCTCAAAGGAATCTCTACGATTATGATGTTCAGTTTCTCAAAGAAACCTCTACGATTATGATGCTCATGAGACTTACAAGTGTTCAATTCCCTCAAAGGAATCACATCGATTGCTCATAAGACTTCCGTATAGGTCCCTAGAATACGGTATAATTGTCGATAAATACAAGCAATTTATTTAACAGTACTTGATTTGCATAGATAATAAATGATTGAAAAAGGTTCCACAAAGTCATACTTGAATAAACATTTACACACACATATTTATCACATAAACATATATTCCTCACATAACAGATAGTCAAACACATAAATAGATATTTATCACATAAACAGGACGACTGATTGATGGTTAGCAAACCAATAATCGGTAACAAAGTTTGTCCACGTGTTCAATCCCTCTCAAGGAACCTCTACATATCTCGAGCGGTTCCTCTCAGGAATCTCAGCGTTGGGACGACGTTCAATCTCTCGCAAGAACCTCAACATATCTTGTGAAGTTCTTCGCAAGGAACCTTACGTATGATGCTCCGGAGCCTTAAGCATAAAGTTCCCCAAATAGCATAGAATATCAAGCACGACAAAGCATATTTTCACACAACATCACACAGATACATACAAGTAAATGTATTCAACAATATATGACTTTGCATAGAAAGTTTCAATGCTTGAATGATTAAAGTTTCGGAATGATTCATGATGATAAACATGATAAACAATATGAATTATTTGAAAATAAAGTAATGATGATTGAAAAGGTTTATGCGTGTTTTCCACCCCAAAAGGTTTGGAAAAATAAATAGAAAAGGGGGCTATGAACTCAGTACCTTAGGGTTGCATGAAATGCTAGCTTCATGTAACGAGAATGATTCAAGTATGAGAACGTCCTAAAATGAAGAACGAGTTTGGTTATGCTAAAGTTACGAGAACGAAATATGGATTTCTAGAACATCTAGAGTTTTGATGGACTGGGAAGATATTTCACATTGGACTTTATATAATTACTGATTAAAATTTATTCAATCACCAGTACACAAAATAAGGAAAGAACAATAAAGATTCCTTAAATTTTTTTTAGAATACTCATGGTAATAAAATAATGATTTAAAATGACGTTTTGATTTTCTCAAATTAATACCCTGTAATTAGAAGCTATTAATAAGTATTTATAAATATAGAACGATACATATTTATATCAATTCATATTTGGGACAAAATAATATTTTACAAATCATATTTTCTTTTAGAAATTATAGAAGTTATAAATAATACTACCATTTTAAAGTGTATATGTCTATTAAAAATTTGGTAGTATTAACGGTTTTTCCGTGATAAAACATAATCAATTTGTGTGTCAATCACCTTGTTAATTTCTCGATTTAATACCATGATTTATTAATACTACGAACGTTTCACAAATATATATAATTTGCCTTTTCTTTAAGAAAATGGTATATATATGTATATGTATATATGTATATGTATATATACATGTGTGTGTATAATTTTTATTTAATCGAAATGATAAAATGACTACGTAAAAAAAGAAGTTAGGTTTTTAGGCTTTTGTGATGAAAGTTTATATATTTATATCCCGTCCAAATGCTCTATGATAATTAGGACCGAATAGAAGTGAAAGAAAAGAAATAATTATCCAGTCAAAATAAAAACAGGAAAAAATTTATGCTGGTGGTTGAATTCGAAATGGCGACCTTTTCTTAAGAAGCTAAACCACTAGGCCAGCCGATTCTTTTGTGTTTAGCACGATTAGTAACATACATAACTACTAGGTCGCAGGCGTCATCTTCCCAGACACAAAACCCTAATCGATCTGGCCTCCATAACCAAACTTAAGAACTTCGCGAATCACTACGGAATTATACGAAGATGCGTATGAACTTGAGTTACAGATTATACCTCATATAGAAATGTAAATCGGAGCTCTAAGAATGAAGAGGGTGCCATCTCGCGGTTGCCGGATCGACCCGAAACTCGTGCTCGTGGACAGTGGCGGCGACGGGTGCTCGGATGGCCCTCTCCAATGACGCTCCTGGTGGCAGGCGACGACCGACGCAGTGGTTGAGGGATGAGAGATGGTGCTGAAAACGAGTGACTTTATCAGTCGGTTCCTTCTTTCCGATACAAACACCATCTTGAGGACGAATTTTAGATCCGATTAAGGCTTGATATATGTGTGTTATTAGAATCCAAAAATCAGTTTCAGTTGAGTATTAATCGTGACCTTAATCATCAGTTAATTACTCATTTATCATGTATTTGAGTGACATAAAATGTAACCGTAAATGATGATCGGAGTAACGGAAGGAACGGGCGATGGTGATGATTTGCGACGGTGATTATTTCTGTTTCAAGATTGAATTACATTAAATCGAGTTTGGGAAATGACATAAAAGACCCTCCAGATTCTATATGAGCATACTAGCCCCTCGGGGTTTATATTTCTAATTTATTTTAACCCTGAACAACTTAACTAGTAAACAAATTTGTTACATAACCTCTAGTCCATACTTATTCTTATAAAATATTTGTATGGACGTACGATAATAGATATTCTTAAAATATTATTTCTATAATTTACTACTAATGTTACCCATATCATATAAAATTTATATTTTTATAAAATACACATATAATATACAAGAAAAACAATAATTCTAAATCATTTTACCACACTTGATACATGTTAAAATCTTTACAAATTATTTCAATCGTATTTCTTTTGTTATTATTTAAAACGATTTTACTAAGAGAATAAACTACCCAAATTTATCTGAACGGGTCAGGTTACAGACACATATATTTGACGGGTGTCACAAAAACCCAGTTACTTCTAGCACACAATTCCCTAATGTCCACATCTCGCCTCTCTATCTTCATCATCAACTCAAACCGATTCCTAGATTACATTTCTAAACGTTCCTCTTCTCCTTGCACTTTGGCCACACAACATTAGTACTTATGATACGTTTATATGAAAAATACCAAATTGCAGTAGCTAATTGCAATCGTGTATTTTCCATATACGCATACCGTAAGTCCCAACTATTATGATCCTTATGCATATTCGTCCTTACGGGCACAAGCTATCTTGGCTGGCATCTATATTCTTATCTCAACTTACTCTACCTAGAGTCCTAGTTTAAGTTTAGATACCGCGCTTGTACATAAATCTCTTAAACCAAGGCTCTGATACCAACTTGTGACGCCCACTCCCAGACTTGGCACCAGGAGGGGTCACTCATCGAATTTACTCATGAACACGTGGCACAACAGAGATAAGCAGCGGAACATTTAAAACTTTTGTTATTATTTAAAACGATTTTCTTAGAGAATAAACTACCCAAATTTATCTGAACGGGTCAGGTTACAGACACATATATTTGACGGGTGTCACAAAAACCCAGTTACTTCTAGCACACAATTCCCTAATGTCCACATCTCGCCTTTCTATCTTCATCATCAACTCAAACCGATTCCTAGATTACATTTCTAAACGTTCTTTTTCTCCTTGCACTTTGGCCACACAACATTAGTACTTATGATACGTTTACATGAAAAATACCAAATTGCAGTAGCTAATTGCAATCGTGTATTTTCCATATACGCATACCGCAAGTCCCAACTATTATGATCCTTATGCATATTCATCCTTACGGGCACAAGCTATCTTGGTTGGCATCTATATTCTTACCTCAACTTACTATACCTAGAGTCATAGTTTAAGTTTAGATACCGCGCTTGTACCTAAATCTCTTAAACCAAGGCTCTGATACCAACTTGTGACGCCCACTCCCAGACTTGGCACCAGGAGGGGTCACTCATCGGATTTACTCATGAACACGTGGCACAACAGAGATAAGCAACGGAACATTTAAAACTTTTATTTATTATAAATCCAAGTACGTAAAGTAATTGAGATAATTTACAATCTATCTATATAGCGACTAACTATATCCGTCTTTATTTATCTACATCTAAGCCAGTACCTCCAACAGCTCCTCTAATAGCTTGCCCGATCATTCTCCTATCATGAGGGCTCCGCCCTTGCTCCCAGACGTCTCACCTAAACATGACATACATATGGTTTTGGGAAAAGTTCAGCTTACGCTGGTGAGTTCTACATTTTAAAAACGTTACCTCGTTTGTGAGGTTAAAACCTTTGTACCTGCAAAATCCCTTTTTACAACATTTATCAAGTATAACACATAAGAAGTCATACATAACATAACATCATAATCATACACGTTTCTCTAGAAAACATCTACCTCGATAACCTTTAACTCCTATGACCTGAATTCCATGCACCTCCATACCTTCTTGTCTCGAATACTACTCAGGTGACTTTATCGGAAGCCCCCAACCTCAGTACCGACAACCGCTCCATTTCTTCTATACCTTCCCGGTCTCGAATACTGCTCATGTGACTTCATCTGGAAGCACCCAACCCCAGCAACGACAACCGTCCAACATTCTGTTCTTTTTCGAATACCGCTCAGGTGACTTTATCTGGAAGCCCCCAACCTCAGTATCGATCTCTGTTCACGTAATCTTAACTCTTTAGACGTTCTATTCTATCGAACATCTCTTTAACCACCACAGTACTACTACCCGCCCCTAGTTAGATATCTGAATGACTTACTTCTGCTAATAAACATGATAATGTACTCATATATTGCAATAAATGAACATCCCCTAATTTACCTAGGTGTATGTATACAAGATGTCCAGCGGCATATCCTCCACACTTTTAATATACCGGGTAACTATACTACCATGCTTGTATACAGGATGTACCAGAGGCGTATCCACCACATAATAATATAGCAAATGCATCACCTATTCTCATATAATCACACATTCTCACTTGTGCGTTTATTAACAAACCCTTATCATTTGGATACCTAGTTTCAAAGAAAATATAGCACATAACCCTAATAATCATTTCATATTTATTCTATCATAATCATTTCATATGCATTACTAACACGCATAACCATTCATAAGCATCTTCATAACATAACACGTATCACTTCAACAGTTCATCAATTTATCAGTTAAGATAAGCAAACTTTCAGATAAAAGCATTTCAAATACTTTTTAAGTAAATAGTTGAATATTGTATGTATATCAGCCCGAAAACATTAAAGCGTTTAAAACATTTAAAAGTGGGCTCGCAGAACTCACCTTATCTCTTTACTCGTTATACTCGGATAGAACCTCTGACAGAATCCTTCGGTTAACCTAATTCGCGTATCGTATGGCATTAACGCAAGGTTTAACATTATAAACATATTCTATGTTTATTTATCTCTTATATTATCTTAATAATATCTAATTATTAAGGTTCACTTCTTTTAAGGTCAAAATAACCAAAATACCCTTATAGGCATTATATTCCTTTTTAATATGAAGACGCGCATTCCTATAAGTAAACACTCACTCCAGGATCGCTCAGGGATGTATGCTATTTCCTAGTTGGGATTTATGCGACACCCTCGCTATGCCTACAACAGTTCAGACCCTAATTCCCACCCGATCACCCGATTTGAGCAGAATAACCTCAAGAACCCTAATTTTACATCACTTCTAGAAAGCATACTTAGAGATCGAATTAGAAAAAACTGAGAGTGGTTATTTTAGATAATACCAAATAATGGGTGACTGTAGAAATTCAGCTCCTAATTCCTTTCGGTTTGAGAGAATTGCTCCGACGAAGTTTCTACTGGGTTTAGAGGGTTTTTGGGTTGTAGATTAGTGAATTGGCGAGGATTTATGTCGAATTGAGCCTCCTATTTATAGCTAAAGGTACGCCTTGATGTCCTAACAGGTGTTATGGTGACTAATGACCAAGAATCGACGCGTATGGGGGTTAAACTTGAGCTCCAAGTGTGTGTCGTGGCTAAAAGAAACGACCTGATGCATAATCTGTCCGCCGAGCCCTCGTCGCATATCGCGCCAGTTTAAGGGGCATGGCTCGCGATACGCGAGCCACTGGTTCTGTCCAGCTTCTTAATTTTACAATTTCAGACCCTAGCTTTCTATTTTAAGCATTTTAACCCCTAGGCTTCCACCCTTTTATCATTTTATGCACCAAAACATTGTGGGACATATTTCTAACATTTTCTAAGGTTTCTAAGGCTCGGGATTCGTACGATAACATATATATACATTTATATATATTTTCTTTATTATTTGCTAAATTACGTTTTTGCCCCTCAAACTTTACAATACTTATCATATCATGTTACGAATCATATTAGGATATATTTTTACTATATTCTAAGCCTCGGGATACTTATAATAATTATAGATACGTATAATATCCGTATACGTTTATATATTTGCATAAATTTCACTTTCAGTCCTTTTACTTTCCCGTTAACTCTTAAGACACGTATTTACACATATATATCCATCAAATGATTCACGTATTATTATGCTATTCATATGAACACATACTCATCTCATATTTTACTTTCTTTAACTTTTAACACATCCGTTTATGCATTTTTCATCATATAGGCCATCAAACACATATTTCTAACACATGCAATTTATCTAAAGCATAGTCTTACGTATGTATTATATAAACACGTATTTACTATATATATCATGTATCTGTGAAATTTGGGGTGTTACATGAATTGAGTGATTCTTTTTTCATAACTAAATTTTGAGTCTTGGCATTCATTTGCTGTTGGTAGCAAGCCACGAGCCTTCTGTTTGGGCACCGGTCTTATAGTTATAAAATCAGTACGCAAACAACACCGTTCTAGAACTTGCAATTTTGTGCTGCTGTTATGTGTGTGCTGAATGGTTAATTAGACTTTACTATCTTTAAGAAAAAAGTTCATATAATATGGAACTACACATCTGTAAATTTTGGGAGCCTAACTCAAAATTTAGACCAGGCTATGGACTGACCTACAAAGCCTCAATTTTGACACTAGTCGCATAAATTTGCATGCTTGCGTGAATTATGTTGCAATGCAATTATTGAACTTGTTTCTTGCTAGGGATTAGTTGAGTGTCACTTTAGATGGTACATCGTGAAATGATTGTTAAACCACACACCATACACGTCCTATGACTCGCCTCGGCGGGAAAGACAATACCGTGCGAAGTCGCCCTGTCGACTTTGCACCGTACGAGTGATGTTGGTCATGTTTGTTGACTACTTTTAAATGTATTGCTACCTGAAATCTTGTTCATATAGTAGCATGTTAAAGAGCATATGTATGTGTGCGTGGTATTGTAATCTTGTTACGAATCGACATAGGATCATGCTAGCTACAAATGACATGTTGATACTTGACGACTTATCCTACATGACTGCATGAGCTGTAACAATAAACTAAATAACACTAATTTAAGAACTTATCAACCATCATGTCCTCGGGTCAGTGTGTCGGGCGTACGTCCTTACTTGTTAAATGCTAAGTTAGTAGACTAACTTGATAAATTCATAGTTGTAGTTAAAACAGCTTGTCATAGCGACAAATCCTAACTGACGGGTATATATTCGTATATAAGGTCACGCGTAACAACTCGCACTCGTGCAAGTGCAGTAAGTAGCAGTGCAACCGAAGGTGAGTTTCATAACCCCATTACGTTACATCCAGTTTAGGATGATAACACGCAAAACGATAAACTGTTTTCTTGAAAGTTAAAGTAGAAATCCACGATACATCACATGTTTACTGAAATGCACACCCACTTAAGTCCTTACAAATCAAATCATTAGTAGTCAAATAGCGAGGTAATATTGAGTAGTACTACCGAGGTCTGACAAACCCCACTCAGCGTGCACGTGATGCACCATCCTACTGGAGGTCGAGAGGAATGTTAGCCTAGACGTACGTGTTCGGGTAGACATGGGGAGTGCAAAACGCGCAGGAAAATCCTGCATGCACTAGTCAGCTTCGGTTACGAAACATTTAGTGACATGAACATAGGCTAACTACAATATGGATTTCACTTGTAACTTACACATCTGCTTACGAATAAAGTTTTGGGACTTATTTTTATGTTTTGAAAACTTTGAATTGTATACTTAAATAACAGGCGCCTTGTTTTGTGCATCCTTACTTATAAATGCTTCCGCTAAATTACAACTCTGGTTTAGTATAATTCCGGTCTGAAAAATTATTTACAATTTAAACCTTTAACTATTGTTTGATTGTAACTAATGACCCGGGTCCTGGTCTAGTCACACCCCCACACGGTGAAACTCCGTTAGTGGAAATTGAGGGTGTGACATCCACTAAATTCTGGAGATCTTCTAACTCAAATGCAAAAAAGGGAGGGACTTGGCACTAAGAGGATATAAGGGACCACATCCCCAATGCAACCCGACATCCCACTAAAAGGTGGTACACCGTGTCAGGATCTTCATCACAAAGCTTGCAATTCGTTTCGCCGATGTTGACGTATCTCTGAGCAAGAGCTTCTTTAGTGACAATCCTATTTTTAAGAACCCTCCAAAAAGAGATGCTTATCTTTTTGGGTACCAATTTGTTGCAAGGCATAATGATGCCCGGGGACTGACTATACCATTGGATCATCTTCCTGACATTACCAACAAAAAAAATCCCACTACCGTCACCTTCCATCTCACATGATTGTTTCCCACATCCATAAGGGACTGGAAATCAACGGAGTCCTCAAGAAGCATATCACAGTTTTAGAAATATTTCACCCCCACCCCACCCCCATTTCCTTACGAACTGGAATAAAAACCTTATTTGAATTTATGGTGGTGGAAGCCTTTAATAACATCTCTCCATATTCAGGTTGTTGGTTCATTATGATACCTCCAAATCCATTTGGAAAGGAGACACCAGTTAGAAATAAGAAAGGGAACACGACCGAACCCTCCTACATCCACAGGTTTAGCAACGTCTTCCCGACAAACCCAATGAATGCAATTTTTATCACCTTCACCCCCACCCCAAAGAAACCAGTATCTAATCCCTTCTAGTTTATGAAGGACCTTAGCCGGAGCTTTATAGAAAGAAAAATAATACATGGGTAAGCTTTCAAGAACCGCTTTTGCTAGCACGAGTCTTCCTTCCATGGAAAGAGTTTTAGACTTCCATCACAACAATCTTTTTTGAAAAATTTAAATGACCTTGTCCCAACTTTTAAAAAATGATTCATGTTGGCCCCAGCGACGAGCTCAAGATATTTAAAAGGAAACTCACCTTGAGAGCACTTAAACAAATCTGCCTCCACATTGAATCTCGTCTTTCTCGACGTGAATCCCGAACAAGGTACATTTTTTATATTGATTTTGAGACCGGAGGCCATCCCAAAAACTCTAAGAACCCAAACAAGATTAACCACATTATGATGTGATCATTGACCCACAACGATAGCATCATCAACGAAGAGGAGATGGGAGATACACGTGCCACCGTAGAGAATTTGGATCCTATGAATAAGACCAAGGGAAACCGACTTTTGCAACGCCCGATGAAACGCTTCCATGACGATAAGAAATAGGAAAGGAGAAAGATGATCTTCTTGCCGGACTCCTCTCCCGCATTGGAATTCCCAAGTCAGGGACCCGTTAAGGAGAACCGAAGTACGGGAAGCGCCCAAACACCCTTGAATCCACCACCTCCACTTATATGGAAAGTGTATTTGTTCAAGAATGGAGTCTAGAAACTCCGAATCCACCGAATCAAACACCTTCTCGATATCGATCTTAAATATAAGCGTCGGAAAGTGCCTTTTCTTAGCCCAAGAAACGATCTCATTAATAATCAAGACACCGTCGAGGATATTTCTCCCCGAAAGAAATGTCATTTGAGATTAAAAAATAACCGTAGCAAGCGGACCTTTTAAGAAATTAGCGAGCACCTTTGAAATGACTTTAGGAAAGGTCACGAGGGTCTGGATTCTTGGCATTGAGGTGCTAAAAGATAATTTCACTAAATATATAAGAAATTACATAATTAAAAAAAAACAACATAATTTTATAAAAAAGACAATATAATAAAAAAAACTACCCGTAAATTCATGCACGTATCTCCAAATGTCTAACTTAATAAACGGTCTTCCCTACAACTACTCATATTTGATAATAGATTCCTTGACAACACCTTCGTCGAACTCAACCTCCAGATCTCCCAATAACAACATGCGTATTTTGAATATAATTTCGAACATAAAAAAAATGAGACTAATTTATCCCACTTTGACTTCAACTCATTCACCATTCGGTTTGGATATATGAGATCATCAACATCCTCTAACTCGTAGTCAAACGTTAAATCTGTTATATGTTTCTCCTCTACTAATTCTTTTACCCGATCCTAGTAAACATCATTTTTTCACCCTTGGGATGGATCATTGTGTACTCATTCTCCTCTTTAGCGTTCATGATACATACGATGTACCCGAACTCCTCCACTTAGGTCCACCAATTTGACATTGTTGGTAGAAAATATAAAATTTTGAAATATATGAAAAAGGAGTAGAAGATTTAAGAGAGAAGTGTAAAGATTTTATGGTAAATATGTAGAAGTGAGGAGTAATTTATAGGTGATAATTAGAGAAAAATAAATAAATTCAAAACAATTTTTGTTCAATGGTGTATTTTAAAATTTCAACTTCTTCACGGCGTGACGCTGGCAACACCCATCGAAAAAATTTAAGCTATAGCGCTCTCGATGGCGGTGTGTGAGGCCCTATGGGACGTGATAATTGTGGGTTGTCCACTACGGATAGCCTAATAAACCATATGTCTCCTTTTTAGGATGTCCACATTAGCACTGTCACATGTCGAAGCTACAACCAATTATCAATTTATTAAATTAACAATCAAGACTAATTACCAATTTTATCAAAACTATAATTTTATTTAAAAAATGACAAAATTAATATAGATTTGATAAATTACTCAACAATTTCTCAAACATAATCAAATATATTTAATATATTAAACTAGAGAGCAACCGCGCGTTGCTGCGGTTAGCAGGTTATATCAAATATGCGGAATGCGTGACAAACAACGTATAGGAAATTTTCACGAATATCTTTTATAAAGTTAGGTTTAAGTACACATGTGCTCTATGGAAGCAATACAAACATAAGGTGTCAAGTTTACGTCAATTATCTTGCTTTTTTACAACTCAAAAAATAATATTTTCAGAGGTAAATATCTTCAGCCTAGAGAGCGGGCTTCTCTAGAATCTGATGAAGACTCATATGGCACAAAATATGAAACAAAGTTTTGTGGTGTAATTTAAGTGCAAATGTAGAATCTTGCTACTTTACAAAACAAAAAATAATATTTCCGGAGGTAAATATCTTCAACCTAAAGAACGGGCTTCTCTAAAACCTAATGAATATTCATATGAAACAAAGTTTTGTGGTGTAATTAAAGTGTAAATGTAGAGAAATACTATTATCTTTTTTTCACTAAAATAGTATAACAATACATACCTACCTATAGGCTATGCACATAGTCTATTACGGGCATTATGCGGCTCTACAATAAAATTAACCCTTACCTTCCATCAAATAAAGAAAAAATAGGATATACTCCAACACATTTCATTTTTTATGTTTTAATAAATTTTTTTACTTTTTTTTTAAAAATTATTTTTTTACTTTATAAATATTTTTAAAAAATTTTTTCTAGATTTTTTAATTTACCTTTTTATGTTTTTAATATGATATTTTTTTTATTTTTCTTTACTTATTTTTTAATGTTTTTTGAATAACTTTTTTTACTTTTATTAAACATTTTTATAAACTTTTTTATTATTTTTTTACTAAGTTTAATTTATTTTTTAAAGTTTTTTTAATTTACTTTTTATGTTTTTTATTTAAACATTTTCATTTTCATTTTTTGAATATTGTTTAAAAATTTTTAATAACTTTCAAATTTTTACGTTTTAAATAACTTTTTTTACTTTTTATTAACTATTTTTACTTCTTAAATTATTTTTTTAAAACCTTTTTACTAGTTTTTTTTAATTTACTATTTATGTTTTTAATATAATATTTGTTTTTTACTTTTTCTTACTTATTTTTATGTTTTTGAATAATTTTTTTTACTTTTATTAAACATTTTTTACTATTTTAATTAATTTTTTATACTTTTTATTAGTTTTTTTAATTCACTTTTTATATTTTTTAAAATATATATATTTTTTACTTTTTTTTTATTTCTGTAAGTTTTTTTTAAATGTTTATTTTAAAAAAAATAATAAATGTCTACGTGCATGGAATATAGACACTAACAACCATGCTACATATGCCTACGAGGATGCAGCGATATGTAACATCTATGGATCAAGATTCATTTATGCTTTAACCATACGTGATTGTTCGATACGTGATTGTTCGATGAGGCTAAACTTTTATTTTGCTTATTTATACACCCTTTAATTTTGTATTCTTGGATTTCCTCATTACCAATCCTTGTTTTTCATATTATTCTTATTGACTCCTATCTGTAAGTACGTTTGCTCCAATTTAACAACAACCTAAAGACCCTTTTATTAGTGTAAAAACCTATTTACATGTTTGTTACACCACGCTTCACGTTTGTAAGAACTCACTGCAATGGTGTAACAAGAACCTAATACAAGTGTGTAACATTATGTGCACATGCAACATAGTAATATTTTACTACTTGTTAGTAAGTTACTATAGTGAATAGGTAAATATATGTAACAAGATGTAACCATGAACAAATACATATGAGCATGCAATATATTAACAATCATGTAATATATACATACGAGCGTGCAGTAATATGTAACATATATGGAACAAGATTAATCCTACTTTAACTATACCTGATTGTTCGTGAGATTGAACATTTCTTTTACTTCTTTTATACACCCTTTTATAAGTGTAAAAACATATATGTAACTGTTCGTTACCCATACGTAACTGTTCGTTGCATACATGTAACAACATGCATTAAAAAAATTGATAATTTTGAGATCTTGTTGTTTATAATTTTGATATCCTTTTTTATGATGTTTTTGGGTCTTGCAAAAAAAATAAAAATAGATCTTGGTATTGTTTTGGTGCTAGTATTATCATGGTTTAAGTTTTTGACAGGTGGTAACCTGTTACTACTAGTTGGTAAGACTCTGTTACGGAAATGTAACGTATATGTAAGAAGGCGCAACTATGTAACAGATGCCTACGAGCATGCAACCATGTAAATACTTGTTTACATTTTTGTTACACAATGCTATAAGCTCAAACTTTTCTGAAAATGTGTCTCATAACTTTGAGAACAACCATCATGCCTTTGTAGTCACTGATTCACACTCCAACTTCACACGTGAAGATCTAGAGTGTATTGGTGCAGATGACTTAGAGGAGGTGGACATACTAACAAAACTTGCCATGGTCTCAGTAAGAGCCCAACGTTTGTATAAACGTATTGGAAGAACTTACAAAGGAGCCAAGAATGCACCTATTGGTCTTGACAAAAGCAAGGTCAAGTGTTATAACTTTCATCAACTGGGTCATTTTGCAAGGCAGTGTTCAAATCCTAGAAAGAAAGGTCAGTTTCAGAACCAAGGTCAAGCAAAGAGCCAAGGAAGCAATCATCACAAGAACAACAACTACAAGAACACCAACGCGAATGGTTCCTCAAGTTAACAGCCAACACCGCCAAAACCAAGCGAAAATGGAAGTAACAATAACTCAACAGCAGCTGTGGTTAACCAAACGGAATTCGTTGACTGGGAGGAAGTTATTGCAGAATTTGAGCCAATCAACCATGCACTTACGGCTAAGGAAGAGTCATCATCTTAGGTAAACTCTATCCCTGAGAAAGTGTTAACACTGTTAGAGCATATTCCTATGCTGCAGTGTGTCTCGTATATTGTATCTAGATCAGAGTGTTTGTGTGAGTCTTAGAGTCTGCGTACCATGGTCTGTACCAGTTGGTATAGAGCCAACGTACCAATGGTATGTTGGATGGTATGCTGGGCTAGCTGGTTACTATAAATAGATCGTGTTAGAGAGAGTTAAGTAGTTCTATTACTGGTCATTCTATCACTCTTAACTGTGTGTAAACTGAGTGTGTTTCTCTCTCTAGATCTTGTAACCTTCTCTTAGTGAAATCAATAAAGCAAAGATTTATTTACATTCGTGTTCATCGTGTTGATCGAATCATGCAGTAGTAAGATCCGTCCGTGTACTTACAAGTGGTATCAGAGCAATCCAGGTTGCTTTACTACTGTGTTTTGATCAAATCTGAGTTTTCTAGTGAGAGAAAATGGGGTTTTGATCATTTTTCATCAATTGTTCTCAATTCTGAGTGTTTCTGGTGTCAAACATGATTACAAAACATTCTTAGTGTGTTTTCGAGGCTTACTGTTACAAATTCCAGTCCAAATTGTAAAAAATTTCAAAAATCAGTCGAATTCAGTTTGGTACGTGCTGGCACGCCGGATTAACACAATGGTACGCAGGATGATCCATTGGTCCGCAGGAACATCTTCATAGAGTGTTTGGTACGCTGTTTATTGGTACGGAAGCGAATCTTCAACGGTGGTACGCGACGGTTATTTTTTGGTCCGCAAGCAGTTACGCCGTACCAAGGTGGTACGCTACTGTACATTGGAACGCTGATTTGGCTTGGTCCGGTTCTTGGTACGTTGAGTTCACTGGTACGCTGTTGATAATTGGTACGTGGTTGGTTTGGTGAAAATTATTGGTACGGAAGTTGATTCTTTGGTACGCTGGCAGAAAAGTGACGTTTACTAAAACTGATGTAACTTGAGTTCTGTTTTAAGTTACGGAACCCAATACCAGCCAAAACGACCGTCTTGGAGAGATCTATACTTTTACTCGCCTAACAGCTAGTATCCTCCATTTTGACCCCCGAAATCCGTTTCTAAGACCTTCCTTTTTGAATTTGAAGTTTTGACGTTTGATTGTTTGACTTCAAAATGAGCGATTATCAAGCATTTATAGTTGCTCAGACTTCAATGCAACTCATGATGAGTTATGATAATGAAATAGGAACAATTCAAAAAGTTCCCAAGTTGCTAAGATTGGAAGATTATCATATTTGGAAGAAACGATTTGAATCATACATTTTTTTTCAAGATGTTGATTGTTGGATTCCGATTGAAAAGGAGTATGAGTATCCAATGCTAAGTGCTAAAAAATTAAAGATGATAAGTGATTTTGATTCTGAAGAAATGAAACTTTTTTCAAGAGAGAAGAAAACTTATAGTTTTCTTACAATGGCATTACCTAAAGATTTGATGCATCAGTTTAAGAATTATACACTTCTAAGGAATTGTGGGATGCTGTTGCGGAAAGATGTGAGGGTAATGAGCAATATAAAAAGACTTGAAATAAAGTTTTGAAGAAAGAATTTGATAACTTTGGGCATTGTGAGAATGAGAAAATGTGAGACTTGATTGCAAGATTTTCACATTTAATAAACGAACTTGAAGTTGTGGAAGTTACAAAGGAGAATGATGAATTGAAAGAGAAATTTCTGGAATCTTTACCTAACAAATGGGAAAATTATGTTATGATGTTAACACATGATCCAAATTATTCAAGCTGGACATTCAATTAATTGACAAGCAAATTACAAGCTCATGAAATGGAAATGATTGTAAAAAAGTTAGCACATCCTTCCGTTCAGAATCTTGAATTGTATTTTGGTGAAAATTATGCTACCGTGAATGCTAAAGCTAAGTCAAATCCTAGTTCAAGCTTTAATCCTACTCCAACAACTCTTCTTTCTGGAAAGTATGAACATTCTGGTTACTCTTCAGGTTGTAGTTTTACAACTCCTGATAAATCAACAAATAATTCTATTCCTGCTCAAACAACTGAATAATTAGCTTTATTGATATCTGCTTTCATATCTTCTTCTTCTGGATCAATATTTGGTCAAATTAGTGAAGCTGGTTTGTTTGGAGAGGACTTAGATCAGTTGGATGATGATCAATTGACTGAGTTACATTTGAATTGGCAATTTGCTATGACAGTTGAAAGAGGTAGAAGATTCTTGAAGAAACATGGAAAAAAATCTTTTAATCTAGGAGGGAAACTTGGATTTGACAAGTCAAAGATTAAATGTTACAAATGTTCTAAGATGGGACATTTTGCTCGTGAATGTAATCAATCATCATCTGAAAAATGTAATTTAGATAAGCATGTTCACAATACAGAAACTAAGGCTATGGTAGCCCTAAAAGATTTTGATGAGTGGGCACAATTTGCAGCAAAAAATCCAGAATTAGCTAGTTTTGTTTGTCACTCTCAAGAAAATGATGCTATTATGGAAAATATGTCTGAACCTAGTTTCACTGGTGATTCACATATCGCATTGGTGGCAAATTTGCAAGTTACATCAAGTGATTCTGAGTCTGAAGTAAGTGCTTATGAGTCTACTTGTGAATTCTGTTCACAAAAGGAAAGAAAAAATTGGGAATTGGTAAAAGAAATGAAGTTTTGATTGTTGAAACCAACAAGAAGAAAGAAGAGTTGAAAATTTACAAGAAGAAATCTGAAGATTCTGATGAGTTTGTTAAGACTAAAGAGAATTTAATCAAAGAAAAAAGTGTGTTGATGGAAGAGTTTGAAGAACTTCACAAAAGATTTGAAGATGTTGAAGATAAAAACAGGTTTTGAAATTGCAAAATAAAAATGTAGAGTTGGTTACCCAAATTTCTACATTGCTTGCTAATAAAGAAGATTTAATCCAGAATGCTGAAAAATGGGAGAAAGAAGCAAAGGAAGTAACAGAATATTTCGACGCTTTGTTTAACAAATCAAAAGTAAAGTTGGATTTGCTTCAGAAGTCTTATGCTGAAATTCAAGAAGCTTATGATGAAGTTACTGCTTTAGAAAAGCAACATCAAGTGGCACATTCCGAATTACAAGATAAAGTCGCAAGCTTGACAAAAGAAAACAAGTTATTGACAAGGAATATTGACATTTATCAAGAGAGGGTGAATAAAATTACACAAGAAGTATATGATGCACATGATAATATGCGAAGAGAAAAATTATTATCAAACAGAGTTTCAGAGCAACTAATTAATTCTGAAAAAGCATTGGGTGAAGCACAGAAGAGAATATCAGAGTTAAATGTTGAGGTTCTAGATCTGCATCGTCAATTGAATAATCTGAAGAATTCACATTCTTTTACAAGTTATTTGTGCAAAGATGAGAATTTCAAGATTTTTTTTAGAGGAGAAAAGCATAATCAAATTCTTCATCTGGTTATTCAAACTGATCCTCTGGTTGATATCAAACTTTCTGATGTAAAACAAGATTATTCAGAATTTGCTACTGAGAGATCTGACAAGCAGAATTCAAAGTCATCTAACAAGCAAATGGAAAGTGAGAAAGATGAAGTGAAGTTGTCTGATGAAAAAGTTGATGCTGAGTTGGTACAAGCTAATATCTTAAAGGGTATTAAAGCTTCATTTACTCAAGCTGCTAAAGTTAGATCTTCTGGTTCTCAAGTTGAATTGTTAAAGCTACCGGGATACAATCGTTCAGGTTTGGGTAGTAACAATCAAAAATTTGAACAGAAAGAGAAGAAGAACATGCCAAAGAAGATTCCAAAAGAAAAGAAGGATACATAATCTTGATCAAATTTATCACTTGGCTCAGGTTTTCATATCTACCATGGAGAAAGGATTCGGGGGTAAACCACAAAAGAAGAAGTCTTCTGAATTTAAGAGTTGGTCAACAATTCAAAGATTCTTCTTCATTTGGTTCAAACACTACCTCTCGAAATCCTACTTCATAATGGATGCATGCTAATCGATTTCAAGTTTTTGATGATTTTTATGATCATTTTGATTCAGATGACGTGCCATGCATTTCAGGAATCAAGCACCAAAAAGGCCACATGGCACAAAATTGTCCTGAAATTGCAAAAAAAAATCAATTTTAGATAAATCTGCCACTTTCATTGATGTATCTGGCATAGTTTTTACTGAGTCAACACCTTCACACTTTAAATCTCAAAAGATTTTTTTTTCAAATATGATTAAAGTGTTGGTGGTTCATCACCTGATGATGACTCAGTTCAAACTGAAAAGGCTAAAATGCAGTGGCGACCTAAGTTAGTCTGCAAAGCTACAAATGATTTTACTGAAGACACTGGTCGACCAGAAGCTGTGTGCTTCGGGTCATTTAAAAACTAATTGTTTTGTCAATGTGCAGGTTTCTTCAAGAAGACCTATCGGTGATTGTGAAGTTCATGCTTCAAGCAGTTACTGATAGTGGAGTTTCCTGCGTAACTTAAATTCACTGCTTCTTATTACAAAACTGAAAGTTTTTTCTGAAAGCTTAAACTGAAAGGTATCAGTATCGATTGGTCAATTTTCTTTCTTTTACATTCTATATGTAGTTTTGGGGGAGAAAGTTGCAAAGCCAAAAATAGTGTCTTTGTGTTTTGTTAAAATAAAAAATCCAAAAATAGAGTTTTCATTTTAAGGGGAAGAAAAACAGCAAAATACAAAAACATTGAGAAATAAGAAATTGTATCCAACATAATTGGGAAATGATGGTACATTGGCTTACGTGTCTGGCTCATGGATAAATTAGATGAAAAAGCCATAAGTTCATTGTTCATGTGCTTAGTAAGCTCAACATTAAATCAGAAAGTATTCTAATGTGATATACATTAAATACTAATGATTGACCAAGTGGACAACATCTTGATGCATATCTCAAGATACTGAAAAGATGTGTGAAAAGAAAATGAGAAGTCACTGTGTAAACATGTGTTTATTTTGCAAAGAATGAAACTTGTTTGTTTTTCTTTATTTTCTTAAATGATCGGACAATCTCTGCATATCCACAAGATCGACCTGATAGTTGTTCATTTAAGGTTCTGCTTTATTTTTTTTGGTGTTTCGAATAATTCATCGGACTTTCTCTGCGTGTCCACAAGACCGACCTGATTGTTGTTGAATTATACATTTTCAACTTGTTTTTATTTTCTTATTTTGTTAAATCTGAGGCCTTATATGCGTATCGAAAGATCGACCTCAAGGTAGACGATTTAATGTTCTTATTTCTTTTTGCATGGAACACAATTGAAGATATCATGAATTCAATCACTATGTGTTAAATCACAAGTGAAATCACAAAGTGTGATAAGCAAATACATATCTGAGTATGTCAGATAGTGTGAGGTGCACTAGTCAAAGCAATCTAATCAATACAATAACATATCCAGATGTTATGAGTATGATTTCTGCCTGAGTTTAATATGGAGAAATTATACCAGCAATCGACATGACTTATGTGCTGAAGTAATTGAAATTAAAGTGTAGTTCGGCATGTTATGTTTATTATGATCCCAAGTTGTGATCTTTCTCGCAAAAGACAAAAATAGTGTGAGATTCAGTATTTCATTTTGTGTATTACATTTATGTTTCATATCTGAAAATTCCAAAAAGATTCTAGGTGTGTTTTAGCATAAACTTAGAAAAGTCAAAAAGATTTTCGGTGTGTTTTGATATAAAAGTTTCAAAAAGCCAAAAATATTTTGTATCTTATTTGTTTTCGACCAATCGATACACGATAAAAAATTATGATTTCAAAACTATATCTTGGATTCTCGAAGAGAAGTTTTGCGCCAAGATTAACTTAATTTTCAAAAGTAGAAGAAAGCCATGTTTCTGTCTTCTGAAATTGCAGGTTCTGTGTGACAAGACTCAAGTATGGTGAAAGGGGGAGTTTGAAATATATTTCACAAGTGCATCTTAAAGTTCAAAGATTGTTCAAGTTTTCATCCAACCATGCAAGCTCTATTGCTGACAAAGAGTTTCAAGTTGAAGATCGGATGTAGCAATTCTGAAGATTGAAGACTGAATTTTAGTTAGCATAGATACACTACACGTTAAAAGGAAGTTTGTTAGAGTATATTCCTATGCTACAGTGTGTCTCGTGTATTGTATCTAGATCATAGTGTTTATGTGAGTCTTAGAGTCTGCGTACCATGGTCCGTACCAGTTGGTATGGAGCCAACGTACCAATGGTACGTTGGATGGTATGCTGGGCTAGCTGGTTACTATAAATAGATCGTGTTAGAGAGAGTTCAGTAGTTCTACTACTTGTCATTCTACTACTCTTAAATGTGTGTAAACTGAGTATGTTTCTCTCTCTAGATCTTGTAACCTTCTCTTAGTGAATTTAATAAAGCAAAGCTTTATTTACATTCGTGTTCATCGTGTTGATCAAAGTAATTACTTACATGCAATTGAACCAATTCCTACCTTACAAACTGTAAGCACAGTCAGTCTAGTTGTTGATGATACTGCTCAAGGAACAGTTATTAAAGAGAAAAGTGAAACTGTTAAATCTAAAATCACTACTGCAAGCACCTCTGCAGCAATTGATCAATCAAAGATTTTGAAACCGAGGTTGGAAGTGCCTTCACCCACTTTTTATGAACTAAAATATTAAAAAGTTGGAGGAAAACATGTTGAAAATGTTAAAACTGGCAAAGGTCAAATTTTTGGTAAAACTATTTTTAGTCAAGAAACAAATGAAAAATCTCCTAGATACAGTCATTCATATGATTCCTCCAGAATCCCAGAATGTATAGTTTGTGGTAAAATGGGTCATTTGGCAGCTGATTGTTATTTTAACCCTCTGAACAGAAACCAAGCTGCAAAACCTAAAACTGTGAAAAGTCAAAATTTGGCTAAGAAACCAACAAGAAAAGTTTCACCTGTTAAGAGTCATACAGTTAAAAATTTTGAATCAAATTCAGATCAGATTTTAATTGGTAATGAAAGAAATGGAAGTTTTTTCAGGTCTTAAGCAAAACAAATTTCCGGCTGAAGTTCAAGCGGAACAATTCTCCGCTCGAACACAAGTTCAATCGGAAAATAGGAAACACATCAGCTCTGTCATTGCTTTGAAACAAAGACCATCTATGAAGTTTAGTGAAAATTATGAGGTGTTTGAAAGTCAAGGAAGGAGAAATCCTTCAAGAGGAAAGGTTAATCCTCGAAACTTTTTCCAAACAAAAAGGAATTTTGGTCAAAATGAGTTTGTGAGTAGTTCAAGTGGAAGTTCTAGTGTTCCGCTTCAAAGTGCAAAATATGTCAAAAATAGCTTTGCATCACATAAGTATGTTGCTTCACCAGAAAGAACTAAAGTTCCAAGTCATAACCAATTTCCAACCAATGATTTTGTAAAAACTGAGTCAAACAAACAGAGAAAATTTAGAGAGTTTAGAGAAGGAAAGGCATTGGAGAGAAAATCAAAAATAGGAAGTGAGAAATTTCATCAACAGAGTTCTTATCAAAATTTAGACTTTGAGAGTGATGACTTGCTTACTGAGCAACTTGTTTTAAATACTTTAGTACTAAAAGAGTACAAGTATAATGATGCATTGGGAAGACCCAAGACCACAAAGGCTTGGGTCTCTTACAAAAACTAATAAATTTGTGACATGTGCAGGTGCAAAATAAGAGTCGAGATCGACTATGGATCGTTGATAGTGGATGCACCAGTCACATGACAGGAAATAAAAATATACTAGAAAACACAAAAAACATACAATGGAGGAGCTATTGCCTTTGGAAGCAACAAAGGGTACATCTCAGCTAGAGGAGATGTTACAAATGGTTCAATAAGTTTTGATAGAGTTAATCTTGTTGGTACATTAAACTTTAACCTACTTAGTGTCTCACAAATGTGTGATAAGAGGTTAAACGTCTTGTTTAATGAGAGAGAGGTAATCATACTTAAATATGAGGTCAAAATTCTTGGGGAAATGATTTTGCTAAGAGCACCCAGGAAAGAAGGTTTGTATGTATTGGATATGTCAGTTGCTGCACCTAGCAGTGGCACTGCTTGTTTTATATCCAAAGCCTCAGTTGATGAGTCTAATCTTTGACATAGAAGGCCAGGACATGTAAATTACAAGAACATGAATAGAATTGTCAATCTTAGTTTAGTCAAGGGTCTTCCTGCTAAATAATTTACTTGTTCTGAGCACTGTGTGCCTTGTTTCAAGGGTAAGCAACACAAGTCTTCATTCAAGCCAAAGGCTGAAAGTTCTAGCTCACAATCCTTAGAGTTTTTGCACATGGATTTATTTAGGCCAACTAGGGTAATGAGCTTAGGAGAAAAGGTCATATTGTTTTGTAATAATTGATGATTTCACTAGATACACTTGGGTTTTCTTTCTAAAAATAAAAGATGAAACTGCTGAATTGTTGAAAACTCTTGTTGTCAAGATAGAAAATAAGTCAAGATTTAAGGTCAAAACTATCAGATCTGACAATGGCACTGAATTTAAAAATCATGTTTTAAATTCATTTTGTGAAGAAAAAGGGATAACCAGGCAGTTCAGTGCTCCCGGAACTCCACAACAAAATGGAGTTGCTGAAAGGAGAAACATAACTTGATTGAAGCTGCCAGGGCTATGTTGGCTGACTGTAAACTTCCTGTAATCTTTTGGGCTGAAGCAGTAAATACTGGCTGTTTTGTCCAAAACAGAATTTTAATTGTTAAAGGAAAGAACAAAACACCACATGAGCTTTAGAGAAATAGAAAACGTAACACTTATTTCTTTAAATCTTTTGGGTGTCCTGTTACAATTCGGATAACCAATGAGCTTTTGCCAAAGTTTGCAGAAAAGGTAGATGATGGATATTTTGTTGGTTACTCCGGTGTGTCAAAAGCATATAGAGTATACAACAAGAGAACTAAGGTTGTTGAAGAAACACTGAATGTGTTCTTTAATGAGAAATCAAAGAACAACTTTGATTCTCAGCCCACTTGGTTATATGACATTGATACACTAACCACTGCTTTCAACATAACTGTTGAGAAGCCTGTTAGTAATTCTATGCAGGAACAGGAAATTAAAACTTCTGCTGATGAATATCGGAGGAATAGCTCAAATAATTTCTCTGTTAACCCTACATTCTTTTCTTCAATCAGCATGAAGCCACCGAAGCCAACTGTTGTGAACAATAGTTATGATGTCATTCAAATTGAAGCAGATGTTGTTCCGATTCAAAATCAAGCGGAAGAACTTCCGATTCAAGTTCAAACGGAACCCGTCTCAACTAAATCTCCGGCTCAAGTTCAACCGGAAAATAACAGTTCAGAGTCTTTGGAAAAATCTGACTCTAGGATCACTAAGCCTTCAAACTCAAATGATTTGGCATCAAATGAGCTCAATAATGAACATGAATCCTATGGGTCAATGCCGAGTTCCCAAGAATTAAACACAACACCCGATCCCATCTCACCCAGGGGTAACAATAAGTTTGATGTGATAATTCCACAACTCAATTTTCCCACTAATGGAAGAATGTTGATGTATAATCTTTGCTTCGTGTTAAGTATCGAGACAGAAAATGAAAAGTTCAAGACAAAGTTCAAGCTGCTAGGCGAACTGGGTCCGAACTCTAGTTCGGCTCCAGGCGAACTGGCAGTTCGCCTGGAGTTCGCCAAGTCGTGTATATATAGAAAGTTTGGCTTTGCATTTTGAACTAAGAGAGATAGAACTGATCTTAAGTGTGTGTTTTCACGGTATATTCTCTGAGTCTGTTTCTGAGTGTTTACTAATTGTAATTGTTCGTTTGATCAATAAAACAATCAGTTAATTAGTTGTTTCTCATCCAATATAGCTAGATTAAGTATACGATCCGATGCTCACGGACTTTCAAGTGGTATCAGAGTTTTCTAGTTCATTCTATTGATCTATGGTTGCTTTTTTCGGAGTTTTTGAAACAAAAAGTATCATTTTTCGAAAATTTGGAGTGTTTGTGTGAGATTTTAATCATTTTTGAGTTGTTATTGGTGTAAAATGTGTCCCTAAATCATTTCTCACCACCTTTTCTGCCATACTGCTGAAAATCTCGTCAAAATCTGTTCAAAATCGAGCGTTTTGAGCGAAAAATGTTTTTGTTCGCCTGAAGAACTTTCAGTTCGGAAATAACCGTCATCCGAACCTAGAGATCGCCTCAGTAACTGCTCTGAACTTTAGTTCGCCTGACAAGTTTCAGTTCTGGTATAATTCAGATTGTGTTCGCCTCGTCCGAAGTTCTATTCGCCTAAGTTCGTTCAAGTTCGGTTAAAAGGTTCTGTTCGGGTGAGGGTCGGTTAGGTTCGGACAGAGTTCGGCAAGTTTCTTAGTTCGAAAGGTTTCTCTCCTGTTCGAAAAAGATTTTTGGATTCGGGTATAGTTCGGATAATATTCAGTTCGGATAAGATTTTTGGGTTCGGATCTGGTTCGGCTAAAATTGTGATTTTTGAGTCGTTTCACGGAAACTAACGTAACTTCAGAACCGTAAAGAGTTACGAAACCCAATACCAGCCTAACGGCCAGTCCCCTCCGTTTTGGTACCCAAAATCCACTTTTAAGACCCTCGTTTTTTAGTTTGAAGTTTTCGGAACATTATATTTTGGAAAGGATGTCAGATTTCCAAGCTTTTGCCGCTATGCAAAATACGATGCAAACCACACTAAACTCTGATAACGAAATTGGAACAAGTCAGAAAGTTCACAAGTTGTTAAAGTTGGAAGATTATCAAAACTGGAAGCAACGATTTTCTGCTTACATCAGCACAAATGATATCGATTTGTGGATTCCGAATAAGAAGCTTTACACACATCCAACTGATCAAGGGGATTTTAAAGAAGTTCATACCTTTGACAATGCTGAAAGAAAACTGTATGAGCTTGAACAAAAAGCTTTTGGTTATCTTATGATGGCATTACCCACTGATTTGTTACATCAATTTAGTACTTGCAAGAAATAAAAACAATTGTGGGATGCTTTATCAGCAAGGTGTGAAGGAAACGATCAATACTAGAAAAGTTGGAAGAAGGTGTTAAATAAGGAGTTTGATAACTACCAGTATTACGAAAATGAAAACATCACGGCTCTTGTATCAAGATTATTACATCCTATAAGTGAACTGAAGATTGTGGGGATAGAGAAAACTGATGAAGAATTGAAAGAAAAGATAATGGAGGCTCTACCAGAAAAATGGGAAAATTATGTGTTGCTGCTTACACATGATAAATAATTTTTCACATTGACGTTTCATGATCTAACTGGCAAGCTCCATGCCTGTGAGATGGAAATGATAAATTCTAACAAGTCAACGGCTAAATTGCAAAATCCGGAGTTGTATCATGGTGAAAATGCTTCTAGTATCACGGCTAAGGCTAAACCAAGTCTAGTTCAGCTCCAACTACTACTTTTATTAGAAACATATCTGGAGTTTCAGGTGCTACTAATTCATCAAGAGGTTGTAGTTTCACGATTCCAGAATCATCAAATCAAAATGCGTTTTCTGTCAAATCAGCTGATGATTGTGCCAAATTGGTTTCTGGTCTTATTTCATCGTCATTTGGATTGTTTATCAATGATATTAGCAAGGCTCAGCTAATAAAAGATGATCTGAATAAAATTGATGATGATCATTTAAATGAAATGGATATGGCATGGCAATTGGCTATGCTAACACAGAGATCACAAAGGTATTACAAAAAAACTGGAAAAGAAGCTTTTGATGACAAGTTAGGATTTGACAAATCTAAAATCAAATGTTACAAATATTTAAATCTTGGACATTTTGCAAGGGAATGTCAGCAATCTCATATTCAAAAGACAACTACAAAAACTACAAATGGTTCTCAACCATCTTCAAGTAACACAAATAAGACTGCAACTTTAACAGTTCAGAATGATGGTGTTTATGATTGGGGAAAACATTTTGATACATCTGCTTTGATTGTCAGACATTAGCAAGATGAATATTATTCTGATTCTAGTTCGTATGAAGCTGCTGAAACTGAAAAGTTTGAGTCCAGAATTGAAGGTTTGATGAAAGAAAATGAATTGTTGAAGGAAGAAGTCAGAATGCTCACTACTGAACTTCAATTGGTTAAAGCAGATTTGGAGGTTTCAAAGAAAAATGAGAAAGATTTAGATTTACAAAATGAATCTTTGATAAAAGAGGTCAAGTTGCTAAATGAGGTTTTGGAAATTTCTAAACAGAATAGAAAGGATGATGAAGCAAAGATGCAAAATTGAGTGAGGAAAAGGATGAATTGGTTCAAGAAGTTAAGAAATGGAAAGATGAAGCAGAAGATGCTGCTAATGATTTTCAAAATCTGTTTGATAAATCAAAAATCAAGCTTGATCTGCTTATAAAAAATTCTAAAGAGTGTGTTGCTAAAATTGAAGCTTATCAAGTTGATATGGAAAAGTTGTTGGATGAAAAGCGTGAGTTGGTGAGTGTCAATAAAGTTCAAATTGCAAATCTGGAGAATCAAAAAACGAAATGAGCATAAATTGAAGAAGGAATTGTTTGATGGGCTTGATGATCTTCAACTACAAAAATTTGAAACTCATAAGGTTGCAAAGAGATTGATAGCTACCGAGAAGGAATTAGCTGAAGCCTAACTAGAAAATTTCCTATTAGATTCAAGTAATTGATGCTAATTGGTTGTTGAATAATGTCACAAATTCTCAATTGTTCACAAGCTTCTTAGTGAATGATGCAAATTTTTAAAAGATGTTTGACAAAACCGTATCACCCCCAGCTAATATCAAAGAAGCGGTCAAAGAGGTGCAAGAAAAGGTTGAAGAATATGATTATTCAAAGTTTTCATCATCAAATACAGAACAGAGAAGGTTGTGAAAAAGAAGAAGAATAAGAAGAAAGGAAAGAAGAAGAAAAAGCAAGTTGAAGTTCCTCAGGTCTCAACGTTTTTTTCTGATCATCTTTAACAGATAATGAGAAGTCAGCTACTTCAAGTGAGAAAATTCGTTCTCAACCTGAATTTGATAAGACGATTTTCTATAAACAAAAAAATGTTAGCGAAGTGAAAGCTGATTTTTCAAGATTGGCAAAGGATGGACACAAGAATTCAGGTTCTGAAGAAAGAGTTTCTGGAAAAGGTGTTGGTTTGAGGTTTAAGCAAAAGGTTGTTGAAAATGATGGTGTTCAAGGTTCTAATTCAACATCACAGAATCTGAAGAAACTGAAGTTGAAACAAGTGAAGAAAGAAGTTTTCAAGGCTGAGAAGGTTTAACCCGAAAGGTTTTATAAACTCAAGGGTTCGGAACAAATATTCTGTGATAAAGAGTTTCCACTTCACTGCATGGATGCTCAGAAGATTTCTGAAGTTTTTGTGAAGGAGGGTGTTTCATATATCAAGGAGAATCAACATGCAAAATTGTCTTCTGATAGTTGTATCTCTAAAAGCCCAACATCTAAATGAGTTCATGATCACAGACGTCAGGTATATGATTCTTCTTTTGATCATAGTAGAGATATTCATGTTTGTAATATTGTGCAGGCACCTAAAAGGTGGGACAAAGCTGATCGCTTATGCTATATTTGCCGCCAAAAACGGCATATGGCAAAAGCTTGTCCAATTCCTGCTGATTCCAATCACAAATCTCAAAAGATTCCAGTTTTTGGTAAACCTGCCAAACCAAAGTTCTTTGATGAACAAGGCAGAGTTTTTGATGAAGTTGAGGCTACATTCTTTCTCAAACAAAAATGTTTTGTTCCTATTTTCCAAAAGGTTCGAAATGTAGGTTCTTCAACACAGTCACCTGTGACAAATTCATCAAAAACTGAATTACCAAAACAACAATAACAATGGAAACCTAAGGTGATTTCAAAGCAAAACCAGGACACTGGTCGACCAGAAGCACTTTGCTTCGGGTCATTTATAAACTAATCATTTTAACCAGTGTGCAGGTACTTCTAGAAGACCTATCGACGATTGTAAAGTATCTGACTCATGGATAGTGAAGGTGAACACATGCAAAATATATAAAATTTTGAGAAATTGATCATTGGGAAATGATGGTACATTGACTTAAGTATCTGACTCATGGATATATTAGATGAAAGGGCTATAAGATCATTGTTTGATATGCTTGGTAGACTCGGCAAATCCAGAAAAGTATTCAGATGCGATATACACTATATACAAATGCTTGACTGTGACGCCCACTCCCAGTCTTGGCTCCAGGAGGGGTCACGTGTTGGATTTACTCATGAACACATGGTACAACAGAGATAACTAAGCTGCGGAAATTAAAAAATTTTCATTTATATATTTGCCAAGTACAACAGTAAGGAAGATAACAACATAATCTAAAAACTAGATCTTATCTATAACTATGCCAGTCTACTACCGAGTCTTTCCTGATAGCTTGCCCATCTAATCTGCCCTTGCTAGAGCCCCTCCTTTGCTACTTTAAACATCACTGATACCTGACATACATGCTTTTAAAGGTCAGCTTACACTGGTGAGTTCTAAGTAGTTAAAACTTTTACATTTCCTTGAAAGGTTACCTCAAACATTTAGGCCTAGCAACCCCTTCTTTATAAACATTTATCAGGTACAAAACATAACAGAATTATACCAAAACATTTAATCATTCATCCCTTATTACGTATAAGACATAACAGAATTATACCAAAACATTTAACCTTTAAACCTTTATCAGGTATAAGACATAACATAATTATACCAGATCATTCATTCATTCATTCAACTAAGCATTGTCTATTAGAACCACGTTAGCTCCTCGGGCAACCGTCGTCACCCGAATATCAGTCATAGAGTAACCGTCGCTACCCCGGGGAACCGTCATTCCCCGCTTCTAGTTGTACAACCACAGTCTTCCTTCTTACATAGACAATCTTCTACTTAGATTTAAAAAACTAACCCCAAGGGTTATTTTCTTTATTCGGAAAACTTAATTTCCCTTTTCAAACTTTACTTGTAAAAGTTTAACATAATTATTACCCGTTTATTAAAACCTTCTCGAAAAGAGTTTATAACAGGTAATAACAACTTTAAAACAGTTATAGTTATTTATAACATTTCACGTATGTGCATTAACACAAAACAAGCAAAGGTATCTCAAATACTTTCAAGTAATAACATTTCATGTATACTAGCCCGAAAACATTAAGACATTTAAAATATTTAAAAGTAGGCTCATAGAACTCACCTTATTCTCTTAAGCAGTTAATTCAGAGAAAACCTCCGCTATGCCTTCCAATTAAACCTAATCGCGTATTGTATGGCGTTAACGCAAGGTTTAATATAATAAACACTTCCTATGTTTATTTTAATACTTCATTATCTTAATAATATTAAATTATTAAGTTTATTCCTTTTAAAAGGTCAAAATGACCAAAATGCCCTTTTAGGCCATTATCCTTTTCTCTTGTTGATAATATGAAGACACGCATTCTTATAAGTAAACGCTCACTCTGAGATCGTTCAGTGAGGGATGCCATTTCCCAGTTGGGATTTATGCGACACCCTCGCTTTTGCCAGAAACCCCAGTGTACAGGCGTCTACCCTTCCGGTCCGCGCGAACTTCTAAATATCCGATTAACTCGGTATTTTAAATACTTTATCATTTATCCATTTTAATTTTATATATATTTATTATATATATAAACATAGTTCCATATCAAAAATCAAGTCCCCATACCATCTGGATTATTTTATATTAAATAATCATATTCCAAAACCCTAATTTTCCATTTTTTCTCATTTCTTTATCAAAACTCATTTTTAGTCGAAACCAGCTTAGGGTATTATCCATTATAACATTTTATAATGTACTTTAAAATTTCAAAGCTTAGTTCATTACCGTTTGCTCGGGTTTGATAGCAAAGCGTCTAGAAAACCCTAATTTCAATATTAACACTTTAAATATATATTAACATATTTTAAATATGTTTCGAATATATATTAAACATATTCTTTAGTCCGATAATTTCTTTATCATTTTATATTAAATATATATTTAATATTTAAATACAAAATATCTTTTTAATCAATTTAAATAAAACTGTTAATAATCATATATATATATATATATATATATATATATATATATATTTATTCGTCTTAATATATATATTTATATCATTTATCTTCTATTATGTTTTTTATAAATGTTAACTTAATAATTATATTTGTAATAATAACAAATATATAACGTGATTACCTCTTTGACGGGTTGTGAAACGAGTCCAAAATAACCGAATAATAAAGTTGTCCGATTTGGACAATTAAATAGTCCTTCCCGACTAGTTTCTTGCCACAAGAATTTCTCCATTGTCGGTTCATTGTTTGGACCTCGTTACGCCACCAAAACATTGTCCGAAAGTGTAAACGGGATTTATTATCATCACTAGTTTACACCTCGTTTGCCGCCACCGTGGACCACCTTTAACTATCACCAATCACTGTCACCAATTTCCGCTATCCCGGTAGTTCACTACCGTTGTCGTCTTCACCCGTAGTCGACCGTACATCACCAAAAATCAACCGAAAGAGTGGACGGTAAACCGGGTTTTGTGTTAAGTTAACTTGTCGCCTAATTTTCTAACTTGAATTACGACCACCTTTGTCCACCGTTACCAACCGCCAACCACCGCCACCATTCTATGCTATCCCGATAGCCCATCGATGTTATCACCACGCCCCGTTGCCAACCGCTCGTTACCGAAAGCTAACCAAAAGAGGGGACGATGGTGTCGTGTTTTACCGGGTTTGATTCAAAAAAACTCCTAGTCACCACCTTTGTCGACAACCGACTGTCACCGCCGTTATTCTCTGTTCGTCACCAGCTTCAGTTGCACCGGTAGTTTCACCACCTTCACCGGTCATGATCATCACCTTCATCATGAAGGCTCGCGGCTGGGATCGTTGATAGGTTCGAACTGTTGCCCCTGCTACTGTTGCGAAGTGGGGTTCATCGGAGTTCAAGTGATCGTCGGGTTCGACCAGTAACAGCAGGTCGCCGGGGTTTGGCTTGAAGAAGAAGGTCTTCATGGCTAGTTGGTGTTCGAGGGTGACGGGAAAGGATTGGTGGTGGGGCTGCATCACTAGTGAGGTCGCCGGCATCGTTTGGAGGAGGAGAAGGGTCGCTGTGAGGGTCGTCGGGTGAGGTCGCCGACTTCGATCGGGAATCGGCGAAGAAGAAAGTAATGAGGGGGAGGGAGGTACGGTTATTACTGTGCTTTCTCTCTCTCGTATTTCTCTTTATTTTTGTCTGATTGTGACTTTCAATTCTGTTTGATTTGTGTGTGATTAAAATTGTATGCGCATGTATGTATATATAGTACAAAATTAATAGATCGAAATACTCCATGTACATGCTTACTAAGGATTTTCAAATGGTGAGTCACATAAAATATTTTGACCGACAGAAGATTGAGAAGTAAGGAACAAGTAATGGATTTTTTTTTAATATGGTATAATATTCAATGAGTAGGTATTATACCCGTATTCTAAACCCGTCAAATAAATAATATAGATCGGTTGTATCGTTCACCGGTGAATATTTATTTAATTACGCAGTAACATCGTTTGTAGCGATCATGACCGTTTCATAAACCGAATACCTCCTCTGGACTGAAATTCTTCATATATATTATAATAACTATTTATACTTTGCCGAGGCGTTATAATCATCTCGAATGGCTAACCTAATTAATTTCGGTTATTATCGCGTAACAACAACGGTTACCGATTCCACCGTTTTCCGTGCCGAACATCGCAAATATATTTTATAATGACTATAAATCAAGTATTTAGCAATACCTGATATTCTGTTTTTGCCTCGGTGTTATTTTAGTGACGTTCGTGATTTAAATACGTTTATTACAAACCGGGCCTAAATCACTATTTTGCGTTTTTCCGCTTCGTTACAACTCGGATTTGAGAACCATATGCGCCCACGATCTTTATTTTTCGTTATCTATTATATTCTATAATTTCGCCTCTTGATGTTTCCTCGAATGTCGTGCCGAATATTTGTACGTGAATCATGGCGTTTCTCTATTCTATGTAAATATTACTTCACATTCATTTTAGTTACTTAACAAATATAGTACACATATATATCTTAAGTCATGAAATTTTGGGGTGTTACATTGACCAAGTGGATAACATCTTGAAGCGTATTTCATGACAAAATGAGTAAAATAAGTGTGAAAACAAAAGGAGAAGTCACTGTGTATACATGCGTTTATTTTGCAAAGATTTAAACTTGTTTGATTTTCTTTATTTTGTCAAACGATCGGACTTTCTCTACGTATCGAAAGATCGACCTGATTGTTGTTCGTTTGACGTTCTGCTTTATTTTCTTTGGTATTTCGTATAACTCATCGGACTTTCTTTGCGTGTACGAGAGTACCGACCTGATTGTTGTTGGTTTATACAATTTCAACTTGTTTTATTTTTCTTATTTTATTAAATCCGAGACCTTATCTGTGTATCGAAAGATCGACCTTAAGCTAGACGATTTAACGTTCTTATATCTTTTTGCATGGAACACAGTTGACGATATCATGAAAAACATTATGCTTTGTGAAAAATCAAAAGTGTAATCACACAAAAGAAAAAGGAAAAAGGAAAATGTCTGAATATGTCTGATAGTGTGGGATACACTGGTAAAAGTAAAATCTATTCAATACCTTAACATATCCAGATGTTATGAGTATGATTCTGCCTGAGTTTAAGATGGACAAATTATACCGGCAATCAACATGACTTATGTGTTTCAATTAGTTGAAATTGAAGTGTAATTCAGTGCGTCATGACCAATATGATCCCGCATAGTGATCTTTCTCATACAAAAAATAGAGTTTGATTCTGTATTGCAATTTCATTTCATTTCAGAAAAATACAAAAAGATTTTTGGTGTGTTTAGCATAAGTTTGAAATATCAAAAAGATTTTAGGTTTGGTTTAATATAAACTTTCTAAAAGCCAAAAAGATTTTGTTTCTGCTTTATTTTCAATCTGATCAACACGTGATACAAATCAAATTTTCAAAATCATATCTTGGAGTCTCGAAGAGACGTTTTGCGCCGAGATTATTTAAATTTTGAGCAGGTTGCTAAAAGTGAAAGATATCACAACTTCAAGTCTTCTGGAGCTGCTGATAGAGACAGAGATACACCGGACATCGTCAAGTATTCTAGATCAAGTTACTATCAAGTGAGGAAGAGTTTGTGTGAAGATATTTTGAACGGATTCTGTACTTGAGGGGGAGTTTGATTGAAGATACAGTTTTGATATGTTGAAAAGATACTGTACACGACGAGGGGGAGTTTGTTGATGTATAATATGTGCGTCGTGTGAAGTATCGAGACAAGACAATGAAAAGTTCAAGACAGAGTTCCAACTGCTAGGCGAACTGGGTCTGAACTCTATAATATGTGCGTCGTGTGAAGTATCGCCCAGACGTGTACATATAGAAAGTTTGGCTTTGTATTTTGGAACTGAGAGAGATAGAATGATCTTAAGTGTGTGTTTTCACGGTGTATTCTCTGAGTCTGTTTTTCAGTTTTTACTGATTGTAATTGTTCGTTTGATCAATAAAACAATCAGTTAATTACTTGTTTCTCATCCGATATAGCTAGATTGAGTAGACGATCCTATGCTCACGAACTTTCAAAGAAGCCATGAATTCCCTGTGTTCCAAGATAGAAGAATCTGCAAGTATCATCCATTAGAGAATGTTATTGGAGATATGTCAGCACCTGTGTTGACAAGAAGCAAGTCTGTTGATGCAAACATGTGCTTGCATGCTGTCTTTCTGTCACAAGAAGTTCCTACCAAGGTAACAGAAGCTTTAGAAGATAACAGTTGGGTAGAAGCTATGCAAGAAGAACCGTTTCAGATCAACAAACAGAATGTATGGGTATTAGTTGATTTACCAAAGGGGGTAGAGCCAATTGGTACCAAATGTGTGTTTAGAAATAAGAAGGATGACAGAAATATAGTGGTGAAAAACAAAGCAAGATTAGTAGTGCAAGGGTATGCTCAAGAGGAAGGAATTGACTATGTTGAAGTTTTTGCTCCTGTAGCAAGACTTGAAGCCATCAGAATCTTATTGGCGTATGCTGCATTCAAGAACTTCCAAGTATTTCAAATGGATGTCAAGAGTGCCTTTCTCTATGGGCTGCTGGATCAAGAAGTGTATGTATGTCAACCTCCAGGTTTTGAGGACCCACACCATCCTAACAAGGTGTACAAGCTGACCAAAGCTTTATATGGTCTCAAACAAGCTCCTAGGACTTGGTATGAAACCCTTTCCAATTATCTCTTGGAGAATGGGTACAGGAGAGGAGCAATTGACAAAACACTTTTCATCAAAAAGGTTGATAAAGACATGTTGATAGTGCAAATTTATGTGGATGACATCATTTTTGGTACCTCCAATTCTGCTCTTTGTAAAGAATTTGAAGCTCTTATGCAAGCAAAATTTGAGATGAGCTTAATAGGAGAACTCAATTTCTTTTTGGGGCTGCAAGTGAAGCAAACTAACTCTGGTATCTTCTTGAACCAATCTAAATATATTCAAGATATGCTTAAACTTTTTGATATGCAGTCAGCTTCTAGTACCAAGACTACGATATCCACTTCCCACAAGCTCACAAGTGACTGTAGTGGTGAACCTGTGGATGAGCATCTTTATAGAGCAATAATTGGATCACTGATGTATCTCACAACAAGTATGGCAGACATTATGTTCAGTGTTTGCCTCTGTGCTAGATACCAAGCGTCACCAAAGGAATCCCACATGTTAGCAGTCAAACGGATATTGAGATATTTGAAGGATCAACCTAAATCAGGTTTGTGGTATCCTAAGAATTCTGATTTCATCTTCAAAGCATTTACTGACAGTGATTATGGAGGCTGTAATTTGGACAAGAAATCAACTTCAGGCGGATGTCAGTTTTTGAAGGAGAGACTTGTCTCATGGCAATGCAAGAAACAAACTTGTGTTTCTACTTCTACAGCTGAAGCTGGGTATATTGCTGCTTCAAGCTGCTGTGGTCAAGTCCTGTGGATTCAAAACCAAATGCTAGATTATGGCATCACATTCATGGAAACTCTCATCTTTGTTAACAACAATAGTACTATTTCAATCACCAACAACCCAGTGAAGCATTCCAAAACAAAGAACATTGACATCAGGTATCATTCCATTAGAGACAGTGCTGAAAAACATTTGATTAAAATTCTTAAAGTTCACACAGACAACCAATTAGCTGATTTATTTACAAAAGCTTTTGATGATGTAAGATTCTTCTATCTCATTACAGGCATTGGTAAGATGAACTTTGATTAAAATGCTTTCAGAAACCTTTAATAAAAGAGGCCTTTGTGTCAAAGAGTCCGTCTCTTGATACAAAAAGAAAAAGGAAAAAGAAAATCTTTGTGTTAATTAGAAAAAATTTCAGTTCATAGTCAGTAACTTCTGTCAAACTACGAAAATTAGTACAAGTCATTTTCAAAAATCATGTGTTTTGGTTTCCGTTTCAAGTTCCGGCTCAACCTGTGAGAAAATTACGTTTGAAAATCTCCGGGTGAACATCAACCGGAAAAATGCTTTGTAATAACTCTTGGAATAATTTTTTAAAACGGTTCTTCCAAGCGAAAAAATCATCCACTTGAAGTTCAAATAGAAGAAATATGGTTTTTAAAATAAAGGAGATAATGGGGTCCGCTTGAACTTCCGGGTCAAAAGGTCAAAGTCACTTTACATTTAGTTACCCGGAAGGCACAACTTTTTAAGTAGATATTCATTAAATTAACTATTAAGTGTTTAACCATTAAATATCCGAGGTTCAGTAAATATCCTTTTGGATAAAGGCATGCTTTAGAGGATTGTATCGTATAAACCCCTAAGCACAGGTCATATCAGTTACTGAACGGTTGCGTTAAAACCTCTCTCCTCCACGTCACCCATGAAAAAGCTAAAAAGCCCTAGATTATCATTCTTCCCATTTCTTACCAAAAGAAAAATCTTCAACAGATGGGATGTATTGCGTGTGACCAGCAACAATCTACTTTGGGGGAACGACTTTGATAGATAGGGAAGCAACCAGGAAGCTTTTATAGGGATTTGACGACTGAAAAGACTTCTCAGGAAAAGTTTGGTTGAACTCATTATCTGGTGGATAATCGAGTTCACCCGGAATATTCACAACGGGAAAAAACTGCTTCTTCCGGTTGATTGGTCTTCTCCGCTTGAACTCAGATTTCCGCTTGCACTCTGTTCAGCCGGAACTGCTACAAAATTAGACTTCAACCGGAATATCTAAATGTGATATTCCTTACATAGGTTCATTTTAAGTAATTGTAAAAATATTTGGCTTTCAAAATATCGACCGTTTAAGCATTTTCCAAAAGGGTTTGTTCAAAACATTGTTTTGGTTGAGGTGGAACATAGTTATCAAATTATATTCCTAAAGTAACATTGTAAAGAAATTACAAAGATGTTGTTAAACATAATTCTTTTAGTATTCGTAAAAGCATCTAGGAAGAGGCGTTTAACATTTTGAAAAATGGGTTTCTGAACGGTGTATCAAAGATTTTGAAAATTGCTCAAAGTATTGTATTAGGTTGAAGTTGCCACATGTATGAGGTTTATTGTTTTGTGCTTTCTAAAAGGATTTTGCAACCACTTTGTTTCACGATGTTGATCGTTTTTGGCAAATAAAGTGTGTTCACTCGTTTGACCTCTTGTTACTGTGACTTGGAAAATATATCATAACATTTCCTATGGGTTCGTTTGGATTACCGCTTTGGTTACAACTTTCCAAAAATATGTTTCCCTTGATTTGTGTTTTTGGAAAAGTGTTGTTCAAAATTAGCGTTTAGAGTAAACTTATATCCTAAGAGCCTTGACTGTTAAACAATCATTTGGGAATTTCCTATGCTCGGCGCGACGCGTATCGTGGAGAAGTCTTTGGCATTCCTAAGTCGTTTTGGGGAGTTCCTATGTATTCACTTTGATTCGTTAAAGGTTGGCTCTGATACCAATATGTGACACCCCGCCCCCATTTGGCCGGGGATCGGACGAGCCAAGATCGATACATTTAACTATCAAACATGAATACTCTATTAAATTTCAGATTGTTTATTACATTGGAAGAAATATAAATAAATGCAAAAACAAAATAAACTAAGGCGGAAGCTAAAGGTATTCTAGTTCTCCACGCACGTGAGCTTGACTAAGGTTGATTCTTCTATCCAAGTCTTCAAAGCTAGGTACCTGATACATGCTTAAAAAAAATTTGTGTCAACTATAAAGTTTAGTGAGTTCACGAGTTTTGTTAGAAATAGTAGTTAAAAAAATGTAGTTATAGGTTTTATAAACAATGTAGTTTTGTTGAGGGTCACTACGTCAAAAATTGGCTTTGGCCACGGTGTTTTTTTGAACGCATAGCCACTGTTATGAAAAAAAAACATGACCAAAGGTAAGAAACACTAGTTTTAGTCACACATATTTTGTACCTGTGGCCATATATAGAGCCTTTGGACCCTTTTAGCCACGTATTTTATTTTTGCTTATATGACAACAACAATCAGGTGTAGTGGCTTTAGCCACTGTTTTACAAAAACATGTCGCACTTATTTTTCATACTTAAAAAAGAGTGGAGAAATGCACCAAACGGCCACGGAATTTTTATGAATTTTTATTCGTGTGACCAAAAAGGAATTTGTTACCACGCTTAAATAATGTTGTGTGACGGAAGAGTAGATTTTATTACTTAGTAAATTGAAAAAAAAAGAAAACTATTAAGTATATATTATGCGTGGCTAATTTTGAGCAATGGCCACTGTTTTTATTTGGTTATGTGGCTAAAAGCTAGTACATATGACCACTGTTATTAAGTTGTGTGACTAGATAGTAGGTTGTGAGTGACAAAAATCTATTACCTATGGCCACATATATTAACCGTGACTGAATGGTAGGTTGTGAGTGACAAAAATCTATTTTATGGTCACGGCAAAATATTAAATGCGTGACGAAAGTAGACAAAAATCTATTACCTATGACCACATATATTAATTAACCGTGACTAAATAGTAGCCAATTTTAATTAGTTATCTGTGGTGACGACGGATATATATCATTATTAGAGGTCAAATCTTTATCTACCACCTCGAGTTTCAGATATAAATCCTATAATTAATTAATTAATTGTCGATCATCACCATATACGTCGTTATCAGCTCTCTCAGCTCTCTGTTTTTGGGTTTATCACCACTATCTGAAAATGTGTCATTTGCGCCCTCTAAATGTGGAAGATTTCCCCGTATACGGTAAGTAATCATTTAAATGACTAAAATTCAAATGCGTTAATGTGGAATTCGTGTCTCTGTTTTGGTTATTTTTCTTGAACAGGGGAAGAAGATTTTAGTCTGTTTACTTTGGTGATCTATCACTTAGGGTATTTTGCGAGACTCAATGGTCGGATACAACACATCGATGGGAAGGTTCGCTACTTCGACGAGGTGGACATTACCTCCTTCTCGTTCGATGACCTAGGTCAAGTGGTGTCTGACCTAGGTTATGACTTGAATGATTTCGACCCCTACCTGAGGATCCCAGGGTTGTCTCTGGATTATGGACTGATTCCATTCACTGATGATCCGAGGGATGTCAGGGCCTTGGCCCTGCACGTTAAGGACGAGGAGGTCATATCCATCTACCTCGATGGAGATGTGGAGGTGTCTCCTCCTCCTCCTCCTCCCCCTTTCAAGGTAGCACAGGCCGCTATGACGATTCAGACAATTTCTCTAGTGGGAGCATGTTTTAATTTTATGTTATTTTTTTATTATATATATTTGTAACTAATTAACGGATATCACATCTTTTGGATTATATATGTAATTAATTGTTTATGTGTATGTAGCAGATGTGTGTTTTGACTCTTCTTCCCGAAGAATTCTAGTTCATTGATAATGGGTTTAAATACATGGGAATATCCTATAGACTACGAACAGAAATAACAACTTTGGTTATTTATAGTATATATAGTTCATCCTGAAGAACTCTAGTTTATCCGCTTCATCCAGAAGAACTCTAGTTCATCCTGTTCTATTACTGAATAACTCTTGATCCTGAAGAAATCTAGTTCATCCGGTTCTATTACTGAATAACTCTTTATAATCCTGAAGAACTCTAGCTCATCTTCTCTCAGTCCTCATGAACTCAGTGGGTAATTTTAACTTTCTTCGTTTAATTTTGACTTGCTAAATTTGATTACCAGAAAATCAAAACATTCAACAGGACATGCAAAAAGATTGGAGAGGAGAACCAAAGCAAGGAAGACCTGTTGTTCGTTGCGTTTGAACTATACTTACATGAAACCGGAGAAAATTTCAAGCTTCTACTGGTGTGGGAAATGATTAACCTCTTTAGGGTTCCGGATTAAAGAGTAATTGTAATGAATTGACTTTTAATTTACAAGCTTAAGGCTGATGTTCTGAAAGAGGCAGTTATTATCGCCCGTACGACCGCTGAATAAAACGGAACTCCTTGAAGAAGGGGTTGTGACGTGTGAGGGTCAAGTGTTTAAACCAAATATTTGGTTTTATTTTGTTTATGTAATATGTTTAACCTTTATATTAATTTCACTTAATTGTTTGTTAATTCCAGTCAATTCATCCGCATCTGTTCACCTTCTCTCAATCAGGATGAACTCTCCCTTTCTTAGGAATTCTAGTTCTTCCAGTTTTGTTCTTCTTCTCCGAAACATTAATATTTTAAGAATGTATGAAAGTAATTTCGGATAATGTCGGATCGTGTGATTAAAATTTTAGTGGTTTTTTATAACGTGTAGAAATTTCAGTTTAACTTGGAGAACGTGTGAAAGTAATTAAATGTGCAATGTTCAATAAAATCAGAAACTTCTCACTGTCATTATCAAACCCTTCTCAAAATCCTTATCAAACCTTTTCTCAAAATCCTTATCAAACCCTTTCTCAAAACCCTCAAATCCTTCTCAAAATGGCAAACTTGAAAGAACTAGTTGAAATTTATTTTCAGATAAAGATTATTGCTACCCTGGACCAGTACGAGGTGATTATCACGGCAGAGAGACAGAGTATCTTAGACGGGTTGGCCCTGCTCAACCAAGTACTTACAGAGCCACCAAGTCCATTAAGATACCAGATGGCAACTTTTTTGGTAGAAGAGATACACGTCTCCAATGCTAGGCTTCAAATGTTGGTTCAACAGAGGCAAAAAGCTATGAGTAGGCATTTGGAGTTGATGGAGAAGATGGAATCTAGGTTCCCGTGAACCTCAACCCGCAACTGCCCTGTCTTTTGTTTTCTAGGAAAGAACATGTAAATTAGTAAACAATTTTGTGTATGGAATTGGAATCAGTAGTATGAAATCCACCTTTTGCTATATATACTTTTTTGTCTATTTTTATTTATAAAATCAATCTGTTAAACAAAAACCCTAATCCTCCAAAAACAAATATGATCAACAACTGATGCATAATTTTAGGTAAAAATGTAATCTGTTCGCACAATCTCCATTCCGTTAAACAGAAAACCATAATCCTCGAAAACAGAGATGATCAACTATTGCAATCTGTTCGCACAATCTCCATTCCGTTAAACAAAAACCCTAAACACAAAAACCATAACAGATATACAAAAACCTTAAATTTTAGGGAATTATAATTCTAAATAAATTATATCTTAAATAATTAAGATAAAAATTAAACAATGGGTCAATTTGGGGTCAAATGGGTCAATTAGATGTGTTTATGACCAATGATGGCCCGATAAGGTGTGTTTAGGGGCAATGAGGGTCAGTTGGGACCAATGAGTCCCAATAAGGTGTGTTTAGGGGAAATGAGGGTCAGTTGGGACCAATGAGTCCCGATAAGGTGTGTATGTAACCAATAAGTTGTGTTTAGGACCAATGATGGCCCAATAAGGTGTGTCTACGGGCAATGAGGGCCAGTTGGAACCAATGAGTCCCGATAAGGTGTGTATGTAACAAATAAGCATGTTTAGGACCAATGAGTCCCAATAAGGTGTCTTTAGGGGAAATGAGGGTCAATTGGGACCCATGAGTCCCGCTAAGGCGTGTATGTAACCAATAAGTTGTGTTTAGGACCAATGATGGCCAAATAAGATGTGTTTAGGGGAAATGAGGGCCAGTTGGGGACCAATTAGTCCCGATAAGGTGTATATGTAACCAATAAGTTATGTTTACGACCAATGATGGCCCATAAGGTGGGTTTAGGGGAAACGAGGGTCAGTTGGGACCAATGAATCCCGATAAGGTGTGTATGTAACTAATAAGCATGTTTAGGACCAATGATGGCCAAATAAGGTGTGTTTACGGGCAATGAGGGCCAGTTGGGACCAATGAGTCCCGATAAGGTGTGTATGTAACCAATAAGCATGTTTAGGACCAATGAGTCCCAATAAGGTGTGTTTAGGGGAAATGATGGTCAGTTGGGACCAATGAGTCCTGCTAAGTTGTGTATGTAACCAATAAGTTGTGTTTAGGACCAATGATGGCCCAATAAGGTGTGTTTAGGGGAAATGATGGCCAGTTGGGACCAATGAGTCCCGATAAGGTGTGTATGTATCCAATAAGCATGTTTAGGACCAATGATGGCCCAATAAGGTGTGTTTAGGAGCAATGAGGGCCAGTTGGGACCAATGAGTCCCGATAAGGTGTGTATGTAACCAATAAGCATGTTTAGGACCAATGATGGCCCAATAAGGTGTGTTTAGGGGTAGTGAGGGTCAGTTGGGAACAATGAGTCCCAATAAGGTGTGATTAATTTTCTTTTTTCTCATTATTCAGAAAATTTCACATGTGAACACATATGAAAAATAGCTAATTCACATGCCGAAGTGTCTACAATGAACCTCACCCTATATATATATATATATATATATATATATATATATATATATATATATATATATAGGGGAAGAATCCTGCGAAAACCCTTTATATTGCGAAAACACGAAAACCAATATTAAAACCTACATAACTTCTTCATACGTTAATGTCTTTTCATAAAATTGGCGCCAAATGTCTTAGAATTGCGTTATCTTCAATTCTGGAAACAAATATTAAAAAAAATTAAAGGTTTTTTCCCGTGTGATACACATGTGTATCACGTGTGATACACATGTGTATCATCATCATCATTACTACTGCACAAAAACGAATTATCATGTGTAAAAACACTCCTTATGTTAAAAACATATTAAAAACACTAAAACATTTATGGTACTAGTGATAATGAAACATAGAGCACATGTGCAACATATAATTAAAAAAAGTTATAAAGTGTTATTTTTTTATTAGATATAAAGATAACATAACTATAAGACTTATGGTGTAATTTCCTTTTAAAAGTAGTAATGTATACCATATATATGAGGTTTTTTTTTGGTGTGGTACACATGTGTATCATTAAAAAAAACACAAAACATGACAGAAATATAACACATATGGTGCGTCTTAGAGAAAACAAATATTAACTCATACTAAAGTATGAGTTTTTTTGTGGTACACATGTATATCACAGAAAAAAATAAAAAATAAAAAAAGTTAACTTTTTATTTTTTGTTCTTATAGAATTAAAGATAACATAATTATAAGACTTTTGGTGAAAATTTTTAAAAAATATATTAACGTATGAAAAAGTTATGTTGGTTTGGTTTTCGCATTTTCGCAAAATATATGCGTTTTCGCATGATCCTTTCCCTATATATATATATATAAATATATATATATAATATATATAGAGTCGAGTTACGCTACATCAAGCAAAAACGCTACATCAATGCGGATTGATCTGGGGCGTCCATCAAGATCATCCAACAGCCAGGATCTATGGTGTTTTCCGCCTATGGTGTTTTTTTTCCCCCGAAAACGCCATAGGCGGAAAACACCATAGATCCTGGCTGTTGGATGATCTTGATGGACGCCCCAGATCAATCCGCATTGATGTAGCGTTTTTGCTTGATGTATTTTACCCCAAATCTATATATATATATATATATATATATATATATATATATATATATATATATATATAGGGAGAGGATCATTTGAGAACCAATTGAGTTTGAGAACTAAAAAGAACTAATTTGAGCCACAAGTTTATTTACATGTATCCCCCCTCCCATGAATTGTAGTGGTCCCCACCTGAAATTGGTGGTGGAGATTTAGTTCTCAAAAGTTCTCAAAATAAAAAGTTCTCATTTGAACTTAACCCTATATATATATATATATAACCGATAATGTATATATTACAACACATTGAAAGATATATATATATATATATATATATATGTGTGTGTGTGTGTGTGGAATTAATTGAGTTTATATTAAATTCGATAATTATTAGGATGCAATTATCATTAAACTTATTGCTTAATATTCCATTTTACATTTAAAGATCATTTTAAAGTTATGTTTAAACTACTATTATATCTATGTCTGGAATTAATTGAGTTTATATTAAATTCGATAATTAAATGTTCTCACGTGCTTATTTGGTGAGATGCTTTCACCCAGATCGATCATATAATCCCCAAATTATTTCCCACCATTTTTTAAATTTCTCCAAAATTCATTAATCAGTTCCTATTCTCTCTCACCACAATTTTTTCACCAAAACGATTCATCACTCTCTTATTCCCTATCACTAAAAATAAAAATTCCTCTACAAGATTCATCACACTATCATCTTCAGGAGATCACTACCTAAATCCCGTCAGTATTAATTTCACTGTCATCTTTAGGAGATCATTTGTTTCATCTCAATTATTTCATCTAATTAATTATTCCATCGCATTTATTTTATTCTCTATTTATTTCATTTCAGGATTCATCTAGCTCATTTAACAATGGATCATGAAGGTGAATGCAATGATGATTATTCTTCACAAGAGAATGAAGAAGATGAAATGGATAACAATGATGATCATTATTCACAAGAGAGTGAAGAAGATGAAATGGATAACAATAATTCCCAAGTCGACAATGATGCCCAAGTCGACAATGATACATAAGTCGACGACCTTCCTCCCCAAGCAAACAAGAGGGGGTTAACGCGATTGGCAAAGTGGCGTGCCAAATTTGAAAAATGGTGGGGAAAAATGGACATTAACATTTGATGCGCTGGGAAGGATTGGCGGGGAGCATAGACCAAAATTTTCGAGTTTTTGGGAGACATTGCAAGGTTAGAGGTTGGATTGAGGTATCTACAATGGAGGAAGGTGCCAAAAGAGGACAAGAATAAGATGTGGGCAGAGATTCAGGTTATGAAACAGAGTAAATATTTTCTCATATTTAAGTTTGTTAAGTTATTGAATTCCATATATGTGACTAAAAAATCCTGTCATATGTTATTTTTTTTAGCAATTATTCAAATTGATGACTGTCGAAGGGGTCCTATAATGGTACGGCTTGGTGGGTTGCTAAGGAGTTTTAGAAGAAAGATGTTCGAGAAACACATCCGTCCCAACCTAGCAAAACCCACCATGCTTGAAAAAGTTTCAAAGATATATCGCGCTATTGTGAAAAATGAAGACTGGGACAAATTTGTAGCATATACAAAATCTGAAGAATTCATGGTTTTTATTCAATTCAAACTGCAGATTTCATTAATTAAGCTAAGTGTTAATTAATGAGATTATAAATTATATATCCACTGTTCTATTGGAAAGGCTGCGTCAAAGAGTGCAAAAGAGGTTCGAGCACAGTATGTTTATGATCATACAATGGGACGGGGAGGATACGTCTAACTGAAAGAAAAACTGGTAATAAGCTAAGTGTGTTACACCCAGTCATGGTTAAAAACGTGCAATGTATGTTTCAAGTCTGATATATATTATTATTATAATACAAGGTACAAAACAAAGAAATTGCAGCTGATGATTCCCCCTCTTGAGCGTTTATGTGGAGGAAAGGAAGGTGTCACACCCCGAGAAAATGACTGAATGTGGGCATGTGACTGATTTGGCATCATGGTCATGGTTATGAATGATTGACGTCTAATGAACATTTAATTAACCATTTGTATTTCGAAAATATAAGTTTCAAACATTTATTTAAACATTTAAAACCGTGGCAGCGGAAATAAAGTAGTGGTTACATGATAAGTTTTCCAAAAGACATAGTCATGAGATTTATAAACATAACTACCCTAAGGCGTAATGCGTCTAAATCTCCAAAATGAAATGCATGATCACACGGCAGGCAGACCATGATATGACAAGCAGGATCGGAACAGAAAAACATAGAGTTGCAGTCTTTAATCACCTGAGAATTGAAGAATAAAAAGAGTCAACAGAATTGTTGGTGAGTTTTACAGGTTTAATGACACTGAACTGTTTGAAAATATGCTTGAAGATGTTTGGCCTGTCATGATATTAGTTTGTTTGACACTGTTGTTGTAAAGATTAAGCATGAACCTTGAATTCAAAACTAACTGTTTACCCACTCCCGATGTTCTTCCCCAAGAACACCCGAATGACCAGAATAACAAATGTACCCCTTAAGTATAACCATAGAGTCATGACTGGAGCGATCAAGTCAGGGCAGGGTCGTCAACCCAAATAGATCTACTCACCAGCTATCGTTTTGAATGAACTAATTGAATCCAATTAATAGTGGGACTTATGCATATAACATGTATCAACATGAATACACAGATTGGGGAAATGAAAAGAACATGCAATCATTACGTCGTACAATTATCATAATATCAGACAAAATGAAATTTGAAAGGCATTCATTGAATACTCCCCCAAGTTAGAAAACATAAAAGAAAAAGGGGTCGTGAAGACTCACTTGTTTGAAGATGGATGACATATATGTTTGGTTGAACTTAGCCTAGCAAACGTCTACAAGGTAATGTTATGACATATTAGGGTTTGGCTATCTTGAGTTAGTGAATACGTCACTCAATGTTCAAGGTTAAGTCTCGACTGTTATTACCCGATGACAGTGATGGAAATCCTAGGATATTATTTATTTGGCTAATAAATAATATTGAAGTTGATGAAATTTATTACTTATTTGAATAAATAAATAATAATTAGATTTTCGCGTTTGAAAAATAAATACTGAATAATATGGATTATTTTTCATTAAACATTAGGAAAATTATAAATATTTAATTCATTAAATATTTGTAAGGTTTTGAACCCTTTTGATTAATAAATAAATAAAATTATTTATTAACGTTTGAACGCGCGTATTATACCGCGTGTCAATACACGGTATATGTCGCGTTTTTATAAAAAGAATCTTGACACTTGAAAATATATTCATTGGTATGAAGAAATGTTTCAAAAATATATGAAGTTATATTTTGGTAAAATTAAGTGTCGGTTCGTCCGGTAGTTAGCCGGTTTCACCGGTTTGACTGATTTGACTTGTTTTATGACTTTTTAAGTTCCCTTAACACTTAGGATTTGTTAATAGACTTGTTTTAATGTGGTTTAGGGTCTTTAGTTGCCAAGTGTGCCGGTGGGAGTTTAACTTGTAAAATTTGATGTCTTCGAGTTACCGAAAGTTACAGTTTTGGTCCGGTTTACTTCTAAAACATGTTTTTCCACTTTTGAACCTTAGGAAACATTTTTATATGTCAAAATGAGTATGTTTTATGTTCTGGACCAGATTCGATTCTTCTTCAAAAATAAGTTGTATTTTTCGTTGAATAGTCGTATTACGGTATCCGATTGTTCCGTTTTCAAGTGTTTAACTTCCCGAATCACTGGTAAGTTTAGAAAATAATCTTGGCAGCCCTAAATCATATGCTACAAGTCCTAAGTGGTCATTTGTTGGTCACAAGGGTTTTTACTTAATTTTCATGAAAATAAATGATATTTATCATAAAAAAAAATTCCATTTTATCATTTCTTAAAGATTTTATAAGTTAATATTCAAAATAACATTTTAGTATCTCAAAATCATCCTAAGACAAATTTGGTTGCAGATTTAAGGTCAAAATCATGAAGTGTTTTCAAGATTGTAAAATATATATATTTCAAGATGACACTCTTTATGACACACAATATAAAGTGTCATGTTTGTCAATTTTTATCATAATATATAGTTTCTTTAGAACTTGGTTTCCAAACATTATGTTTATGTATTTTCACCAAAACAAACATACTAAAACATTCAAAACTTCTAATATGTTATGATTTATAAACTATGTCACCATTTATGAAACTTTTAACATAAATATACATGTTATGTTAATATTTTCTAAGAAACTTGTTTCAAATAATATTATAGTTTTTCATCAAAGAACATAATGCTACTAAAATACGAGTTTGCTAGTAATCATCTAACAACACAACCAAGACTTAATCATGAACATGAATTTGTGACATTATATGAATATATCATGGAATAAGTTAAGATAAGGAAGAGGTTTCCCCACTTAAACTTAAACCGGATCAGTAATGGACTTGATGGGCTGTTGATTTAGCTTCCAAGTTTAGCTCCTAACCCACCCTTGATCTTTGATTTGGACGATGATGATGAAAGAATGAAAGAGAGATCAGGGATTTTGTCAAAGAAACAAGAGGTTAGTTTTGTTGTTCTTGAAAGATTAGAAAGAAGTATTGAAAGAAAGATGATGAAATAAGAGTAGTTGATGGATTAACTTGATCAAAGAAGTGATTAGAAGCTTAGATTTGGTGGTGGTTGATGGTGAAAAGTGGTGGTGGTGGTGGTTCTAGTGTGGCCGTGTAACATCCCAATTTCGGGATGTCCTAAATTAACCGAGGTGTCAAATAATTGATGATATTAGGAGGAAATTGTGGATTTACTATGCTAATGCCCAATTTAGAACCTAATAATATCCCGAAAACCATAAGATGTAATGTTTTGATAAATTGAGGAAAATGCGATATTTCGTCCCTAATCCTAAACACGGTTAGGATGCTAATTATTTGTTAGTGTAAAATTAATAATTATTACACTTATATAAATGTTTTAAGAAATTTTAGGTACAATATGTTATTTAAATGATAACATAAGGTTTTATGTGAAAAATCATGAGTTTTAGGATTAAAATAATGGCCAAACTAGAAGGACCAAAACTGTCATTTTTGAAAGTTGCTTTAATGAAAGCTGGAAATCAGATTGGGGCTGGTATTATGAACGTGAAAAACTCCCCTTCATCCTAAAAATCGAAAATATGAGATTAGGAATGACCAAGATGCGATTTTGGAAGATTAAACAAGGTTTTGAAGCATTCAAGCCTTGTGAAACCCATCTAGAGATTGTGGGCAAGTCATTCATCCTTGTTGCATGCTTAGATCCGAAATTTATAGGATTAAATAAGGTAAACTAAGCTGTGATTTTGATCTAATTGTGGTTTATAATGCTTCATATGCTTGCTTTGTACATTAATCATGAGTAGTTGGGAAGATTAAGGATGAAAACCCCAAAAGTTAGTTTACATGGAATTGGGGGTTGAGAAAATTGATTTCTAATCTTAAATTTGCAGAAATTATGTGATGAATATATGTTATATAATGTGTGTAAACATAAGTGATTGGAAAATCCTAGTGAGTTGCATAAATTGGGTAATTGCTCATATGCAATGGGTCTTAAATTAGGCATATGAATGTTAATGCACACCAAGTGTTTGATGAAATGCCTAACTTAGATGGAATGCTTGAATTCATGACTAAATGTAGGAATGATACTCTACTAAGGATCATGAATCAAGAATGTGCATGAATTGTGAAATCCATTCTTATAAAATGTGTTAAATGGAATGGTGTAAAAACCATGAAAATGGATGAAAATCTAGTTGTGGGACTGTTTTGAAAGTGTTGTATAAGATCACTCGTATGTCCGTTACGGACGTATGATATACGATAGAAAATCTTGTTGTGAGTACTATGTTTCGTGTTTGAACACTTGGAACTGAATATGTCTTATAATGGGTCAAAACTACACGTTAATATGGCCATTTAATTTTCCAGCATGCTGTTTGGAAATAAATGTAGCTGTTGTCCTGTTTTTAAAAATGATGTATAAAATCATAGAAAAATCGTTAGAAGGTGTACCATATACTCATGGAAAGGTATTTCAGTGTACTACCTTTCATCTTTGAACATGGAATGCTAGAAAAATTCGTAGAGTGGTCAAAAGGACTGTTACATCAGCACTACTGAAAAATATGTTACTAGAATTCATTTTTCTAGAATCTTGAATCTTGTAAGGATGGAAGAGTTGAATTTCTCATGTATCTTATTCCACATTTATGATGATTAGTTGATGTTATATGGATCTTAATTATGAATTAAGAGATCATGAAGCATAGTAAGTGACGTTATTAGTCATAAAATTGAAAAGCTTATGATGATGTCTAAATCCTTGCAATTCATGTAGGATTGTACGAATGTATGAAAAAGATGCATGATGCTATACTCTGGTTGCTTATTAATTTAACTATGCGTTAAACATATAGTGGATTACTTATCTAAAGGGGGTAACGTCAAAGTTATGCCCAAATGCGTAGTTTGACTTTTAAAGGTCAAACTAGCCTACGTTATGAATTGATGAATTATGAAGTAGTTAAACCCATGAAAATGGAAGAGGTATGTTACAGAAACTAACCTAACCATTTTGTGGATATGATATGCTAGTTGATCTTGATGAGCTAGCTAGGTGAAGCTTGCAACCGAAGGTGGAAATGCTCACATGGATGCAAGGTAAGTACAACTTACACTTACTTAAGTAACAATAAAACTCATTAATTATGTAATGAGTATTACTTAAGATTTTAAATGAAGTGTTACATTGAGTAGAATTTTAATCAAAGTAATCATGAAAGGCATGACAAGAAAACCCTTTAGAGCATGACGCCTACTGGTTGAATGTAGGAAGTAACATCCTTTATGTTACAAGTAGTAGTTATGTAAATTGTGTAATTACATACAAAGGGAATAAACCATGAGCTATTCTAAATGGGTGATGAATGGTTCTAGGAACCATGAAGCCTAATGGCCAGAAGGTTCTCCAATGACCAAATTTGACCATAAGCAAGATTCGGATCAATCATAAAACGAATAACAAGTTACAATGAGCGGAAATGGGTTTATAGATCCCATGCCATGTAACAAGGAAAGGAGGATCATAAATGGTTTATAGAACCATAGATCCTAAATGCCTAGATGTGGTCAAATAGGACATTGGGGAATACTAAAGGCAACGACCCGTCATAACGGGTCAAATGAATTAAGTGGGTTATTTGGACATTAACTACAATGGTTATACAATCCAATGACAAATAGATTAAAGAAAATGTAATCATGTGAGTTGGGTCTAAAAATTCAAGTAAAATGGTAATTTGAGGAACTTGACCCATAATAGATGTATAAGACCAATCAATGTGTGTGCTTACAATCATGTTAATGCCAATTGCTTGCACATGTGAAAATAGTTGCTAAATATATGTTGTGGATCAAATCTGGGTCATAACTTTTTGGAGTTACCACAAGGAAACCCCTTAACGGGTCAAACGGGTCGGTGAACCCGAGGTTGGTTATTGTAACGTAACCATAACCAAGTTATGTATTTCTTCGCAAAAACATGCTTAGATTAGCAATTTGAAGGCATGGGATGGAAGGGAGAAGTCCCTAAAGAACCTGGATGAATTGGTAAAATTAGTCAAAAACCTTGAAAATATTCTAAGTATGGAACAGGCCAAAAATCGGCCAAATCCCTGGAAAATCAGCTCCAAGCGTATCGCTTGGAGCATTTGTTTAAATAGGCGATACGCCTGAAGATCCAAGCGTATCGCTTGGAATTATAGTTATCCTAGGCGATATGCTTGGGATGCTAAATTATGATTTTGTTGTTTTCTTAATTGTTTAATGATAATTATAAATTGTTATGCAATAGAAACTCACTATTGAAAGTGAGTACGTTGCAGGTAAAAGGGGAAGCTCAATAGGATGCTCATCAAGACTATGAAGATCCGATCACATGAAGACCGAAGATTTTGTTGCAAATTTTGATTAAAATGATCCATGTAAATGTTTCTTAAACAAACTTAAGGTGCCAAACTCATTATATGGTATATATGTTAAAGGTCTAACATGACTTTACGTGAAAAAATTTCTGGGACCAAATTTTTATCAAGTAATGGTTATGTTTGGCATCAAATTGTATATGGGTGTTACAGGCCAAGAACAAGAGAGAAAGAGATGGGAGAAAAGTGTGTGTTTCTCTTGAATGGGTTAAGTGTGAAATGAGATGGTTAAGGGTTTTAAAATATGGTCTAGTGAGGGCTTGGGTTCGGTCCAAATGAGCCGAGAAGGGATCTCGGGTTTGGTGGTGGTTCGAACCGAGAACAAGAGAGATAGAGGAGAGGAGGTTGAGGGGTGAAATTTGGCTTGGTTCTCTTGTGTTAGTGGGTTTAAATTTTGAACTCCCATGTGTGTGAAATGTGGGCACTAGAACCGGCCAAAGAGAGGGAGGGACAAGGGAGACAACAAGGTGGCTAGGAGACAATGTGGTCTCATGTGTAAGTGGTTAATGGTTTTAACCAAAGGATCTTGGTTTGCTCTTGTACTTAGCCAACATAAGTGTTTAATATCAAGATGAAAAAAGGTTTAAAACATTGGCTCATAGGAAATTGATCCAACAAGTGTTTAGGAGAATTGTTTAGGGGCTTGGTTGGGACCGAATGGGATAAAGAACCGGAAAAAGAAAAGAAAAGAATGGAAGGAAGGGGGGTCGAACTCGGGACGGGCCTAGAGAAAGAAAAGGGAGACTGGGCCTGAGCCCGAACCGGAAAAGAAAAAGAAGAGGAGATGGGTCGGTCTCGTGGGCCTGCGGGCTGGAAAGAAAAAGGAAAAAGGGGACGGGCTGGGCTAGGCTGGGCTATCGGGCCGAAGAAAAAGGAGATGGGCCGGAAGGAAATGGCCCGCGAAAAGAAGAAAAGAAAAGAAAAGAGAGAGAGATTGGGCCGGTAGGCCCATTGGGCTCTGTGGGTCGAACCGGGTCTCGGGTCGGGTCGGGTTGAGTCTGGTTTGATTCAATGAGTCCAACGACACTTCGTTAGAGTCAAAAGGATAAATGGTTAAAAAGTCGGTTTTTGGCTCAGGAACGGATATATATATATATATATATATATATATATATATATATATATATATATATATATATATATTAATCACTAAAATGATTAAGCGTCGTGTTTAATTTTCGAATGAATGGGAATGTCACAAGTCTTGAGTGTTTGTCATGGAATTATGCACAATGATGAACTAAAATTTAGAATTAAATGATTTGCTTGACGTTAGTGTTTTGTGTTCGAACGTTTTGGCGATAATGTCTAATTGTTTGTTTTTGATGAAAATAAAATATGGTTGGAAATAGAAATAGTTTTAGGAATAAAACTAATGTGAATTGTCGTTTGAATAAACGTGCCGTTTGAAATACATTGGACACAACGTAATAGTTTAGAAAAATATAAAATAATCATTTTATATATAGATTTCACAAAACAACGTTTATGAATTTCTTATTATTGAAGTTCCATTTTGAATGGTTGCGGAACTTTGTTTGATTTCCATTTCGAGTAAATGTTGTCGGACCTAGGTTGTCTATGTTTGCACGTAAAGTCACCTAATTTGGGCTAATTAAGTCTAATGCACATAGAATCACAGTTAATTGCACGTAATTATAATATTAATGTATACCTGGAAAATACGGTTTGTCACCATACTCCCCTAGTTAGAGAAATTTCATCTCGAAATTTACTCTTGACCACCTGGGTTGTCAGCATTGGCAAAGTGGTGCGGATACTTCTCACGCATTTGATCTTCTCGTTCCCACGTATATTCCGGACCTCGGCGTGAGTTCCAACGAACCTTTATGATGGGAATACGGCTTTTCTTCAATCGCTTGATCTCACGATCACAGATTCAGCAGGGGTCTCAATGAAGTGTAAACGATCGTCAATCTCGATTTCGTCCAAGGGGATAACGGCAGCTTCGTCAGACAAGCACTTTTTCAAGTTGCTGACGTGGAACACCTCATGAACTTTACTAAGTTCGGGAGGCAACTGAAGATGGTATCCTACTGGTCCAATTTCCTTGATGATTTCAAAAGGACCAATGTAGCGAGGGTTAAGCTTTCCACGCTTTCCGAAACGAATAACACCTTTCCAAGGTGCTACTTTTAGAATGACACGATCTCCTTTAAAGATATTCAATGGTTTGCGTCAATTGTCAGCGTAGCTCTTTTGTCGATCGCGGGCAGCTTTTAAACGGTTGTGAATCTGGGTGATTTTCTCAGAAGTTTCATGCACTAGCTCGGGACCTGTGAGTTGGTTGTCACCAACTTCAGTCCAACAAAGTGGTGAACGACACTTTCTTCCATACAAAGACTCAAAAGGGGTGGCATGAATACTAGTGTGATAGCTATTGTTATACGAAAACTCAGCTAGCGGAAGATGTTCGTCCCAACTGTTACCGAAATCAATGATACAAGCACGAAGCATGTCTTCGAGAGTCCGAATAGTTCTTTCACTTTGGCCATCAGTTTGGGGATGGTATGCTGTATTCATATCAAGGCGAGTACCCAAAGCATTTTGAAGGGTTTGCCAAAATCGGGCGGTAAAACGGCTATCTCCATCTGAGATAATAGAAATAGGTACTCCATGAAGAGACACAATCTCCTTCATGTAAATTTTGGCAAGCTGTTCAGTAGTGTAGGATTCCTGAATGGGCAGGAAATGAGCAGATTTAGTTAGAAGATCAACGATAACCCAAATGGCATCATTTCTAGCTCGAGTCTTTGGCAACTTGGTAATGAAATCCATAGAAATTCCTTCCCATTTCCATTCTGGGATTATGGGCTGAACGAGTAAACCAGAGGGTTTTTGGTATTCGGCTTTGGCCTTCGCACAAGTCAGACACTTACCAACGTATGTGGCGATTTCAGCCTTCATGTTAGGCCACTAATACATCTCTTTCGAACCATGGTACATCTTGTCTGAACTAGGATGGATTGAATACCTAGACTTATGAGCTTCATCTAAGACTAATTTCTTCACTGAACCGAAATTCGGTATCCACGGTCTTTCCATGAAATAATAAGCTTCATCAGACTTCTTGACTAATTGCTTTTCCATTCCACGTAAGCCTTCATTAGGGATATTTTCATCTTTGAGGGCTTCGACTTGGGCATCACGAACGAGAGAAGTGAGATTGGATTGAATAGTCAATCTAAGAGCACGAACACGGAGAGGTTTCACTCGGTCCTTTATGCTTAATGCGTCGGCAACAACATTAGCCTTACCTGGGTGGTAACGGATTTCACAATCATAATCGTTGAGTAACTCTATCCAACGACGTTGTCTCATGTTTAACTCTTTCTGATTGAATATGTGTTGAAGACTTTTATAGTCGGTGTATAGCGTACACTTCGTACCGTAGAGGTAATGTCTCCAAATCTTTAGAGGGAAAACAACGGCTCCAAGCTCAAGATCGTAAGTCGAGTAATTCCTTTCCTGAATCTTCAATTGTCGTGAGGCATAAGCAATGACCTTGTCTCGTTGCATAAGTACACATCCTAAACCTTGACGAGAAGCGTCATAGTATACCACAAAATCATTTGTTCCTTCGAGTAAGGACAAAATCGGTCCATTACACAACTTTTGCTTCAACAATCGAAAGGCGTTTTCGCCTTTAGAATCCCAGACAAATTTCTTGTCTTTCTGCGTGAGAGCAGTCAAAGGCTGAGCTATCTTTGAAAAGTTCTCGATAAATCTTCGGTAATAGCCAGCGAGACCTAAGAATTGACGAATGTCAGTTGGAGTAGTAGGTGCACTCCAATATTCAATTGCTTCGATCTTGGAAGGGTCAACGGGAATTCCTTTCTCATTAACTACATGACCTAAGAATTGTACTTCACGAAGCCAGAAGTCGCACTTTGAGAATTTCGCGTACAACTTCTCATTCTTGAGTAACTCTAAGATAAGTTTTAAGTGTTGTTCATGTTCCTCTTTACTACGGGAGTAGATCAAGATGTCATCTATGAACATAATCACAAACTTGTCTAAGTATGGCTTACACACACGATTCATCAAATCCATGAATACGGCAGGTGCGTTTGTCAAGCCAAATGGCATTACTAGAAATTCATAGTGACCATAACGAGTTCTAAAAGAAGTCTTGGCGATATCTTCTTCACGAACTCTCAACTGATGATAACTGGATCGTAGATCAATCTTTGAATAATAGCTTGATCCTTGAAGTTGATCGAACAGATCGTCGATCCTTGGAAGTGGATAACGATTCTTCACAGTCAACTTGTTTAGCTCGCGATAGTCGATACACATGCAAAATGATCCATCCTTCTTTTTGACGAAAAGAACAGGTGCACCCCAGGGGGAGTAACTGGGTCGAATGAATCCTTTATCCAATAATTCTTGCAACTAATCGGATAATTCCTGCATTTCGGAAGGGGCGAGGCGATAGGGAGAACGGGCTACAAGTGCAGCACCTGGAACAAGATCGATTTGAAATTCTACTTGCCTGGCTGGCGGCAGTCCTGGCAAGTCTTCAGGAAATACTTCAGGAAATTCACGGGCGATTGGAACGTCTTTCAGTGTTTTCTCTTTTGGTTCCTTACCAACGACATGTGCTCGAATAGCATGATAACCTTTACGAAGATATCGGCGTGTCTTCATACAAGATATGATATCTAGCTTGGTTCCACTCTTTTCACCTTGTATGACTAGAGTTTCGCCATTCTCCAGCGGGATTTTGACTTGCTTAAGATGACAAATGATTTCCGCACGATTCTTTGATAACCAGTCCATACTGATTACGATATCAAAATTACTTCCCAATTCGACGGGCAACAAGTCAATGTTAAACGAATGGTCGGAAAGGCATAGGGAACAATCTTGGAAAACCTTGTCAGTTTCGATTAGACTACCATCTGCTAGTTCTAAGGTGTACTTAGTGTCTAAGGCACATGGATCGATTTTAAGTAATGGGCAAAAATTGGTAGACACAAAGCTTTTCTCCGCTCCAGTATTAAATAAAACAGAGGCATAATAATTGTTAAGGACAAACGTACCGGTGACAGTATCTGGGTCATGTCGGGCTTCCTGAGCGTTCATCACGAAGGCTTTTCCACGGGCAGTTCCAACAGCTTGATTTTTCTTTGGGCATTGATTCTTCATGTGTCCAACAGCTCCACAGCCATAACAGGTGCGGGATGGATAGTCTCTAGCAATGTGACCTTTGGCCTTGCAGTTGTTGCAATAGACATTACTGCAATTCAGGGTATGATGAAGGTTACACTTTGAGCACAGTGGTTGATGTCTTGTGTAGCCAGATTTCCTTGGTTCTTGAACAGAAGAAGAAGCAACAAAAGCTTTGACTGGTTCAGGGGCTTTTTCTAGTTGTTTCTCAGATCGCTTCTCAGAATTCTTTTTACCGAAATGACCGCGTTTGCGTTTATCTTCCAAGATGAAGAAGACGATGAACAGACATCAACAACATCTTAGCAAAGGAAACACCTTGGCGTGTAGCCTGATAGGTCAGACTATGTGCCAAATGAACGGCGTCTTGCAGAGTGGTTGGGTTGGAAGACAACACATTCCCTTGAATGTTGGGTACTAAACCCCAAATGTAATGCTCGATCTTCTTGTATAGTGGAGTCACCATTATGGAACAGAGATGAGCAAGCTCCTGAAATCTCTTGGTGTATCCAGCAACATCAGATCCATTCATGGTGAGTCCCCAGAATTCAACTTCCAAACGTTGAAGTTCTTCTCGCAGGCAGTATTCATCTCTTAGTAGTTGTTTCAATTCTTCCCAAGGCATAGCGTGTGCTTGGTCAGTTCCGACGGTTTCGGCATGCGAATTCCACCATGAGAGAGCACCATAAATGAATGTGCAAGCAGCAAATTTGACCTTAGAGTGGTTGGGACAGTTACTGATACGGAAGACAGATTCAGTCTCTTCGAACCAACGAATAAGACCAACAGCACCTTCGGTACCTTTGAAATTGATAGGTTTACAACTTATGAAGTCCTTATAGGTACATCCACGGGCACCTGAAACGTTAGACAAAACCTTGAAAACAATTCGGGGGAATTTATATTCTCGGATTTCCAACATTTATCGAAGGTCTTACCACCAGGAGCACCTTCACCTTGGCCTCCGGCGGCGCGATTAGCTTCATTAGCAGCGATGGCATCAGTAATACGTTGGGCGACTAAGGCCTCAACTTGTTCAGCGTTCAATGGTGCGGGTGGAGGTGATTCAGTTCGGTTGGCTCGCGGGTGTCCTCGGCGTCCAGACATGTCTTTCTTAATTTCACGAATGTAAACAAGAAATATAATTGGACAACATATGACAATATATAGTCTACATATCTATGATGAACAACCATACATGCATAATAACCATAACAACTATACATCCATAAGAAGCTACAATAAAAGTAATACAACCATAGTTAATTAATATTCGAAAACATACATCATGATAAACACTACAATTCTAGTACGAACATACCATAATTGTTTCAAAGTCGGAGGCGCAGCTCCATTTGCCAAAATACAACATAGTTTTCATACATTAATTAAACATGATATGAATGCATCACTAGGTAGTACCACTAGTACGGGCCTCTGGGAAATGGTGGTAGTGGTGGCATGAAGAACAATCCGGCAACCTTGCTGAGTGAAGCCATGAACGTCTGAAATAACATCATCGTATCCTCCATAGCCTGCATACGCATCTGGAGCATCTCCACGGTCAACATCACGGTAGTGGTCGAGTTAGAAACATCTGTAAGGTTCGCGTGTAGGGAATCCATAGCAAAACCGGTAGCAATAGCATGATCCTCGATGAAGTTCAGGCGTGTCTCAAGAGTCTGAATGGTGTGATAAGACAGCAATGAACGAAGCTTAACAATGACTCGACAAATGGCATTATCATGCCCGGACAAATGTGACTGGATGGAAATGAGGTCAGGCAAAAGGACAGGAATACCATCATAAATGGGAGCAGTACGAGCAGCAGCTGAGGCAGATGACTCTCCTACCTCATGGACAGACGAAACAAATGGTGGCTCAAGGACATATGAAATACTGGGTGGCTCAGGGATGCACTGCCTTTTGGGGGCAGGCTCACCAGCAGGGGCAATGGACATAAGACGAGTGCGAATCACTGATTTCCTAGGCGTATCTTTTAACCTATGACCACCTGGAGCAAAACAGTAGAGGCGATGAGACGATGCAGGGGTAGACGAAGGGTCAAGAATACGTGCAGGAGGGTGAGATACAGGAGGGTTAGGAACAGAAACAATGGGGTCGGGAATAGAGACAATGGGGTCAGGAACCGACATCACTGCAACAGGAGGGTAGAAGGTAGCAGGGATAGTCTCCTCGGGCTCATCCTTGTAGTACTCGTCGTCTGACGTAATCGGATCCCAGTTGTACTTCATAGTGTCAGTCTGAGTCGAATGGTCGGGGAAAGGTGCAGTCTCTGGAACGGGTGAAGACGGTGTGTACTTCGGCGACCTAGGCACGTCATCAGGTGAAGACGGAGTGTAGTCTGGCTCTGGCTCAGAGTCAGAAGGTATCCCGACGATCTCCTCGTTTAGCATGCTGTGACAATTCCAAGTTATAACAATAATATATATAATACTTATGTTAGGCAATCAACTAAAAGAAAGCACATTGGTTTGCAAGTTGGCACACATACAAGGCAATGCATGAATGCACACACACAAAAATGAATGATGCAGAGCTTAGGTTATAGACTAGGTGCAGACCGATGCATCCTAATTCACTATAACCATGGCTCTGATACCACGTCTGTCACACCCCGAGAAAATGACTGAATGTGGGCATGTGACTGATTTGGCATCATGGTCACGGTTATGAATGATTGGCATCTAATGAACATTTAATTAACCATTTGTCTTTCGAAAATTTAAGTTTCAAACATTTATTTAAACATCTAAGAGCGTGGCAGCGGAAATAAAGTAGTGGTTACATTATAAGTTTTCCAAAAGACATAGTCATGAGATTTATAAACATAACTACCCTAAGGCGTAATGCCTCTAAATCTCCAAAATGAAATGCATGAACACACGGCAGCAGACCATGATTTGACTAGCAGGATCGGAACAGAAAAACATAGATTTGCAGTCTTTAATCACCTGAGAATTCAAGAATAAAAAGAGTCAACAGAATTATTGGTGAGTTTCACAGGTTTAATGACACTGACCTGTTTGAAAATATGTTTGAAGAAGTTTGGCATGTCATGATATTAGTTTGTTTGACACTGTTGTTGTAAAGATTAACCATGAACTTTGAATTCAAAACTAACTGTTTACCCACTCCGGGTTCTTTCCCAAGAACACCGAATGACCAGAATAACAAATGTACCCCTTGACTATAACCATGGAGTCATGACTGGAGCGACCAAGTCAGGGCAGGGCCGTCAACCCAAATAGATCTACTCACAAGCTATCGTTTCGAATGAACTAATTGAATCCAATTAATAGTGGGACTTAGGCATATAACATGAATCAACATGAATACACAGATTGGGGAAATGAAAAGAACATGCAATCATTACGTCGTACAGTTATCATAATATCAGACAAAATGAAATTTGAAAGGCATTCATTGAATTCTCCCCCAAGTTAGAAAACAGAAAAGAAAAAGGGGTCGTGAAGACTCACTTGTTTGAAGATGGATGACAGATATGTTTGGTTGAACTTAGCCTAGCAAACGTCTACAAGGTAATGTTATGACATATTAGGGTTTGGCTATCTTGAGTTAGTGAATACGTCACTCAATATTCAAGGTTAAGTCTCGACTGTTATTATCCGATGACAGTGATGAAAATCCTAGGATATTATTTATTGGCAAATAAATAATATTGAAGTTAATGGAATTTATTACTTATTTGAATAAATACATAATAATTAGATTTTCGCGGTTGAAAAATAAATACTGAATAATATAGATTATTTTTTCATTAAGCGTTAGGAAAATTATAAATATTTAATTCATTAAATATTTGTAAGGTTTTGAACCCTTTTGATTAATAAATAAAAAATTTCATTTATTAACGTTTGAACGCGCGTATTATACCGCGTGTCAATACACGGTATATGTCGCGTTTTTACAAAAAGAATCTTGACACTTGAAAATATATTCATTGGTATGAAGAAATGTGTCCAAAAATATATGAAGTTATATTTTGGTAAAATTAAGTGTCGGTTCGTCTGGTAGTTAGCCAGTTCACCGGTTTGACCAATTTGACTCGTTTTTATGACTTTTTAAGTTCCCGTAACACTTAGAATTTGTTAATAGACTTGTTTTAATGTGGTTTAGGGTATTTAGTTTCCAAGTGTGCCGGTGGGAGTTTAACTTGTAAAATTTGACGTCTTCGAGTTACCGAAAGTTACAGTTTTGGTCCGGTTTACTTCTAAAACATGTTTTTCCACTTTTGAACCTTAGGAAACATTTTTATATGTCAAAATGAGTATGTTTTATGTTCTGGACCAGATTCGATTCTTCTTCAAAAATAAGTTATATTTTTCGTTGAATAGTCGTATTACGATATCCGATTGTTCTGTTTTCAAGTGTTTAACTTCCCAAATCACTTGTAAGTTTATAAAATAATCTTGGCAGCCCTAAATCATATGCTACAAGTCCTAAGTGGTCATTTGTTGGTCACAAGGTTTTTTACTTAATTTTCATGAAAATAAATTATATTTATCATTAAAAAATTCCATTTTCTTATTTCTTAAAGATTTTATAAGTTAATCTTCAAAATAACATTTTAGTATCTCAATATCATCCTAATAAAAATTTGGTTGCAGATTTGAGGTCAAAATCATGAAGTGTTTTCAAAATTGTAAAATATATATATTTCAAGATGACACTCTTTATAACACACAATATAAAATGTCATGTTTGTCAATTTTTAACATAATATATATTTTCTTTAGAACTTGGTTTCCAAACATTATGTTTATGTATTTTCACCAAAACAAACATACTAAAACATTCAAAACTTCTAATATGTTATGATTTATAAACTATGTCACCATGATGAAAGAATGAAAGAGAGATCATGGATTTTGTCAAAGAAACAAGTGGTTAGTTTTGTTGTTCTTGAAATATTAGAGAGAAGTATTGAAAGGAAGATGATGAAATAAGAGTTGTTGATGGATTACCTTGATCAAATAAGTGATTAGAAGCTTAGATTTGGTGGTGGTTGATGGTGAAAAGTGGTGGTGGTGGCGGTTCTAGTGTGGCCGAGAGCAAGAGAGAAAGAGATGGGAGAAAAGTGTGTGTTTCTCTTGAATGGGTTAAGTGTGAAATGAGATGGTTAAGGGTTTTAAAAAGTGGTCTAGTGAGGGCTTGGGTTCAGTCCAAATGAGCCGAGAAGGGAGCTCGGGTTTGGTGGTGGTCCGAACCAAGAACAAGAGAGAAAGAGGAGAGGAGGTTGAGGGGTGAACTTGGCTTGGTTCTCTTGTGTTAGTGGGTTTGAATTTTGAACTCCCATGTGTGTGAAATCTGGGCACTAGAACCGGCCAAAGAGAGGGAGGCAACAAGGTGGCTAGGAGACAATGTGGTCTCATGTGTAAGTGGTTAATGGTTTTAACCAAAGGATCTTGGTTTGGTCTTGTACTTAGCCAACATAAGTGTTTTATATCAAGATGAAAAAAGGTTTAAAACATGTGCTCATAGGAAATTGATCCAACAAGTGTTTAGGAGAATTGGTTAGGGACTTTATTGGGACCTAATGGGAGAAATAACTGGAAAAAGAAAAGAAAAGAATGGAAGGAAGGGGGGTCGAACTCGGGACGGGCCGAGAGAAAGAAAAGAGAGATTGGGCCTGAGACCGAACCAGAAAAGAAAAAGAAGAGGAGACGGGCTGGTCTCGTGGGCCTGCGGGCCGGAAAGAAAAAGGGGACGGGCTGGGCAGGGCTATCGGGCCGAAGAAAAAGGAGACGGGCCAGAAGGAAATGGGTCGCGGAAAGAAGAAACAAAAAGAAAAGAGAGATAGATTGGGCCGGTAGGCCCATTGGGCTCTATGGGTCGAACCAGGTCTCCGGTCGGGTCGGGTTGAGTCCGGTTTGATTCAACGAGTCCAACGACACTTCGTTTGAGTCAAAAGGATAAACGGTTAAAAAGTAGGTTTTTGGTTCAGGAATGAATGATATATATATATATATATATATATATATATATATATATATATATATATATATTAATCACTAAAATGATTAAGCGTCGTGTTTAATTTCCGAATGAATGGGAATGTCACAAGTCTTGATTGTTTGTCATGGAATTATGCACAATGATGAACTAAAATTTAGAATTAAATGATTTGCTTGGCGTAAGCGTTTTGTGTTCGAACGTTTTGGCGATAATGTTTAATTGTTTTTTTTTATGAAAATAAAATATTGTTGGAAATAGAAGTAGTTTTTGGAATAAAACTAATGTGAATTGTCATTTGAATAAACGTTCCGTTTGAAATACATTGGACACAACGTAATAGTTTAAAAATATGAAATTTTTTTAAATATCCAAACCTGGAGTTCGGAGGGTCCGAAGCTCAAAATCGGACAAGGTTTGGAGAGGCGGAAGGTGGAGTTCGGTGAAATAGTTTGACCGAAGGTGGAGTTCGGTGAAACAGATTGTCCGAAGGTGGAGTTCGGAGGACGTTTGGAGGTCCGAACGTCTTGGGCTATAAATACTCCAAACTTGGGGTTCGGAGCTCACTTTTCACTGTTTACTCCGAACTTACACCGAACGGCTGCCCAAATTTCCAACTTTCGATTTAGAGATTATTTGACAGATTTGCAACTTGTTATAGGTAGATTACTTGATTCCGAGTACACTGGTAGTCATAGATTTGATTTTCATTCATTATTTGTGGAATTTTTGTTTGAAAAACCGTTCGGACTGTAACAGTTTCCTAGATATGAAATTAAACTACCTAAAACTTGTTTTTAGAAGCTAAAAATGGTTCCTCTATGTTTGTAATCAAAAACCGACCAAGGGTGTTAATTCTTTTGGTCTGATTTGGTCGTTTTCACTAATTTTAGAATTCAAATTCGTCGGAGTTCATCAGGGTACGAACTTGGGGTTCGGAGGAGGCTCGGACGGAGTTCGGCGGTTTGACATTTTTGATCAAAAAATTGTTCGTTTATGCAAACAACAATGATTTGACAAAATCGGTGATTATATCTGTTAATAACTTGGAATTTTATGAATGTTTTATCTTATGTGTTTTCAGATATGGCCAACGACCTGAAAATCGGTGACAAACACAACATTTGTGCGCATATTGGTGTTGCACGAGGCAAGCTTGACAAATTTGGAGGACCTGGGATATTTGAATTTCTGAGATGATCAATGATTCACTATGCAATCACTCAACAATGTGATGTGTATCATGATATCATTCTAGAGTTCTGGAGTACTGCACGGACAATTACTGATTGCTCCAATCAGAATTGTTGCAACTATTCAGGGTCAGCCAGTTGAAGTCACTGAAGCAGATATTCGCAGAGTTTTGCAGTTGGAAACTGATACAACAACAGCACCAATAGGATTTTCTCATGAAGATAACGTGGCGTTTCTGAAGCGAATCTGGTACACCGATGATCCAAGTAAAGAATGGGTTTACAAATCTTCGCTGAGCGTTCCGTACAAATACTTGGCGCGCGTGTTGTTGGTTTGCTTGGGGCATAGAATATTTGGGCACGATGAAGTTCAATTGATTGTGTTGTCTCTGATGAATGCTTTGGTGATGAACAGACCGTATAATGTTGCTGGGATGATCTTTCATTACATGAGGGATAACCTCACTCAAAGACAAAAGAAAGCAACTATTTACCCAAAATTTCTTCAGATGATTCTCAATGATCGGTATCCTGATTTAGTAAAGACTGAAGCACAAAAAATGGAACTGAAACACATGACTGAGGCGAGTGTTGGTGCTCTAGCGTCCTATCAGAAGTAGGCACCAGAATTTCAGCCGAAATTGAAACGTCTGTTTGGTCATTTGGTTAATGTTAATTATGTGGCTCCAGCACAGGGTGCACCTCGTCATGCTGTAGGTAGTGATTCAGAGGAACTTGACTACAGTTGGATCGTGGAACAAAACCAGATTCCACAACAGGGTAGGGTGAAAAGACCAAAAAGACAAGTTCTAGTAGTTCAGGAACCAGTGAATCAAGAACCTGAACCAGTTGTTTCTCAACCGCCAATTACTGAACGGGTGGTCTCAGCACATGAAGTTCCTTTATCTGTCAGTGTGACTGAGACACCTGCGGTGAATACCCTGGAAGATGAATCTGATGATGATGATGATGAAGAGTTTTTGAATGTTGGGGCTGACTCCGAAGACTTGTCTGACACAAACAATGCGTTTGTACGAGTCTTGGTCAATTCTAAGTATATGAAGCTCGGGAAAGGTAGCGATGAACATTTCACGTACCGACTCAGCCAGAACAAGAGCAACAATCGCTACAAGGATTTTGTGTATGATGTTGTAGCCTCGTCAGAGTCCGATGAAGATTACAATCCTAAAGCCGATGAAGTTCAAGGAAAAGGAAATCAGAAAGCATCCGGTTCTTATGTTGTTCCATCAAAGAGAAAGAATTCGGTTGCTGGTGGAAGAGGTAAAAAGAAGAGAGGGATACAACAGTTTATTTTACAGCATCGTTTCGGTGTGTCTTCATCGTCTATTCCTTCAATGTCTTTGTCGGAAGTGTCTACGACTGTTCAGACCTCGGTGTCTGATGTTCAGTCTGAATTTCTGCAAAATCTGATGAATGTTAACAGATCAACAACTGTTAGCACAGCACCTTCAGCAAGTGCTGGTGTGCAGTTTGTGAATCAGCCTATGGGTTCAATTCCCACAACTCCAATATTTTCTACAGCAACAGCAGCTTCTTCACATTCAACACCAGAAGTTAATTTCAATTTTGAACAACGTTCAGTGTCATTCTCACAAGCCAGTATTTTTTAAAGTGCGTTAACCGATCAACAGTCATAACTTGATGCTTTAAAAGCCAAGACTGAAGAACAATCCAAGATGATTATTGTGCTACAAACAATCAATGATGAATTGAGAGCACTGAATCAGAATCAAAGTCAACAGATTACTGTTTTACAGAGTCGAGACTTAGCCAAAGATCAAGAGATTCTAAGATTGAGTAGAGCTAGTAAAACTCAGAGCAAATTGCTACTCGAAATGGATGAGCAAATAAAATTCTTGATGAAGAAATTTAAAGCTCAGGGGGAGATTGGAGATAGTTCGGGTTGTAATGAAGATCCGATGAGATTTCTGAATGATGATTCCGACCAAGATGATCCTGAAGGGAATGTTAGTAGAGGATCAGGCCCGACCGGAACCACTGGTTTGGGTGTTGGGACATTCTACTTCCAAGGGGGAGAAAGATTCGAGAGAAGCAATGTTGATCACCTCAATTCCATCAAACAAAGCGGCAATGAGTCTGGGTGAATTTGAACAGATGTTGCAGACGCTAGAAGAGGGTGAGTTTGTAGGTGATTTGACGGCCGAACAGTTGCAATCTGTATTTGATCTGAACGATGAAGAATTGAGAAAGGCTTCTGAATCAGCGCCTAGGAAATATGAATCATCTGATCCAGAGTCGGATGAAGACGAAGAAGGTATTTTTGATGAAGAGGTTGAGGTAGAGGATATCACTGAAGAAGAATATCCGGATCTATATTCTAACCTCAACAATAATCAATCTGGTGATGATTTCGAAGTGTTTCCTAAGAAGAAAGATGTTGAGGCTGAAGAAAGAATAAAGAAGAAAGAAGCAGAAAAACCTGAAGACCCGGTGGTTAAGGAGGCTACGGAACAGAGACAGCGTTGGACATTTGATGAATACATGAAAAAGTTTCATGCCAACTATGTTCCTCTTCCAAAGCCAATCAAACAGAGATCGTATGTTAAATTTAAGGGTCAAGCCTCAGGTGATATAATCAGCTGGATGTATTCTGACAGTTTGAAGTGCTACGGGATTGAACGCTAACACTTAATCCAGTATTTCAAATGTGCCAGTGATTTTAACAGTCTGCCAGTTTGGGATATTCGTGAATTGACCCGAAAGCCTTTGTGCAATAATGGCACAGATTGGAAGGGTTTACATTTCAAGAAGACTATTGAGAAAGAATGCCGTGAAGGATTTCAATTTTTGGATCCTCGGAAACCCAAAAGGCGTAGATTTCAAACAAGGATTCATGCAAGAACTGGTAAGAAGCTGATTATATTGGTCTTCAAGAAGAAACCTGACATAATGAAAAAGATACCACTAATGAAGATGGAGCTTGATTTCATCAAAGATTTGAGATGGTGGTATTATAACGAGAAAACAGGTGAAGCTGTGATTGTGCTGAAGGAATATAACAGAGTTGTGAAGATCTACGATCCAATGTGGCTGATCAATCTTTCAAAGGCTGATATAGATGTGCTTTATCACAGTCCAATCTTGTATCATCCTGATTAGATGGAGCAAGCACTGAAGTTCCAGAGGGTGATAAGGATTTGTTTTGCTTTTAACATCTATGCCTGGAATAATCATGAGTTGGTAAGGAAAAGAGATGAGGCTGCTGATGTTCAAGGTTGATAAAGAACGGTCCAGCTGTTGCCAAGGGGGAGTTTGTTGATACATTAATGAGAGATTGAGTATTGATATTTAAATCGTTTGTTTACATTCTCGTTTACACAATTGATATTGAACTAAGCCGATCCACACGCTCTAGCATTTTCACCTAGGTCAAGCCCAACTTGGACTACATTTACCGAAACGTCAGTATTGGAGCTACAGCACCGTACTTGGCATGTAGGGTGTATTCTAAGGTACAACTATTGGAGCTACAGCACCGTATTTGTACATGTGGCCACCTCGGATAACTATTCCTTTACTTTGCAGGTGGTTGCGTTATTGGAGCTACAGCATCGTAACACAAATGCTTGTAAATGGGGTGGGCATAGATGAGGCTAAACGTATGCATAAAACATTCTATGTTATTACGACCTCATAAACGGGTATTGTGACTCGTCCTCACAAATGAAAATCGTTGTCTGTCTATTTATTTAATTACTATTGATTGCATGTTACAGCTGCCTTTAGTAATTAAGTTAAATGGAATCCCATCCTTTATTCAATTAGAACTTACCATAATTGAATTTAGGATAAACATCAAAAATACTAAAATAAATTGTCTTAATATTTCACATGGCCAACAACAACGAAAATAATACACCCAATGACACCTTCCAACTTAAGTCTATCCTTAAGAAGGAGAAACTTAATGACACCAACTTCCTTGACTAGTTCCGCAATCTCAAGATTGTGCTCAAGATGGCTAACAAGCTCCATGTTCTGGATGCTACGGTGCCTGTACAGCCTACAAATAACACTGCAGCTGCTCGTGTAGCGTATGACCACCGGGTAAGGGATGCTAACCAAGTATCCTGCCTGATGTTGGCCACTATATCTCCAAAACTTCAAAAGAACATGGAGGACTTGAGTGCTTTCCAGATGATCAGACAGCTGAAGGGCATGTTTGAGACACAAGCCCTCAGGAGCGCTATGAAGTTGTTACTCAACTCATATCATGTAAGATGGCTGAAGGCGCTCCTGTCAGCCCACATATGGTTAAGATGAAGTCGTACATTGACAGCTTGGAGAAGCTCCAGTATGCCATTCGGCAGGAATTGGCTACCGACCTGATTCTTCAATCTTTTTCCAGTTCGTTCACTCAGTTTAGGGAAAACTATAATATGAACAACTTGGTGAAGACAGTGTTGGAGCTTCATGGGATGTTGAAAACTGCTAAGATCAATATCACCTCTAATAAGACTTCTATAATCTTAGCGGTCAAGTCGACTGGTGTCAAGAAGCCTGATCGTAAGAGTAAATGTCCCTCTACTAGAAATCGTCAATCTCCTGCCACCACTCATTCCGGTGCCAAAGGCAAAGGGAAGGGCAAAAAGACTTCCAAAGCAGGGCCGCCGCATGATCAGCGCCAATGCTTTGAGTGTAACAAGATGGCACACTTGAGAAGGAAGTGCCCTGAGTATCTTGCTAAGGTTAAGGCTCAGAAGAATTTCGATAGTTCTTCTGGAGGTATTTAGCCTTATGTTTCATTTTTCTAATTTCATAAAATGTGAAGCTTTGCTTACACACTTTATACTTTGTATAAACTTGAAAATGAAGGAGATCAAAACCAAGAGATCGTAAAGCTCGCTTGCACTACAAGGTAACAAGGGTTTTTGCTCACGTTCTGATTTATTAACTTGTTAGTATTATAAAATAATTGGTTTGTTTTTCCCTGGCTGCGTCCAGGATGAATACTGTTTGATTTCCTGTTTTGAACATGGTTTGTATTTACTTTGTTTGACATTAGTTTTTTCATCGTATGAATAACAATTTGACGTTTGAGCTTATTTTCTCAATTAGTTTTTTAATATGTTCAAAACAACATAACGCATAGCCTGATGAATATGATTCACATAATCATAAACACATCACAAAAATTAAAGGAGATGCGTCCTCACAATTGCTAAGATGTAATCATGAGTGGTCTAATAATCACTTGACTGATTAATAGCTCATTGAAATTCTACATCTGGTGATGAAGAGTTTCAACAAACTTATAGACAATGAATCATTTTCTAACTTCGAGAATGTATGTATTTGTACAACATTTAAATTGAGCATAAAAGTACTTGATTTTGATCAAGCATCTGCTCAAAAAAGTTAGGATCATCAGCCTTGATTAATTGGTAGTAATCATTTAGATGATTAATAACTAATACAATAACCTTAATATTCCTATTTACATGAATTTTTTACAAATAGTTGTAAATTAAATTCAAAATTCATGCAAAGTTAAATTGTTAACTCATGAATCCAGGAGAACTAAGCATCAAGAAATTGAAGCTTAAATATAGGAAACCATTTTGCCAAAATTACCCTAAACCAGATAAATCCTCTAATCCATAACTTGCATGCTCAAGTCTAGTACCAAGAAACTGTTCTTGCCGTTAACTATACTTGACCATAAAATATACTTTAAAATCCTTTAGGATTAATGTTTCATCCAAGAAAAAGGAAGCAATTCCTTTAAATGTTGGACTGTGACGAAACATGAAGTATATATAATGCTCAACTTGAAGAAATTCAAGTATAAACAAATAGATATCACATTATCTGACCAACAAGTTGTTGCCTTAATGAGAAATATGTGAACATTCTTCTGACCAAACAATTGTTGTCTTAATAAAAAAATGTGAGCGTTCTGAAGGAAATAGATTTGAATGGAACCTGACATTCTTATCGAAGAATATTCCATAATCCATTATGTCACACCCCCAAATAACCACTAACGAAGTTTATACCGTTAAGGGGTGCGAGCAAACCAGGACCACAACCATTAGTTACAAATACTAAACGAATCAGAGTAAAGTCCAAATGTTCATAAATAAAACAGTTTTAAGAGTACGCAGCGGAATAAAAACATAAGTATCTTAGCACTAACCACGTGCTTTAATTACAGAACATAAATAGTTGTTTAATTCCCAAATTAAGTTTAAAATAAAGTTAAGTAACTTCAAGCGCCATGCCAACCTCCAGTGGATACTCCTCAACGATCTGCAAAAGTGAAAACCACACAAGTGTCAACCTAACGGTTGGTGAGTTCACGGTGGGCATGACATGCATTGGCCCGGTCTCATAAGCGTATTCATCAACATATAAATAAGTAATAGATTTGCAAAACATTGCCAGGTGTTGAATTATCGAATATGCACTAGTTGAGTAAAAGTTAAAGCGGTCAACCGATATCGCGGGTAGCTAATCCAGTTTCCATGCACTAAGGAAGTCGTACTAGGGCTGAAAGCTGACGTAACAGAGTTCGGCATTTGCCGATGGTTGGTGCCTCCAGTTGTGTCCCATTTGGGAGGCCCACAACTAAAACAGGCTGATATTGAACTCCGTTCGGCCTCCAACCGGTTGGTTACACATTTGTGTACCGCGGAGCAGGGTTTGTCAAACCCTCAGTAGATCTACCCAACATCCCCTCGCTTCTCAGATCAATAGTACTAAATTGAGGACTTTTAAGTTTTTAAGGCATCCTTAGAAATCATGTGATATCATTTGGTTTAGACTTTAACCTACACTAGTCATATTAAAAATGTTTATTCTGGATTTCATTTGAAATCCTAAAAAGAGTTTAAGTGTCAAAATGGTCGTTTCCGGATTTCAATTGAAACCCCAAGGATGGACAGTTGCAAGTGCTCCCCATAAAACACTCCAACTTCCATAACAGGTATCCCATTTGGTATTACCTCAAAATGTCAGCGTTGTTTTTCGTTAAGTTCATTCGTTGTGTCCCAAACGGGCTCACAATTAAAGGGTTAGTGAAACTCACCTTAGGTTGCTCAGCTACACTTGCTAATTAATCCAAATATTGCTTAACGAAGACCTATGAACACGTTTAGGTCTTAAGTATTAGTTTTGTGTCTAATCATTAACTTATCGTCACTATGGCCCATAACATAGCACGACATAACTACACACGACACCGATGGTTGATCATAAACAAGGGTTCACATATTACAGAAATCATAGCATGTTTCATCATAGCATAATCATGTAAGTCATAGCATAACATTCAAATAAGTTGCACAAGTTTGGGTTTAGGTCTGGTCACAGTTTCGCTAGCATAGTTTCGCTACACAGTTTCGCTGTGTGCACGGGCAGCACTTTCGCTAGGCAATACCCGATGACACAGTTTCGCTAGGCTAGTTTCGCTCGAAACTGTTGGCACAGTTTCGCTAGCCTAGTTTCGCCCGAAACTGGTTTGAACTTTCGTTCAGGGAATTTCGCTCGGTAGTTTCGTTCGGACAGGTCTGGTTGGTTTACCCGGCGACACTACAGTTTCGCTACATAGTGTCGCTGGATGAAGATATACATAATTTCGCTACATAATTTCGCCCAGAGAACACGCAGTGTCGCTGGTCGCGAAAAACTCACAAATCAGCCTAAAAATCAATCTAACAGCTTCCATATTTCATGTAATTCAATATCTAGCATGCATAATCATTTACCAACATAAAACAGTAAGCTTTAACACCTTAAACATGGATAATCATCATCAAATCACCAAAAACACATTTTAAACCTAAAATGACTAAAATGGCATAAATCTTCATTATGGATGGATTTCAAACGTAAAGTTGCAGACTTTATAACAGATCTAGCATCCCTAAACATTATCTCAGAAGCATACACGATTTCATGAAGGTTTGGTCATGCTTTAAGGTAAAACACATAGAAAACACATAGAAATCACATAGAAATGGTTTATAGGACTCACGGTTTGATCAAGGATCGATGGATGATCTTCACCAACAGAAGTGATGGCTGATCTTGGTGTGTCTTGGGGCTGGTCCAGAGATTTCAGGAGAGTGTGGGTGTTTTTGGAGAAGAGGTGCAAGAAATGGGGCTTCTAAGGTTTTATGTCCTTATATAACAGGGGCTAGTTTCGCTGGCAGTTTCGCTGGCCAAGCGAAACTGGCTCTGTAAGTCCATGGTTTGGCTACCGGGCGACACTATAGTTTCGCCCGTAGTTTCGCTGGAAACCAAAAGTGACCAGTTTACATTTTTAAGCAAGATAAGCACGGTTCATGAATTGTCATGCTATTCATAATACTAAATCATGTATTTAAATCACATTGCACATAATAACTATAAATAAATGAACACATAACACATATGGGCGGGTTCGGTGATCAACCAAAGGTCGTGGACGTATTAGGCCTAGTTCTAGTTAAGCATTAGTTACTAAGTTGACACTTATAACGTAACTAACGGAATTGTCTAACGGAAGTTAACCTTGAAATTCTCGGATGTCACACATTACCTAAAGAATAAAATATGAATCTATACCAGATGTCTGATCTGAGATTATTTGATTTCATGAAACTAAGATATCAATTATGCATCGGATCGTATAAATATTCAAACCCACAATCGTGTATCTTATTACAAGAATGAGTTGGTCCAACTAGTAGACCAAGATAGGTTTAAGCAAAAATGTTTCCTAATATCCTATAAGTTTGAATTGATAATCTTAAAGAATGCTAGATCTATAAAAGGCAAGTGGGAGAAGTATAATAATAATCATATTTATGATATTTACATACTGGTCCAAGTAGTTTGATTTAATTAGTTAAATTAAACAATGGATCTAATCATCGGATGATAATGAAGTTACTTGTGTAAATGTGGACTTTGAATAAAGATCCACAAAGACAAGTCACTTCTAGGGCTAGTTCAAAATCATTAGGAATTTGAATAAGAATATAATAAATAGTTATCATATGGATGTCACAGTAATCGGTTACACATTGACATAATTGGAAGTATATCATAATAAAGGAACTGTTTTGATATAGTCGCGTATTTATAAGATATTAATAGTATAAATACATATGCCACCTCAAGTGACCTTAGAATGAATTTGTTTCATTCAGATTGTTAGAATAATTAATCATTAAAGACAGGTTATGTGATAACACAGATTTATAGTGTTCACCAATGGCACTTATTATCACATATCACTTGAGCATACTTCACTGTTTACGAAACAATAGAGAAAGTATAGAAACATTTAATAAAAGATAATTAACACGGTATCAAAATTGGCTATAAATGACTAGGAAACTATCATTTAAATTTACATACTTGATGTAACTCCTTAGCACGATAAGCCAAAATTTGATTTAGTATTTGGGATATACGAACTGTAACAGTTGTACTATATTATTTGAATTTATTTTAAAGGGTTAAAACAAAATCTGAAATATATACCTGTGTTCGATTTTATTACGTTTTTCATCCATGAATATATATGTAGTATTATCAACGCTCCATCAGAATCATGCGAACAAATCAGATGTAAAAGCGTTATGACTTTGGATTTGAGTTGTTCAACTCTCCAAACTCACAAGCATCATTTGAGAATAATGTTGGAGAATACATATACATATTATTCAAAAGTGTCCATAGTCGATCAGAAACGTGGGAACGAATTTGAAATAAGACTATTCTGACTTTGGACTCAAACGGTTGACTATCCAAACTTACAAGCCTCATTAGAAAATGACGTTGGATGTAACTCGCATCAAACAACTTCTTTGATTCAATAACAAGATGATTTAATTATTGGTAAACTCATTCGTATCCTTAAACCTGAGATACATGTGCTACCTCTCGTTTACGAGGGTCTGTTCTTTGATTGTAGTCAACCGCTGTAGCGTAAATGCCAGTCATAAAGTTTGGGAATAGATCTAAAGTTCAGTGGGAGCTGCATATAGTTAACAAGGGATTCAGTACTCTTGCATTTACAATGCAACAGTGAGATATCATGGGCCACTCGTTGATTCCACGTGTTAAGTGTAAGGCCTTACCCTACCTTACTGTGTGTTTGATGGGAACACTTGCAATCGAGATCGAGAAACATTGAACTTAAGATAAGTTTAATTGAATCCATTCCTTATCATTCAATAAATGTTGAATACAGAAGGGAACAATGACTAACGATATTTACCATAAGTCTAATATCATGTTGCTTTGCAACTGATAAACCTTGGTTGTCGACTTAAGGTGTCACAACTGGTTGGGGTAGTCATGTGTAGCTAGAGTGCCTCTGTCTACTTCTTATGATCTTGTCGGGATCTTTCAAAGTGGGAGTCTGTTGGATTTTATATGTCCAGACCCGACAATTTCTAAGAACCCAACCCGGCTATGACCTGTAAGAGTTACACTGAGGGAAACAAGAACAGAACACGTTTAATTAGTAAACGTTGTTCTGTGAAAACATAAATGATTTAATATTGTTATTTATATATTGATATAAATAATAATTAATCATTTCCTAATATTATTAATTTGTTAATAATAAAAGCAGAAATATAATTATTAATTATTAATAATTATTAGTCGGTGAAAATACAAATAATAAATTGTTATTAGTATTCCTAAATTAAAAGTTAATTAAATAAAATAGTTTATGTAATTAGTTTTATTTAAAGTGGTTGGATAATTGTGACTTAAATAGTTTAGTTATTTAAAGATTATCTAAACCCTGGGTGGATAATTGAGAGGTTTAAATCAGTTGTAGTTTATCTACAACTAGTTAAGAAATAAATGATAAGCCTAAAATTAATAAAATAAACCAATTGTGGTTTATCCACAATAGGTTAATGGGCTTATAAATAGGAAGCTTAATTATAGATTAAGGGTTGCACCAAAAATCTCTCCCAATCCCCTTGTAATATTCGGCTCCCTCCCCTCTCCCTCTACGACCACCGCTGACCACCACAAGGCTGTCACCGTCACCGCCGCCGTTCTCCAGCCTCCTCCGCCGTGGTAATCCACCACCGACGACTCTGTCTCGCCGCCGCCATCCATCCGGGAACCACCGTCGACCGCCGCTAGCCGTAACTTCAAGCTCCGGGCCGCCGCCAACCACCGCAACGCCGCACTCCGCCGTCGGGCCGCCGCCGTCAGTCGCCACCGAATCTTTCTGTTTTTCTTGGTGTGTTTTTTCTGCTACGATTTTTTAACCGAACCCGAGCCTGCTTCTCCGGTAAGTTTTTACAACCCTAGCGCTTGTCTCGTTGAACCTTGTTGTCTCGAACAGTTGTCCGACACATCCAGATCTAAACACTTTTGGTTTAGATCGAATCATAATATTAATTATGATTATCACATAAATTGTTATATTTATTTATCATAATTTTTTTATTCAAATATTTAAATATTTACTTAAATATTACATTATATATATACGAGCAAAAGAACTGCGCGTTGCTGCGGGTTGAAACTTTTTCTGAATATGAGCATACATTCAATACGAAGGATAAAATGGTCAAAACATGAGTGAAACTTATGTTATCTTTTATATATGTATGTAATGTCCACATGAGTGAAACTTATGAAGGTCTAGGGGTAGCCCGTCATTTGTTAATGTTGCATGTATATGTGTGAAGATTACAAAAAAGTGTGTCTAGACATCTCACAGAACATAAACAGATGTAAAAAATACCTAGCATTGCTATCAAAATAAAACATGCGACGATTACCTTTAATGCCAACTACACTCACTTGAACAATTCTTCAATAAGAGTTCGTTGATACCTGCAAGGATTATAAAGTCAACACAAAAAACAAAGCAAAAAATTTAACGATTACAAAGGATGGAGCTGGGTAATTGTTTTTCCAAACCTCTTAATTGTTTATCCTTTCTTAGCTTTAACTTTAGCAACCATAAAACTAATTTCAATTTGAGCGAAATATGAACATGAATTCTACTTTCAGACGTAATGAATATTTTGAACGAATTCGACTCAGAACACAAAACGAAAGCGGCATCCAAAAGCAAAGACATGAAGCTAGACTAAATTTATTCTACCTATACCAACAAAGAAACAGGCTCATAGAAATCATAGAAAGAAACAATTAGGATGAAAGAAATGACCCACATAAACTTTGATCTTTAGGAAAATCCATATCTTATCTAACTAAAATCACATAATAGAGATCAACTTATCATCAAATAAGTAATCTTTCTTTAGTTAGGATCTTTGTGTGTAACGAAATGGTGTATTACATATATTTACTTTTGCAATTTCATTATTAAAGTTTAATACTATTTTAGTCTGGATCTCAAGAATTGATTATTAAGAATTCGTTTGCAACCATGAACACCAATCGAAAACAATATGTATACATATTATAACAACAAATTGGATGCGTTTGGGGAGCATGTTGTCCATTGCAAAGAACTCCCGGGGTTTAAATATCGACACGATCTGGTTAGGGATGTTCTATTTGACATATTCAAGCGCGCGGGGATTTCGACGAAGAAGGAAGCTCCGGTCAACTTCCTGACTGACCCGTCTGATGGGCGAACGACCCTTAGACGGGCAGACATCTTGGTCTTTGGGTGGATAGGGGGGAAGCGTGCCTGCTTGGATCTAACCGGGGTCTCCCCTCTAGTGGGCTTGGGGCTTGGGGAGTTCAAAGTGGGCCAGGCGGCTTCTAAGGCGGCGATGGGGAAAGTGAACAAGCACGAGAAAGCGTGCATTAAAAATCAACATGTGTTTGTTCCTTTTGCCTTTGACACTTTTGGGTTCCTCGCCTATGAGGCTGTGGAAACCCTGAGTAGAGTTCAACGGGTCATGCATGGTAATGTGATGACCTCTGGAGCTAGGGATGTTATTTTCACGAGACTCAGTTTTGCTATTCAGAAAGGCTTGGCGGCGCAGCTTGTTGCCCGTCTCCCTTACCCGCCGCGGTGATTGTCCACTTTATTTGTATTTCTATGTGTAACATTGGAGCTAAGAAATTAAGATTTCGTAAATCTCAAAATTAACCATTTAATTATCTGAATGTAAACTATGACCACCTAAATAAAAATAAATTCAGTAAACAGAAACATACAAAGTTGATAAGTTCCAACTCATTTTAGGTAACCTGAACATGCTATTGCTATTCAGTAAATAAAAACTTCTAGTCTGTTATGATATTCCTTTCAGCAACAACAGAAAACAAAATTCTTAAAGGATTTGTGAAGAGAACATACCTAAAGAAAATAAAGTGCATCTTTAATACCACAAATCTTCTTCAGCAACGAAATTTCACCCCCAAATCTCTCAAATCAAACTTGTAAACATGCCTAAAGACTATATGTAACCAAAACAGAAAAGTAAAACAATACTAATCTAGCTATACCAAAGCATAGCAGATTTGTTTTATTAAGATATCTACATATAAACGCAAGAGAATGATAAAACATCATCTAAGTTTTATACGAAAATAAGCCTAAAATAATTATCAAAGAAAAGAGTCAGCAAACAAAGTTCAAGAATGACAAATATATCTCAATCGGCAATATCAGAATAGCATACCTTTTCTTAAACCAAGTTGCTTCAGCCCTTATCAACTTAAACAAACACCAATGCTATATAACCTAAGCACTAAAAATACAATAATATAACAACATTAAAATCAAACGAAACAGAAACTCGAAGTAAAGAACACATTTAAATTAGGTACCTTTTTAGCCATCACTTTAACGAAGTAAAAGACAAACATTAGCCTCAGATGCTCTACAAAAAGAAAACTGGCTCATATCCGTAAGTGATGGAGCAAATAAAGACATCTATTGTAGCTGCAAATTTTATGCCCAGCCAAAATAGAGATTATCATGTCTATGCTCCAACCAACTCATACAGATTCCCATCACAGCCTTGAAGAACAAATCATATGATTTGGCAAATTGTGCCAAGTCACTAATCAATATGAAAGAGGATCAGACTTGTAAAAAATGATCATCACAGCCATATATCAAGTCTGCCGGGATATCCTAAACGAAGGTGTAAAAATACAAAAATAAAAGCTCAGATCTATGAAGAATGATCAGCACAACCATAGATCAAGGACATAGCAATTATCTTAAAAAGTAGCTTCATAAATCCATCAAACCAGCGTATAAATTTGCCACATTACCCAAAGAGGTCATAGAAAATGACAAAGAAGGCTCAGATCATATTATGTGATGGTGTCACTAAGAAATACATTCGTAGTTACGGCTACAAATACGAATGCATCTCTTGTGTATCATCAATATATGGGTGAACATCACAGCCTGATTAGGAGTTGAGTTAAAAAAAAAATAAGCCACGTGAACAGCTCGGATAAAGGAGAGGGCTACAACTGAAGGCCCAATATATATCCGAAAAGGCTCAGATTACAGATGATCGTCATAGTCATTAAGACTCAGACCACATCCTAGGCAAAGATCGATGCAACGGTTGCGATAGATAGGATCTATGCCTCATTGTGAAGACACCAATCAAAAAGTAAACTGAAAAGTATCACAACAACAATCATCACATCCTTTAAAAAGTGTACATATCAGCATCAGGTAAAGCCTCAAATCATATTAATTATATAACGATTTCACTCTCAGGAACAGACAATCACCATCACCAACCCAACTGTTAAATTTAGGGTTTCTAGCGGAAAGACCATACGTAATGTGAAATCGATTTACGGATCTAAAAACCACCAAACATTGAGCCGAAAAATAGCATATAGAAGAAAGGGCTGAAAAACCCTAAAAGAGCACACCGTTAATTAGATTTATAATTAGATGTACTCACCGAAGAAACCCACATAACCACCGGAGAAACTTAGTAGCAGCAACACAAAACGACAATCGGCCAGAAACATCAACAGCCGGAGATGAATCTGGCTCAAAGCATCGCATCTACGACCGGTGGGTAAGCCACCACCAGCGGCCTGCCTACGCCTAAATCGGAGCAACAGACAGGAGCAGATGCGCCACCACTCTCCGTCATCGCCGCCACCGAGCCGATCGACCACCGGTAGAGAGAAAGGATTACACATCGGTGACACAAAGTACTCAAAGCCGCCGCTACCATCGGCGACGGCGAGCACAGAGTCACAACCGTTCGATCTCAACAACACAAAGTACTCAAAGCCACCGATACCATCGGCGTCGGAGCCACAGCGTTGGAGCCACGGCGTCGGAGCCACGGCGTCGGAGCCACGACGTCGGAGCCACCGCTAACCACCAACAGGTATGGCGGCGAGCACAAAGTGACAGAGACAGGAAGTGGGTTTTGGAGGAGGAAGTGGGTTTTGGAGGAGATAGAGAGTGGAGAATACGTGAGGGGAGAGAACGTGTCTCCAACCGTCCAGATAGACGAATGAAAGAAAAACGTGTGGGGGAATAGCCTTTGTTTGTGAGGCTGACAATATACTCAAATTGATATATAAGGTAATATATATGTCGATTTATATATATATATATATATATATATATATATGACTAGTATTTATGTGTCGGTGATTAGATCTTGCTGTTAATTAGTCACTTGGTTTTTCGCGTTGAATTTATTTATGTATTTAATACGTTTCCGCACTCTGATTTAATTAATGTAATTAAATAAATATAATTGTATCCGGTAATACAATTAGTAAAACGGGTTTTAATAAAATTTAAAATTATTACCTGTGACCCGAATACCACTGGCAAAATCCAACAGTCGTATCAGAGCCTTGATCACCACACGTAAATCTAGACCGGTCATGTTTTAAGCCGGTGAATTCGCAAACTGTGGGTAAAACCCGAAAGTTGCGAATAAATTAATAATTGTAATAATTTTATTATTTGCATATATATATATATATATATATATATATATATATATATATATTGGTCGATTCGGATCCACCAAAATAATGCAAGTAATATAGTTCGATTGTTTTTATTAATTACGTGTATTCGGCCGATCCAATTTTATGAAATTGCGTGTTTGTATGATTGTGATTATCTATTTGGTTTTGGAGCATGTTTTGGCCCAATTGAAATAGATTAGGGTTTTCGGTTGCCCATTGTTTTTGGGTTCAAAGTTGTAATAGATAGATATAAATTAGTTTATTTCTTTCAATGTATTTCTATTTCCAGAACTTTCCCGAAATAGCAAGTTCCCAATTTATGCAATTCTCTAATTCGGACGTGTTCCCAATTTTGGCAACTTTTCCGATTTAGTAACTTTCAAATTCTGGCAAGTCCTGTTTCGGTTCGGGTTTCCATTTTTGGAACTTTCCCAATTTAGCAAGTTTCCAATTTTGGAAAGTTTGCTGTTTTTGCTCGTGTTTCTAAATTTGGAAATGTTTCCAATTTTGGCAGTTTCCTGATGTAGTAAGTTTCTAATTTTGGAAACTTTCTAATTTTAGAAAGTTTACTATTTTGACTCGTGTTTTGAAATTCAGAGACTCTCCAGTTTTCGGCAGTTTCCCGATTTGGCAAGTTTCAATAAATTGTAACTTCTCAAATCTGGCACCTTCCAAATTTGGGAGGTTTCAATAAATGGAAACTTTCCATATTTGGCAGGTCTCCCTAATGAAAGTTTCTTAACTCGAAGACCTGAAGATCCAATCAAGTTCTAGAAGCGTCTAGAAGCAAGGGAGACACTGAAGACAACAAGATGCTCGAGGAAGACCATCCATGTGTGTTGTTTTCTTAATTTGTCCCATAGAACTTGTCCGGTATTGCTAAGAGGCTCTAGCAATACCGAAGGCCTAATAAGGTCAAATACATGTGTATGTTCGTGTTTGTGTTGCTTACTTTATTTAACCAACTAAAACACATTAAAATGGTTTTTAAATGAGTTTAAAATATTTTACAATCGAAAGATATAAGAGTTTTAAAACAACGTATTTAAACTCAATAATAAATATATATATATAACCAATAATAGAGTTTTCAAAATTTATGAAATTTATAAACTCTGAAATGGTTTGTATGCTTTGTTTGGTTATGTATGCTTCGTGACACTTAGTCATTTAAATTAGGTTATCCAATTTGACAGTCCCGAGCGATGATAGGGTTTGCGATAAATAATCACCAACTAAAAGCTGATTAAATAACCCTATTTGGTAAGTCTAAAATTAATAGTATATGCCATCCTAGGTCAAGCCCAACTTGGACTACATTTACCGAAACGTCAGTATTGGAGCTACAACACCGTACTTGGCATGTAGGGTGTATTCTAAGGTACTATTGGAGCTATAGCACCGTATTTATGCATGTGGCCACCTCGGATAACTATTCCTCTACTTTGCAGGCGGTTGCTTTATTGGAGCTACAGCACCGTAACACAAATGCTTGTAAATAGGGTGGGCATAGATGAGGCTAAACGTATCGCATAAAACATTCGATGTTATTACGACCTCATAAACGTGTATTCTGACTGGTCCTCACAAATGACAATCGTTGTCTGTCTATTTATTTAATTATTATTGATTGCATGCTACAGCTGCCTTTAGTTGTTCCCAATTTTGGCGACTTTTCCGATTTAGTAACTTTCAAATTCTGACAAGTCCTGTTTCGGTTCGGGTTTCCATTTTTGGAACTTTCCCAATTTAGCAAGTTTCCAATTTTGGAAAGTCTGCTGTTTTCGCTCGTGTTTCCAAATTTGGAAATGTTTCCAATTTTGGCAGTTTCCCAATGTAGTAAGTTTCTAATTTTGGAAGGAGAAATTTATGATAGCAACTTCCTTGACTAGTTCCGCAATCTCAAGATTGTGCTCAAGATGGCCAACAAGCTCCATGTTCTGGATGCTTCGGTGCCTGCACAACTTACAAATAATACTGCAGCTGCTCGTGCAGCGTATGACTGCCGAGAAAGGGATGCTAACCAAGTATCATGCCTGATGTTGGCCACTATGTCTCCAAGACTTTAGAAGAACATGGAGGAGTTGAGTACTTTCTAGATGATCAGACAACTGAAGGGCCTGTTTGAGACACAAGCCCTCCGGAGCGCTATGAAGTTGTTACTCAACTCATATCAAGTAAGATGGCTGAAGGCGCTCATGTCAGCCCACATGTGGTTAAGATGAAGTCGTACATTGACCGCTTGGAGAAGCTCCAGTATGCCATTGGGCAGGAATTGGCTACCGACCTGATTCTTTAATCTATTTCCAGTTCGTTCACTCAGTTTAGGGAAAACTATAATATGAACAACTTGGTGAAGACAGTATTGGAGCTTCATGGGATGTTGAAAACTGCTAAGATCAATATCGCCTCCAATAAGACTTCTATAATCTTAGCGGTCAAGTCGACTGGTGTCAAGAAGCCTGATCGTAAGAGGAAACGTCCCTCTACTGGAAAGGGTCAATCTCCTGCCACCACTCATTCCGGTGCCAAAGGCAAAGGGAAGGGCAAAAAGACTTCCAAAGCAGGGTCGCCGCATGATCAGCGCCAATGCTTTGAGTGTAACAAGATGGCACACTGGAGAAGGAAGTGCCCTGAGTATCTTGCTAAGGTTAAGGCTCAGAAGAATGCCGATAGTTCTTCTGGAGGTATTTAGCCTTATGTTTCATTTTTCTAATTTCATAAAATGTGAAGCTTTGCTTACACACTTTATACTTTGTAGGAACTTGAAAATGAAGGAGATCAAAACCAAGAGATCGTAAAGCTCGCTTGCACTACAAGGCAACAAGGGTATTTGCTCACGTTCTGATTTATTAACTTGTTAGTATTATAAAATAATTGGTTTGTTTTTCCCTAGCTGCGTCCAGGATGAATACTGTTTGATTTCCTGTTTTGAACATGGTTTGTATTTACTATGTTTGACATTAGTTTTTGCATCGAATGAATAATTGTTTGACGTTTGAGCTTGTTTTCTCAATTAGTTTTTGATTATATGTTCAACACAACAAAACGCATAGCCTGATGAATATGATTAACGTAATCATAAACACAGATATGTAGTGTTCACCAAGGGAACTTATTATCACATATCACTTGAGCATACTTCACTGTTTAGAAAACAATAGAGGAAGTATAGAAACATTTAATAAAATATAATTAACACGGTATCAAAATTTGGCTATAAATGACTAGGAAACTATCATTTAACATTACATACTTGATGTAACTCCTTAGCACGATAAGCCGAAATTTGATTTAGTATTTGGGATATACGAAATGTAACAGTTGTACTATATTATTTGAATTTATTTTAAAAGGGTTGAAACAAATTCTAAAATATATACCTGTGTTCGATTTTAATACATTTATCATCCATGAATATATATGTAGTATTCTCAATGCTCCATCAGAATCGTGCGAACAAATCAGATATAAAAGCGTTATGACTTTGGATTTGAGTTGTTCAACTCTCCAAACTCAGAAGCATCATTTGAAAATAATGCTGGAGAATACATATACATTTTATTCAAAAGTGTCGATAGTCAGTCAGAATCGTGGGAACGAATCTGAAATAAGGCTATTCTGACTTTGGACTCAAACGGTTGACTATCCAAACTCACAGGATTCTTTAGAGAATGACGTTGGACGTAACTCACATCAAAACAACTTCTTTGATTCAATAACAAGATGATTTGATTATTGGTAAACTCATATGTATCCTCAAACCTAAGATATATGTGCTACCTCTCGTTTACCAGGGTCTGTTCTTTGATTGTAGTCAACCGCTGTAGCGTAAATGCCAGTCATAAAGGCTACTTTTGGGAATAGATCTAAAGTTTAGTGGGAGCTGCATGTAGTTAACAAGGGATTCTGTACTCTTTCATTTACAATGCAACAGTGAGACATCATGGGCCCCTCGTTGATTCCAAGTGTTAAGTGTAAGACCTTACCCAAACTTACCGTGTGTTTTATGGGAACACTTGCAATTGAGATCGAGAAACATTGAACTTAAGATAAGTTTAAATGAATCCATTCCTTATCAATCAATAAATGTTGAATATAGAAGGGAACAATGACTAACGATATTTACCATAAGTCTAATATCATGTTGCTTTGCAACTGATAAACCTTGGTTGTCGAATTAAGGTGTCACAACTGGTTGGGGTAGTCATGTGTAGCTAGAGTGCCTCTGTCTACTTCTTATGATCTTGTCGGGATCTTTCAAAGTGGGAGTCTGTTGGATTTTATATGTCCAGACCCGACAATTTCTAAGAACCCAACCCGGCTATGACTTGTAAGAGTTACACTGAGGGAAACAAAAACAGAACACGTTTAATTTGTAAATGTTGTTATGCGAAAACATAAATGATTTAATATTGTTTCTATATATTGATATAAATAATAATTAATCATTTCCTAATATTATTAATTTGTTAATAATAAAAGCATAAATATAATTATTAATTATTAATAATTATTAGTCGGTGAAAATATAAATAATAAATTGTTATTAGTAGTCCTAAATTAAAAGTTAATTAAATAAAATAGTTTATTTAATTAGTTTTATTTAATGTGGTTGGATAATTGTGATTTAAATAAATTAGTTATTTAAAGATTATCTAAAACCTGGATGGATAATTAAGAGGTTAAATCAGTTGTAGTTTATCTACACTGGTTAAGAGATAAAGGATAAGCCTAAAAATTTATTAAATAAACCAATTGTGGTTTATCCACAATAGGTTTATGAGGCTTATAAATAGGGAGCTTAATTATAGATGAAGGGTTGCACCAAAAATCTCTCCCAATCCCCTTGTAATTTTCGGCTCCCCCCCCCCCCCCTCTCCCTCTGCGACCACCGCCGACCAACACAAGGCCGCCTTCGTTGCCGTTCTCCGGCCTCCTCCGCCGCCGTGATCCATGTAACACCCGTGTTCGACCAGTTACAAAACCCGACCCAAATATGAACTTTTAACGCAAATCGAATTTTGATTTAACGATTATCGGAAGAATTCATCTAAACTATGCATTTAAATCATGTTCGGGATATTCCCTAATCATTTTTGAAAACAAAATAATAAATTTGCAAAGTTTTAGGTTAAACGATTTGCTTAAAACAAAAATAAAACGATTTTTGGTTTTTACGCAATTTTGATATTCGATTTATCATTTACCGGGAATCTCGGGGTTTTTATCTCAAAATATATACTTTAGAATATTCTACAATCATTTTATAACATTAAAAACCAATTGGTTAAATTATAGATCAATTTTGTTAATTAAAACACAAATAAATGAATTTACCGTTTTCTGTACAAATCCTTTAATAACCGGGAATCACATAAATTTCAAGATTCATATTTTTTGTTCCATAATGTTTTATAAGGTTAATATACCTTGCTCGTAAAATTTTAGAGGTTAACGAGTTAAAACAAGATCACACGATTAAAAAGAAAAAAAATTATATAAAATAAACAAAATCCTGGATCCCCCCCCCCCCCCTCACATATCGCGAGGGGCAACATGAAGACCTACGCAATACGCATAGGCTACACCTGCACCAGAATGTTTTCTGGTTCGTTTTTCAGCCACGATTTCATTTTTTGTCTTCACGTTTGAGCCAAATTCGTGTCTTTTTATCGTCGAGACTCATTATATAACGTGTCTACCTTCTGTTGCGCTCCTAAACACTAAAGAAGGGGCCTCAATTCATCCAAATTCATCACAAATTCATTGATTATTCACTATAAAAACCCTAAAATGAAACTGGTTCCTGCTCTTCAAAATTCGGTCGATCCACAAGCTCTTTGAAGCTGAATTTCTGCAGTACACCATTATTAGGTATGATCTACAATAACCTATCTCAATTTTTGATAATATTGTGTCTAATTATGGTTTTTAAAATTATGCAAAAATTATGGTTCTTGAGCTTGTTTTGCTAAAATCGGGTGATTAGGTTGGAATTAGGGTCTGAATATTGGTAGGTAATTATAGAATAATGTGTTTTAAGAAAGCTCAAAGTTAATTTCAAGTTTCAGGAAGGTTTGGTATCTTATCTAAAAGTTGGTCAAAATTAGGGTTTTTGTAACGTTGTTCTGCCCAAATTAAGTACACGGTGTTGAATTAAGGTTTGATATTTTGAGGAATATTATACTATATCATAACGAATAAAACCATAAATTTATACATATTTATAAAATGTTTTGATATTTATTTATTAAATACATTAAAACTAGGGTTTTCTAGACGTTGCTTTGCCAAAATTGAACAAACAGGTTAAATTTAGGGCTAATCTTTTAAGGTATATTATAAAATAATATTTTAAGTAAAAGCCCTAAATTTATTCCAAGTAATAAAATATTTTGCTAATTATTTGGTAAATATTTCAAAATTAGGGTTTTGAATATAATTTTTTAATTTAAACAAACCGGAAGGTATTAGGACTTGGTTTTGTTCTTAAATAAAGTATTTATATATAATAAGTGTATATGAGTCAAAAAGTTATAAATAAAAAAAGTATTAAAATAGCGAGTTAATCGGATACTTAGAAGTTCGTGTGGACTCGAAGGGTAGGCGTCTGTACTCTGGGGTTTCTGGCAAAGCGAGAGTGTCACATAAATCCCAGTTGGGACCTGGCATACCTCACTGGGATATCCCGGGTGAGCGTTTACTTATAGGAATACACGTCTTCGTATTATCACTAAACCCTAATTTTCCAATAAAGGATAAAATGGTCTTTTAATCAATTAAGACCTAACACTCCTTAAGTTCCTCGTGTCCTTAGAACTGTAATCATTATGATCCCCTATATTCATTTAGCATGTTCATTTCATTAGGATAATCTCCAGATTGTTGTCTCTCGTGATTGGTTCGATCTCTCGTTTCCGATCTACTTATCAGGTGAGTATCCACTAAATTCCCCTCCTTATAATACTATTGGTTATGACTATTCAATTCATATTATCATTTCTAATGATGATTCATTCACATGGTAATATGAGTTGTGAGAAATCATATCTGCATTATCTTTTAAACGTTTTGGGTGTAACATGTATGTTTATTCAAAATCATTTCTATAAAACGCAAACATGATTATATGTTGATTGGATACGTTCTACTTATGTTAAATCTGTGTGGATTATTGTGATTGGTTGTGCTCTAACTCTATATCTCGAACTCGAAGCATACTTATTAACACACCGAGCCGGGGTTACAGTAATAGATCTATTGGTTTGACAACCCACTTGGCCTGCTTGGAGGCGTCAAGTGATTGGAAGCCTAGTTGTCTAGCGTTTGATACGCTCACTCATTACCTCTAACTCATTACTTGTTTAACTATATATATGAAAATATCTCGTTGTACATATATTGTTGCTGAAATAATACATATATTATTTAAAGTTGTGTTTACTCACCAACTACTTTTGTAGTTGACACTTTATCGTATACATGTTACAGGAACCCGTACTTGAGATATGTTGTGATCACGCTAGGATTACTGGACCTAGATTAAAGACCTTAAATCAGTTTGATATGTATTTTGCATGTTTAACTTTATTGTACCATATCTTTACTTGATTAATGAAAAAGGGCATGTTTAAGTAATACAACTTAATTAGTTGTCATGCGCATCTGGATAATCATTGTGCCCCGACATATTCTGCTATCGGTTGGGGTGTGATAGATTGGTATCAGAGCCTTAGGTGTCCTACATGATTAACTCATACCTGCATGGCTATTATTATATTATGTCTTTAGATGCTGCTTAAATTTGTCTCTCTTAGATCCCACATTCGCCCTAACACTTGACACACACGTGTACACTAATCCTTTCTGACTTTCTAGCCTCTATCCTTAGTAATGGTGTCTTACGTGCCATTTTAGGATTTTGAAAATTCTGATTTAAAAAAATTCCGTCGGAGTTAGATTCCTAGCAGTAGACATGTAGTAACTGGAAGTGGGAAAGCACCGGTAGCCGGAGGTCTATCTAGGCAGGCATTGCATATAAATTCTGATCATTCGTGTGGACCTGGATGCCTACCTAGAAGTCTTTGGTGAGAGTGTTGGAACCTATTAGCTAGGCCAAAGCATGTCAACTACTGCTACGAACTCCAATTAACTCTGATTAGTCATGATTGTAGTTTCTCAATCGAGAAACGAAGACCATTCCATTATGTTTGACTAAGTCAACATGATTTATTCTCTAAATTCAAATGTTTTATAAAATATTCCTCTTCATGATCCTGAATAAATTATCGTACCCCTTGTCTCCTGAACATTTTCCATCAGCATGAATCCTGACAATCAACAAATGGCCAGACAAATTGCTCGACAAGTGGCAGCTTTCATCTCCAATATTTTCCGACAAGCCCTCAACGATAAATTTGTCAATAATGATGCTACTGAACAACCTCAAGGACTAGAAGTCATCAAGCATCTCGCTGCCAAAACCAAGAAGAGGAAGAGGAAGGCTAAACATATTGATGAGACGACCACTCCTGTAAAAGCTGTTAATCCTGCTACTCCTGCTCCCCAAAAAAATCCCGATACTCGATCGACCAAGAAACCTTACAATGGGCCTTACCCTTTGTGTAACACCTGTCAGCATCATCACCCGGTGATCTCTCCTTGGTGTAGGTGTTATAATTGCAACCGATATGGTCATTTACAGAGAGCCTGTTATCTGCCACCAAGAGCCCAGCCTCCAATAGTTCAACCTATGATACCAGTACCTGTTCAAATTGTTGCTGCTATTCAGAATACTTTCTCCTCCATGTTTTATTACTACCATTGTGAATAATTTGGCCATCTACCATACACATGTCCCCAATTGGCCGCTGATAACCCTCCTGTGAAGCAACAATATCAAACTCCAAGCAACTACTACTTTCACCGTGGATGATCTCTGAAGGAAGAAGTGATGATGATGATTGAAGATCGTTTGGAATCTGTTAATTCTTGAATAAATCGATTACCCTGTAATTAAAGTTTGTAATCTTTTCAATCGATGTTCATCCTGTATATATATATATATATATATATATATATCAGAATATGAGTTTTATAAACTCTTTGCTTGTCATCTTCCTACTTACTCAATCATTTCTTATATTCACATTATATTTAAAACCTCCCATTATGATTAATCAGCGGACAAGAAACCTATTACCCTCAATTTCTGTTATCCTTAATTGCAACTTAAGTCCTAACGAACACATCTACGTTTCTTGTGAACATTAAACGTCATCATTGAATTGAGTGTCACATCACGTGGAATTCGTTCCTCACTCAAATAACCCAGACTTGACTATTCGTGACAATAAATCATCTAGTAAGCTAAAGACAAGTGTCCTTCATCAAAACCCGTAAGTACGTACGCGAAGAAATAGGTGGCATTTCTGGTATTACTCCCATTGCAATGCCACTATATCTAAATTCATTAGATCTAGCTCCACTTTGAGAAACGACCATTCATTAAATGAAAGATGATACATCTCGAATGTACATCATCAGTCTGATGGACTCATCATCAAATATCGAAACTCTTATATTAACAACCTCTTCGAGAGAATTCACAGAATCGCCTATCTCCCCAAGATCAATTCTCGTTAATTAGCGTTATCTCTATACGGAATAATTATCCATTAGTGATTCCTAAACTTTCTCAAAACCATGATTTAATCTGGTCTTGGTTCCCCTGTTGATCTTAATAAAGGAAAGATTATGAAATCCAATTTGCATTATCATTCGAATGGTGATTCATTCATATAATGATCTGCATTCCGATATTAAGTGGTCAATTCGTATTATCATTTGAACGGTGATTCATTTAAATGGTAATTTCGTGTTGTATCACTATCTTTTCCTCAAATGGATTAATCAAGTATCTCTGTTAAAAACAGTTCTCTTACACTATAACTGCCTTAAGTGACGATGATTGAATTTGCTTTAGATCATAAAGTATCTCTAATTGCTCTGGCCAGTCCAAGACTTATACGTACTACACATAAACAATTGTGTGTGATGCTAGCTTAGCATACATTTGGTTTTGGTCATAGGCGTTAATTTTGGGTTTTAACCAATATCTAATCCAGATTATTAACAAGACCTCGCGTCTTGTAGGTGAATTAAATGTGGCTCACTACCTATTTAGCTCACCAATACTCGACACGTTCTCTCGTTAAGAAACTTGTGATCCACTTATTTGTGTGGAATGATATTCTTGACTTAATGTCAAAATACCAGTTTCAATAAATTACAAGTAAATCATGTTACCCCCACCACTCTCCTCATATTCCACCGATCTTTTCCCTGAAGTAGGGGAGACGGTGATAAATTAAATCTCTAATATATTTGTTTAGATGATTGTATAATCACAATCTTAGATCTATATCATCTTACAATAATGATCCATCATATTTGGTGTTATTCAATCTTTATCGTATCATTACGATCTTAAGTTCATTCGTTATTATATGGAAATGGTGGTTCTCCGTAGGTTACTAGTGCATTTTAAAAGTATTACAGATGTGGTGGGTTAGCTGCGGTACACCCTATATATAACTATATAAGCATCGAAGGTACTTTAAAAATGAATTAGGATTCGAACTTAGAACTGACCGTTGGTTGTTGTTTGTATCAAATTCCCTATCACCATTGATATACTCCTTCCTCTTATCTTGAATATCTCATCTAATTTCGGGACGAAATTTCCTGAAGTAGGGGAGACTGTAACACCCGTGTCCGACCCAGTTACAAAACCCGACCCAAATTTGAACTTCTCATGCAAATCGAATTTTGATTTAACGATAACCGGAAGAATTCGTCTAAACTATACATTTAAATATGTTCGGGATGTTCCATAATCATTTCCGAAGATAAAATAATAAATTTGCAAAGTTTTAGGTTAAACGATTTGCTTAAAACAAAAAAACGATTTTCGGTTTTTACGTAATTTCGGTATGCGATTTATCGTTTACCAGGAATCTCGGGGTTTTTATCTCAAAATATATACCATGGAATATCCTACAATCATTTTATAACATTAAAAACCAATTGGTTAAATTATAGATCAATTTTGTTAATTAAAACGCAAATAAATGAATTTACCGTTTTTTCGTACAAATCCGTTAATAACTGGGAATCACGTAAATTTCAAAAATCATATATTAATGTTCCATAATGTTTTATAAGGTTAATATAATTTGCACGTAAAATTTTAGAGGTTAACGAGTTAAAACGAGATCACGCGATTAAAAAGAAAAAAATATAAAAAAAAAACAAAATCCTGGACTCTCCCTCCCCCCCCCCCCCTCGCGTATCGCGTGGGGCAACATGAAGATGTTATGTTTATTATGACTATGTAGTTCATATTATCATTTCTAATGGTGATTCATTCGAATGATAATCCGAGTTGTGAGAAATCATACCTGCATTATCTATTAAACGTGTTGGGGTGTAACATGTATCTTTATTCAAAATTATTTCTATAAAACGCAAACATGATTATATGTTGATTGGATACTTCTATGTATGTTAAATTTGTGTGGATTATTGTGATTGGTTGTGCTCTAACTCTATATCTCGAACTCGAAGCATACTCATTAACACACCGAGCCGGGGTTACAGTAATAGATCTATTGGTTTGACAGCCCACTTGGCCTGCCTGGAGGTGTCAAGTGATTGGAAGCCTAGTTGTCTAGGGTTTGATATGCTCACTCATTACCTCTAACTCATTACTTGTTTAACTATATATATGAAAATATCTCGTTATACATATATTGTTGTTGAAATTATACATATATTATTTAAAGTTGTGTTTACTCACCAACTACTTCTGTAGTTGACACTTTATCTTATACATGTTGCAGGAACCCGTACTTGAGCTATGTTGTGATCACGCTAGGATTGTTGGACCTAGATTAAATACCTCATATCAGTTTGATATGTATTTGCATGTTTAACTTTAGTGTACCATATCTTTACTTGATAATAAAAAAGGACATGTTTAAGTATTACAACTTAATTTAGTTGTCATGTGCATCTGGACAATCATTGTGCCTCGACATATTCCGCCGTCGGTTGGGGTGTGACAATCCATCGCCGGCGACTCTGTCTCACCGCCGCCATCCATCCAGGAACCACTGCCGAAAGCCGTTAGCCACAGCTTCAAGTTCCTGGCCGCCGTCAACCACCGCACCGTCGCACTCTGCCGTCGGACAGCCGCCGGACCGCTGTCGTTGGATTTTTTCGTTGTTCTTGGTGCGTTTTTTTGCTACGGTTTTTTAACCAAACCCGAGCATGCTTCTCTGATAAGTTTTTGCAACCCTAGCGCTTGTCTCGTTGAACCTCGGTGTCTCGAACAGTTGTCTGACACATCCGACCGTTCAAGATCTAAACACTTTTGGCTTAGATCGAATCATAATATTAATTATGATTATCACATAAATTGTTATATTTATTTATCACAATTTATTTAATTCAGATATTTAAATATTATACTATATATAGTTTTACAAGTTCATGAATAGTAGGCTTTTGAGTTTTCAATTTTTGACACCATAAAGTTTCATCTAACCCCCTCACCACTAACTTCTTACACAATTGAAACATGAGACCCGCTACCGGTTTTTTTGGAGGAAATTAGAAAAACAATTTTATACTACAAAAAGGACGTTGCCATTGACTGATAACGTTGATTTGTGACCTATGGTTTGTATCATACGCCACCGCCCATGCTTCTTCTCTCAATAGATTGTCTTTTTTCTCTGGTTTCTCCACAACCCACAATCATCATCTTTCATATGTTTCATCATCAGCACCAGTATTTTGGGGAGGGGAAAGATTTTTTAATAAAAAAGGACTGTGTGTCCGCTTTGCTTTATTTCTCTAGATTGTCTCTTCATCTCCACCGATGGTGGTTTCTCTCTCTAGAAAACCACCACTTTGTTTCTACATCTCCACCGGCATGGTGACCGTCAGCCGACGTGAGCTTCAATGCTCTAGTTTTGCTAGGGTGTGACGCGGCCGGCGAGTGATACTTCTCTGTCTCTTCATCTCCAACTACACGGTGACCGGCGACATGCACGAGCTTTGATGCTCTGTTTGTTCTACGGTGTGATGCCGCCGGCAACCGATGCTTCTGGCGTCTAATGCTTATTTTCAGATCTGTACCAGTGGTTGTTTCTCTCTCTCTAGAAACCCTCTTGGTAATGATCGTTGTTTGAGCTCCTGGATTTGAGCGATGACGACAACTAGGGTTTTCTATGGTTTTTCTTCTTATTTCCAAACCATCAACGATCCCTTTTATCTTTTGAATATGAGGGCTAGCGTTTTTTTGTTGCGTTATTTCTGTTTCGTGACGATTCTTAGAGAGTTTAGTTTGTGTATTGGTATGGGGGTTACTCTTTGCAGTCGTAGATTGATTGCTTTCTTTATTGTTATGGCTCATTGAAGTTTTGTATTTTCTGTTCTGGGCAGGTTTGTGATTACCTGTTGGTTAGCTTCAAACTTTGGAGTTTCTTCTGTGTTCCCCGTGTTCTTTGAGTTGGTGACATTTTTTTGAAATCTTGATTTCTTATTGGAGCGATTACGATTTTTTGTTTAATCTGTTTTATTTTTGTTCTTGCAGGTGTGTATGGAGTCCTTTCTTTTACAAGGTATTTCTTAATTTCTCATTGTCATGGCTAAATTTATTTCAATTCTTCGATTTATACTGCATTCATTGTAAATTTTTGTTGGTTCTGGGCTCTCTTCGTTCTTACATGTGTCAATGGAGTGTTTTTTTTGGAACCACTATATGTTAATTTGAGTTTTTGATTTTTCCGTTTGTTGCATGTGTCATTGTTCGTTCATATTGCGGTTTAGTTTTTTTTATGTGTAATCACCTTATAATTGTGTTTTTTTTTTGCCGTTTCTACTTATTTATGGGCTTTTTCTATTTCATTGAGTTCACATGAAGTATCTAGGTTAGGTTTTTTTTTCTTTTCTTCTTATTGCAAATTAATGGGAAACAATAATTAGGGTAATAGAATTGTTCAAGTTTTAGTTAAGTAAACCATTTGTGTTACATAGTGGACATAGACTCTGTGTCAGTTTTGTTGTCTAAACTCAAAGGTCCTTGGTTGATGAAATTAATCTAAAGTTGTTTAACTTTGTGATTTTTTTATTAAAGAACACATCAATGTTTTATTAATTGATTCTAATGACTTTTTCATCATAATTGAGCTTGAAAAAAAGATATGATAAAATAGACCGACTATTGCAATCGCTAATGTTCTTAAAAATGCAGGAAACTGAGTTGTTTTGATGCATTAGTAACTCATTTACCATTTTTTTTTCCAAAAGTTCTTACTCAAATAATGGTCATTACATTTTCTAAACTAAAATTGTTGCCTTTGAAATACAAACTATATTATGAATATTATCTACCCATGCGTTGATCTTCACAGAACTGGTATCTCCTTTTAAACATACCACTGATATAGAATATTCATTTCTGCCATTTATAATTATCTGTTCACATAAATAATCAACAGACATTACTACTTAGGACCTCAATGGCTGTCCACGAAGAGGTGAAACAACTACAGTCTTAAACTTTTTAATTATGAGCCTGACCGAAATCCGAGCCTTTGCACATGTTCTGGACCTATATTGCTGTGATGATCCAAGTTGCATCTACGATTTCATGTATTCAGGGATGTGATGATCGATTAGATTTGAGTCTAGGATTCTTTGCTCTTTAACATTCTTATAATGTACCTCATTGTCTTAACATTTCACGTTTTCACATTTTATGACAGAAACATTAGATACGAATTATGGGGTAGAAAAGAATAGAGAAGAAATCACTATTTCTTGGGCAAAGATGGATACTTCCGTTAATCGGGGGTGGCTTGGAATTGATGACCAGTTTTGGATTTGATGGTTTGGGTTGTTCAGATTGAAGCCACTAAAAAGGCCATTGCAAAGCCTCTTAAGAACTATGCAGAATGAACTTTGAAGGACTGGTACTTCATTTTCCTTTGATATTCTTTCTTAGTAACAAGGTTAATTGATCTTTTTTTTTCAACAATGGAGGCAGAGAGGTTGTCACGAAGTCAAGTAGAAAAAAAGTAAATTAAAGAGCATCTTGACACAGGCCTAAGTGGATTTGGATCCTCCATGGCATATATCTCTTGGCATTCATCAGATGGGGATGTGTCTATGTCCATGATAGTGTCAAGTGTGTTTTATGACAAACGAAAATGGCATATAGCACATTCTAGGTAATAAACCTTCTTATTTGTATATTTTCTCAACTTTTAAAGCTAAAATTATAAGTATCCCCTTCTGTATATTTTTATTGTATACTTGTCCAACCAAAAATAAATTTTTATATATCTCAACCGATGATTAAAAAAATCCAACCTAAATTTATTATGAAAAATAAAATCTTATATCACCCCTGTTGACCCAGATTCGAAGCCTAAAGCATGTGTGTGTGTTTTTTTAATATTTGTTTTTCCCATATAATACTAAAAGCCGGAGGAAAGTTGAGTCTCTATGGATTTCAAAGATGTATGTGGTGACTACTTTTGCATGCTGATGTGAATACGTACTTTGCCTATTTAAGAGATACTGAATATTGACATTTTGAATTGACAGATTCATATTGGTTTACATATTTTTCTTCAGACGAATGAAGAGACTACAAAGGTAATTTGTGACCATTTGCAAGCACTTGCTTTCCAATACACAACTCTTGATGGTAATATTCTTGGACCTGCTAAAAACATGAAGAAGCGAACAAATAAAAATATCGAAGTTCATATTTCAAGCCATCATGTTACTCACGGAATATTTCATTGCTAATATATCTATATTTTGTGTGATTTTGAGTTAAAGTTTTGGTGAATACTTTGGGTGGTTGAAGTTGAATGAAGAATAACTTTTTGATTATTTGCCTCATCTGCCTCTAGGACTGTTAAACATTAGAATGCAATGGAGTTAAGCAGATGATTAAACCTCTAAACGACGTTGATTGTCACCGCAACACAGGAAGTGTAGACGTAGTAAGTTTAGTTTAAAGACACTTTAATCTCACTACATACCACATTTTAGTAGAATGGATGAAGTAAATGTTATATTTGTATCACGCATGTAAGTATTTCTTTTGATTTATTTATTTTATAGCTGATTAGGATTTCAAATTTCTATGAAACTTATATCATATTTAACCTATTTGTTTAGTCAGATTAGGTTTGAACTATTCAAGATTCTGGTCATTTTTTGTGAATATAAATACATTGTTTCTAATTTGTTGTGCATTTAGAGGTAAGATTATGTGAAAATGTGGTTAGTTGATATTATTTCTGGTGCTTAGTGGTATGCTAAGTTTTGTGTTCAGGTACACATAGGAGCAACAGCAGCAGATATGTGGCTTGGTTGTTTATTTGTGAATTGTGATGTAGCTGCTTATTTCCTAAAAGGGGTGAAATTCTTGATATGCAATGAAGTAACGCTGTAATAATCTTTTTGCATTCATTTTCGTAATTTGTATTTAAGGTTAGCTGCTAGCTAGGTACTTCAGGTATATTCATATACTTTTATAATATGTACTCATCTATTGAAAGTGATGTCTATATTACGAAATGCCCGAAAAACTATAAAGTCTAAATAACAAATCAGTGGTTCAGCTATACAACTATATACATATATGCAGGTACCAATGCTCGAGCAATTGTTCTTCTTTTGCGTACGACATGTTAACCTCATCTTAAGCCGATGCGTGATTCAAAAATGGTGAAGCCGCCTCAACGCGTGGCGGGTCACCACCTAGTTGATTTAAATATTACATTATATATATAAATATATATATATATATATATATATATGTTTCGATTTACATATATATATATATATATGACTAGTATTTACGTGTCGGTGATTAGATCTTGCTGTTAATTTGTCACATGGTTTTTCGCGTTTAATTTATTTATGTATTTAATACGCTTCTTGACTCTGGTTTAATTAATGTAATTAAATAAATATAATTGTATCCGGTAATACAATTAGTAAAATGAGTTTTAATAAAATTAAAAATTATTACCCATGACCCGAATACCACTGGCAAAACCCAACAAAGACGAGTCCAAATAATCGGGGCTGGCAACCCGTGGTTCTCTAAAGATGGTCTTGAAATGGTTGAGGACGGCCTCTTTGATAAAGACTGGGTTCGAGCACCACTATCCGTTGATTTCAAAACCATTAATGCAATTAGCTTTTGAATTCATGTTTACTATCCCGTGAAAGAAACCAGAGTTTTTGTCGCCTTCAATGGACCATTTAATTCGAACCTTTTGTTTTAAATCATTAGACTTTTCTTCCTCGAGTTTGGCGATTGCAATTTTGTACTCGGTGAAATTCTTTAGCTCGTCATCAGAGATAGGGCCGAATTCGTCCTTAAGATCGATAGCATGAGCCCGTTCCCTAAGGTAGGGTTTTAGAGTCATGATCCAACTTTATTTTACGCTAACCTTTAATTGCCAATTTGATATTGGTGAGTTTCCCTGCAATATGAAAATCAGGAGGGCCGTGTGGGGGTCAAAGCTAATAGCTCCCACCACGACCTCCTCGAGACCAGGACAAGCAAGCCAAGAGTTAAAAAATTTAAAAGGTATAGGGCCAAAGTCTACTGGGGAAGTACGCAGGATAATGGGTCTGTGATCTGAGATATGCGAGGAAGAGTTGTGAGGACAGTGTGTGCCGAGCAGTTGAAGAAGGAATCACAGACCTGGAATCTGTCTAACTTGCTCCCTTTATCAATTTTTTTTGGTCATGAAAGTGAATCGGGAACCCCCCATGTGATATTCTGCTAGAGCGGCTTGAGTGATAGAATTATTGAAGTTGTGTGCTGTTGATTGATTAAATTATGTTAGGATAAGTTCTTGTGTGTGGTTGTTACTGTGCGAATAGATTAGAAGATTGTGTTTAATATGTTTGTAATGATGTCAACGAACCAACCACTATACCAATTGGTACGGGCGTACCAATTGGTAAAGCGTACCAAAGTGGTACGCAGGGTGGTTTACCTATAAATAGGTTTGGTATGTTGAACATCTTTAAGTTTGTTCATTTACTCTTTGTGAGTGTTTGTGAGAGAGGAGGTTCTGTCCAAACCTCCTCCAGAGCTTCAATTGATGTATACTCCATTCGGTTTGTAATCTTTCGACATTAATTGAATGACAAACTTCCGTCTCCATCCTTCTATGATCTGAAAACGATCCATACATGGTTTTACAAATTTAGAGTTTAAACGTTCACCAGCCGCTCTAACTTCGTTGAAGTCGCCCATCAGAATCCAGATACCCGGAGTGCCCTCAATTAATTTTGAGATAGTTCCAAAGGAGGGATTTTCCCTTATTGCTTGGGAAGCGTAAACGTTTGCCATGTCTATGGTAATATCTAAGCCAACGAGAGTCCCAGAAATCACCATGAAGTTTTGGCACTTGGAGGAGCAATGTTATGAATACTCAAATGTATATAGGCCCAAGTATCTAGCCTAACCCAAAGGCAAAGAAACACCCAATATAAACATGAAGAGTTGTACGATTAGAGGATCATAAAAGATTGTGAATGCTTTGGTCTTCTATTCCCACCTTGCTTAGCTCTGTGATTCTGTATTTCTCATCTCCTTCTTTGTTCTTGATCTACTTTTGAATCTGAGTTGTAATCCATTCTTCAAACTTAATAAATACATAGTTGAACATAGTTTCATTGATTGATTCTATTATTGTGATTATATCAAATCACTTCAAGCAAGAAGCCTGAAAAATGATTTGATCCACACGCATAGAAGGCCCGTCCAATCTTCCACTAAAGTTAACAAAATTTGAGCTAAAATTTCCGTTACTCCAAAAGCGATTGATCCGAATCAGGCTTGAATCAACAAGCTGAGTTTCCTGTATCCCCAAGAAATGAAACCTGTGGCACAATTTCAGCTCCCTGACCCATATGATTTTTCCCTCATCTCCCAAACTTGTAGAATTTAATGAGAGAAAATCCATCTAAATAAGATTTGACCATCCATTCTCAAGCCGCAAAGTTGGTTAACTTTGGTTGATTGTTGTGCTGTGGTTGTTCTTTTTCGTGTTGCTAGATATTTAGTTTCTCGCGAGCCCGGTTGGCTTTATTTTTAAATTAAATCTTTTGCTCTGAAAAAAAAGATTGAAATTGGTTGAATAATTTGATCGGTTGACACAAAGGGTTACTTAAAATAAAGAAAAATGATGGTTAATGGGAATAAATGAACAGATTCGCCAGCTGATTGCTGTCCTCCTATATGCAGAAAAAGTCCAACCCCAAACACAACTAACACCCCTCTCTTTTTCTCTTTCCACACGATACGATACATCATACAAATATACAACAATTAATTACCACCGGCAGGCAGCTGCGATGTGTTGCGGTGGCAAATGGTGGTAGTTGGAGGAGGTCTCCGGTAATGGCAGAACAAGTCGAGGTTCCGAAAAAATTCAGGGAACTAGTGGAGAGCGCCGAGAGGAAGTTCTCCAAGGTCCGCGATGCTCCGGCCTATGGACGCGCTCCCAACCACTACTTCCCCAAGGTATTCAAGGCTTACACCAAGCTATGGGACTACCAGCAGAAAAACCGGTCCAAACTCCTTGAATCCGGCCTCCAGCGATGGGAAATCGGCGAGATCGCCTCGCGAATTGGTCAGCTTTATTTTATGCAGTACATGAGAAGCAGCGAAGCACGATTCTTACTCGAATCCTACATCTTCTACGAGGCTATATTGAACCGAGGCTATTTTGAAGGCTCCAGTTTCCAGGCTTTGAAAGATCGAGGGCTTAGGTTTAAGGAATTGAGGTTTTACGCCAGGTTTTTGCTGGTTTCCTTGATTTTAAATCGCTGGGAGATGGTTAAGCTCCTTGTAGACCGCTTTCAGCTTCTTGTTAATGACAGCAAAGCCAAGTTTCCGGTACGCATGATTGATTATATTTACAAACACCTTAACCATCTCTCTATATATAAATGAACCTAATTTCATGTTGTTTTTCTTCGCAATTTGAATCATCGTTTTTAGGGTAATTTTGTTTAATTTGAAGCTTTGTGAGTATTGAATGATCAATTTAGACTAGGGCAGGTAGGAAGAACCACACATTCACTAAACTCTCCTATGCGGTTTTGTCACTTCTAGTTAGTAATTTGCCTGTATTTACTGTTTACCAGCCAATTAAGATTAAAAAAGAAGAAGATTAGGGACTTTGATGACTCTTTCTGTTTTTCTGTTGTGATATATTCGTCACCTGTTTAGCTTCATGTTTTCTCAGACTTGGTTGACTAATGTTCAGTTACATTTCTAGTACTTAGGTACTTTCATGGTGATGTGGGTTCAGTTTTCAGAACATAATTCCGTAGTTTAGTTATAAGCTCATGTGTTAAAGATTGAAGCATTAATGTGTTTATTCAACTGCTTGATTCCTTCAAATAATCAAGTTATACAAGGTTGCTGTAAAAGATCTTATGTTAGTGTAGTTTTATTGCAAAAAAATTTGGAAATGCTACTTGTGTTCTCTGTTCTTCATGTATTTATTATCTTATTATATAAACAACTGGATTTGCAATTGATGCGTGTAATCAACCCATATCATATAATTGAATAAGCTGATGATGCATCTGGTTGTGTTGATAAAGTCTAACATACGTTGCCTACACCCCTCCTCCAAAAAAAAAAACCCTACTAATAGTATTCGTTTTGTGCTTTTGGGGACTTTACTGGGTATGGTTGTTGTTGGTTGTGTGAGATATACAAATAATCTTGGGGAAAGATATTTGAATCCCTAATGAATCTGTTAGCAGTTTAGAAAATAATGAGCTTTTTACTATGAACCATGTTTACAATGCAAACCATACCTTCTACAGGATACCACTTTCAAGGAATGGAAGGTGGTGATGCAAGAAATGGTGCGGTTTATGAAAGTTGACGCAGCCTTTTCAAACACTAGGCCTTTGCGATACTGTGCTATGTTTGATTCACATCCAAATTCACTTCCATATGTTGCACGTTTCCATGCTAAGAAGGTTCTAAAGTTGAGAGATGCATTGCTGATGAGCTATCACCGGAATGAGGTAACGAGTTGCATAGCTGCCTGGTCATTTATGTTTATGCCTCTCCATTAATCCCTTTGCCCTCTTGATATATCATTACAGGTAAAGTTTGCAGAACTTACGATAGATACCTTCAGAATGCTGCAGTGCTTGGAATGGGAACCAAGTGGATCCTTCTACCAGAAGCAACTCACTGATTCTCATGAAAATGGTACTGCAACTGATCAGTCAGTCACTTCAGGATTAATTGATATAAATTTAGTGGCAGATATGACTGACCCATCTTTGCCTCCAAATCCTAAAAAGGCTGTTCTCTATCGCCCATCTGCAACACATTTACTAGCTGTGAGTTGAAAAGTTCAGTGTTATGGTTATATATATGGATACTAAGTGTGAAGATTTCATTTAAGTTTATCCTTCATTTTGTGGTCTTTGCAGGTATTGGCTGCAATTTGTGATGAACTCCCTCCAGATAGTGTTATGCTTATATATATAGCAGCGTCAGGTTACTTCTTGTGTCCAATTTTCCACTGTGAAATTGAATTGTGAATGCTATAACCAATATTAATCACATACTGATTTGGGCCCTCTGCAGGGGATTCTGGTCAAACAAGTGTCCCGCAGAAGCAAATATCTGGAAGTGTGAGAACATCTGTGAAGCTAAATACGGTTTATGAGCGCAGTAAGTGTATACCTGAAAATATTGTGAATGGAAAGGGAGGCTCCAGTCACCCTGTTGAAAGTTGTGTGTGGTTAGGGCCAACTAGAAGCGGAGGTAGGAAGTAGGAAACTTAATTTTTCGACAGTGTGGACTAGATATCATGAATGATTGCTCATTATGTCTTGTGTTACTTATTACAGGGTCTAACAACCTTTACCCTGGTGATTTAATCCCTTTTACTAGAAGACCTGCTTTTTTCATTATTGACAGTGACAATAGCCGTTCATTCAAGGCAGGTTTGTCGAAACTTGTACTTTTTCATTATGCATGCGCAAACAATTTATAGTGAACTGCTCTGTGATCATTTATGAATGAAGCTATTGGACCTGTCGGAATCAATAAAATGATTATTAGACTGTCGAGAATCTTGATTATTTTAAGTTACCCAAATGGTTTTTAAATTTATTTTATGAACGATTCTATTGGACGACTCCTCATGGAAACAATAGAATGATTATTAGACTGTGTCGAGAGTCATGATTTTTTAGGTTGCTCAAATTGTTAATCTTTATATTGACATGTAATTTCCTTGTGTTATAGTTGTGCTTATGTGTTCTCTTTTTGTTTACCTTGCAGATTATACATGGTGCAGAAAGGGGGGAACCGGCTGCCCTGCTTCTTTCTCCTCTGAGACCAACATTCAAGAGTCAATCTAGCACTGATATAGCACAAAGTGGAAGTCAGTTCACCTTGTTCTTGACTTCTCCATTACGGGCATGCTGGCAAATGTTAGGCCTCACAGTTTCTGGCGATGAAGTGGTATGTGGACTCATTTAGAATACATCTCCTAACCAATTGATATTCATTCACATGGTTTCTCATATATGCTTGTCTGCTTTCAGAATGTGATTGAAGAAGCTGAGAGCATTGTTTCAGCGGCTTATGCAGAGTGGGAAGTAATACTTTGTACTTCAACCAGTCTAGATCTAGTGTGGGGCCAAGTTCTCTCCGAAGCTCTGTTGAGACGGATAATTCTCAGGTAAGTTGTCTTCCATGTGATGATATAAACATAACTTAGTTGAGGTGGCCGGATAGGCAGGTTGAGTAATCTGTTTTGTTTTTGTTGAAACGTGTCACATCCTAGATCGACACCAGATTTGGAGGTGAAACTGGCTGTGTTTGAAATTATTGGGAGACAAATTTCGACTCATTTATGGGTCGATTTAATTGGTTTAAGACGAATGATTTCACACTAAAGGAAATATACTTGGATGCACAAACCCTTGTACATTGCTTTCTAAAATAAAATATAACGCTCATTAGTTATCTATAAGCAGAGAACAAATTTATAAAATGGTATGTACTATGTAGGTCGGCTTGGGCTGTTGGGGACCTTTACTGAAAATTGCATGTTTTGACCCGTCAAACAACCCAAACATTCCAGAGTGATTCCATATTTCTTTCTTGTTATTGTTTTTTGTGTAATTATAGCATCCTTAATTGGAGTGTTTTCCAGATTTATATTGTGCCGGTGCTTGCTCACGTATTTTCGGCGTGAGGATGAAAAAGATGAGTACCTACCGTTGTGCCTACCTCAACTTCCGGATTCTGTGTCGCCGGGCTCTGATGTTGTCCAATCAGCTGTGATGAGACTTGCAGAGCACCTAAAGGTTTCAGATTGTTTTTGGTTTGACAGTTGACAGTTTATAGGCATAAAAGTTAGAAGCAGATATGTACATTCATTTCAGTGAGTGGTGCAGGTGTAAAGGTAAAGGTTTGGTGATGTTAAGGTATACACGAAAGTACTGGTACCGAGTTTGCGTCTTATAGCGTTTGTAAAAGGGGAGTAGGCAGTTAGAGTGATTTTTAATTTGTTATTGGGGAAAAAGACGACACTGTATTATCTGCTGACATGACATTGGCATGTTGGATGGATGTTTTCTTTTGATTTGTCTATGCTTCTTTATATACTTCAAGACCCGTATTAAAAATACTTGATTTATATATGCAAACTAATGTTTTGAAGATCAGAATGCAAACTAATGTTTTGAAGATCAGACCAACCCATCGAACCAGTTCAACCAAGAACCGCGGCCCAAGCCCAAGCTGGTTTGGTTAAGTCATTTTAACCGGCTAGTGGCCAAACCACACGTTTTTCACAGAACCGGGAACTAGTAGAATCAGATGATCCTCATGGAAGCTGAGTAGTTCATTTTGTAGAGTGGTAAATGGGTACTCTAATGAAGGGATACGGGACAAGTTGATCCTTTTATATGGAAACAAAGGGATTAAAAGTTCCATATTGTAGCGACGTGTGATCAGTTTGTTAGAGTGTAATGAAGTTAAAGAGAGGAGATGAATGAGGATATATATGTTTAAAAGTAAACAAACCTGCTAGTGAAAGGATTTGATCATACGCCCTTCTAAGCAAGCTTGAATGCTAAACACTAGTTTAGCCTCTAACCCACTGTGTACTCAACAATCACATAGCTTAAATTACATAACTTTCTCTACAGTACATATATTGAAATTAAATAGAAATGAATTAATTTTTTATTAAACTTTTCAGCATATTTTTATATTTTTAATTGATGGAAGTTGTAAAATTATTTCGAAGTCATCCGGTTCTTAAATCTGGTCCACTTGTTCGACCAGTTCGGCTAGTGAACCGGTAAGAGGACTAGTACAATATTCGGTCCGGTTCTAAACACATTGATGGAAACTAGATTCGATTTGGGTTTCTACAATCACTAATGAAGTATATATACGAGATGACTTTAGTTTACTGATAGATTGTCTAAAAAACGCCTCAATGCTAGCAAAAAGAGAGAGGCATTGGTGATATTCAGTTGTAAGATTGTCTTGGGTTTTATAATGTTTTGATATCAAACACTTATATATAGGTTCCGGTCTAGATCGGTAAAGGAAGGATAGTTGGCCTTTTTAGGTTAAACCGAGACCAACAACGACTAGACATGAACTTTGAAATCAGTTATAATCATGTATGAATAGGGTAAAAGTAGAGTACGATTCCGTCTACCAAACTAGAGATCGGGTTCTTGGGAAGCAACGACTTATTAAGATGGTTTCTCCATAAGCCACCTGCTCAAGACAGCGAACCGACTGCAGCTTCGTCGATGCATTTTTCCCTAAGCCACATATTTATGGGAAGCAACGACTCCTTACTCCTTTTAGCCGCCAATTTAGGAGCTCCCAAGACAACGATCTTGTTCTCCTATTTTCACACATGCTTAGGAAATGGTTTATGCTTTGCTTTACCATGTCATCTCATCTTAATAACTTTACCCCTAAACATGCACACTACCCACCCCTGGCCACATGACTAAATGACTTAGGTATATTAGTGGACAATGACAAAGCATTTATGTGTTGCAACAAATGAACATCCCCTAATTTATCGTTGGTCTTTATTGGAGGTACCGCAGTGTGTCCACCACACTTCTAATATACTGTGAAACCATACCACGATGCTTACATATAGGAAGTACCTAGTGTATCCACCATATAATGATATAGTAAATGCACACTTGATCTCACACATAAACAAATACACTACCTTGTCCACTAACAAGTCCCTCAGCACTAGGACAGTGGGTTTCAAAGTAAATAGTAATACACACATCACATTTATCACAAACAACCAATTTGCAAACAAAGCAACACGTATAGGCAATTGAAAGCATTTTCATATTAAAGCATGTATACCAGTCCAAAATAGTTAAAATTTATAAAATAGGGCTTCATAGAACTCACCTGAGCCTAGCGCAACAAATTCACAGTTCCGACAACTAACCGAAGCAGTCAACTCCTCATTTTGTCCGACATCCTAAACCAAGACATCCTAGTGAGGTTAAATACTCCCTAACATACAAATTCATTCAAAGGATTAAATCCGACACTAACGAGTTCATATTCATCCCTCAACAAAACATCATAATCTGTAAAACATGCTATACGACCGTATGACCTTTCCTAAGTACGGTCGTATTGCTCTTTGTAACTGTGCCTAAAACAAACTAAGCCGCGACACGGTCGTATCACCCAAGATGAATATGGCCGTATTGTGTCACACCCTGATCACACGGTATCAGAGGCATGTGACATCATGTTGTCATAGTCGTAGTTACAATGAATGACCATCAAATGATTAAACAAATAATGTCGTTGGTAACTAAAAGTAACAAGTATTACAAATTGTTGCAGCCGAAAGAGTAGTAGGACATTGTTTCATAAATTTTCAAAATACATAAGTTCAAGATTTAAAAACATGACAACCCAAACAACAGTTATGAAAATAATTTTCCAAAGTTTCATGATAACAAGAGCAATATTGACCATGACCTCGTACAATATGCAGGACCCAATGTTGACTTCCAATCAAGAATGCAACAATCATTTACCCGAGAATTCATGAACTTAAAAGGATCAACAAAATGTTGGTGAGTTCACAGGTTTTCTGACTCAATGTAAAATGTTTGAGCAGTTCAAAGATAAGTTTAGCATTATTTAGGATAAAGTGGTTGTAAATATTTCCATGAACCTTGGATTCAGAACACTAACTGTTTACTCATGGAAATCTTCCTCAAGAATATCAAATGGACTAGAATAACTAACATGTACCCATTGACTATAGCAGTGGAGTAAGGACTGGAGCGACCAATCATGGTAGGGGCGTCAACCCAATAGATCTATCCACTTAAGTGTTTTAAAGGGGTTGAAGGTTTTGGGGTTGTAATTCATACTTAGCCGAGAAAGAGAAGGGCTCGGCCACTGGTTCAAACCGAAAAAGAAAGGAAAAGAGGAGTTATGGCTAGTTGTTCCAAGTCTTCAAGTGTTTGGGTGTGTGATGGCTCCAAACAATTTCTATGAGAGTGTTTAGGAGGGAGATTTGAGTTTGTGTTAAGTATCCAGGAAACATAATACACAATGGGTAATAACATGCATGTACTTATGGGACAAGATTGTTGACTAGTGATAGGATTAGCATATAGTTAGCTAATGTTTAGGAAGTAAAGAGATTGGTTGATGATGGTGGTTTGAATTCGGCTAGAACCGAATTGGAGAGGAGGGAGGAGACGAGAGTCGGGTTCGATCCGTAGGAGATGGCGGGTCAAGGTGATGGGGTGGTCGACGAGTTTTCATGCATGCAAAGGTGGCGAGTTAACGGGTCGGGTCTTAACTGGATCGAATGTGTCGTGTTGAATCGGGTGAACGAGTGTCGGTTTAAATAATAAACTAAGGTAACAAGTCTTGATTTCTCGGGTTAAACAAGTTTATTAAAAACAAAAACGGTTTATATCTAAAATAATTTAACTTAGTTTAAAATAAACGTTCAATGAACGAGGTTAGACGTAATAATATTATAGATCATTAAACTAAGAGATTAATAAAAAAATGTCTAAGGTTGACGGATGATGATGACGGTAAGAAAAATATAAGAAGTCATTTTTATATTTCTTGTTGCTGAAATTCCGTTTAAAAAACATAGAATTTCCTTATTTTTAAGGTCGATTTCTGATACTGTCATGGGCTCAGTCAAGTAAGGTATCTATGGTTGCACATAAGGTCACCTAGTTTTACATAAAATTAAGTCCAATACAGCAGATACACAGATAAAACGTTCAGTCAAAGGTTAGGGTTGACCTGAGAAACATCGGGTTGTCACATATTGTCACACCCCCAAATTACTACTAACGGAGTTTTACCGTGTGGGGTGTGAGTACAGACCAGGACCCGAGTCAGTGATTGCAACAACCCATTCAATCCATAATTATAATAAAATAAATGCATCAAACATTCATTAGAAAACCATAATTTAGATGTGTAACGCAGCGGAAAGTAAGATGCGCAAAACACGCGCCCAATAGTTTAAAGTAAGATCAACGCATGCAGTGTTGAGAAGATAAAAAAAAATGTTTGTCTCCCAAAGTAAAAGTTTGAAAAGAAAACAAAGCCAAGGGGTAACCCGCCACACCTACCAATAACAGTGTGAACTCCTAGCAACCTGTACAAAAGTAGGGTAAAACCAAGTGTCAGCTAATGCTGGTGAGTTCACGAAATAAATATATTTCATGTACTAAGTATGTAGATATAAATAATAGGCATTAATAGAATTGAATACTATCGTAGGTAGCTAGCCTAGTTGTCATGTCCATTAGGAAGTTCGCAACCGAAGCTGACTAAATGCATGTAGGGAATACCTACACGTTTTGCCTCCCCTATGTCCATCTGTACATAGAAGTTTTGGCTGACATTAACTCCGTCCGACCTCCAGTCAAGTGGGCATCCCGTGCACCGCAGAGCGAGGGTTGTCAATCCTCAGTAGTACTACTAAACGTCACCATGCTATTTACACTATATTAACGGTCCGATTATGTGAGGGCTTTAATAGATGGGCTATCCTATGACATGTGATAGTTACTTATTCAATTACATTAACGAGTGTTTTGTAAGTTATCATATAACTCGTAAGAAAAGCGGATCACTACCCAAACGGGGTATGATCTAATTTGGAGTGTGAAACTCACCTTAGGGAGCGCTGCTACGAGAAGCCGCACTTGAGCCAAGTGCTACGTGTTTCGAATCGAGGGTAAGACCTAAGAGCGAGGTCTAGGAGTTAGTCGTGTCCCGAGGGCAAAAGTGTTTCGTGTGTACTAGTGGAAAACAAAGTTGCCTATGACCTATCACAGAGCAAGTTTGACTTTGACCATTTGACTTTGACAGTTTACTTTGACCCGACGTGCTGACCCATGACTCAATGGTTGATCAAGTAGAAAATACCTTATGAACGTGTGATAGAATTCATGCAAATCATACGAGAGTTGGTGTCCTAGTATTATGCTACTAAGGTGGTGAAGGTGACACATACCAAGCAACTAGGACTATGATGACTACTACACCCGTACGGTACGAGGTCAACGAGTCAACCTCCTACAGTCTTGCCATTCCCACGAAGTGAGGACCTAGGACTTTTATTGATGTAAATTACTGTGACAACCCGTATTTTCCAGGTATATTTTAATATATTAATTATGTGCAATTAACTGAAATTCTATGTGCATTAGGCTAATTTGTTTAAATTAGATGCCTTTACGTGCGAACGTAGACAATCTAGGTCCGACAACAATTACCCGTAATGGAAATCAACCAAAGATCCGCCACTATTCGAAATGGAACTTCAATAACAAGAAAATTCATAAACAATGTTTTGTGAAATCTAAATATAAAATGACTATTTTATATTTTTCTAAACTTTTACGTTTGACAAACGTATTTCAAACACGTCGTTTATGCAAACGACCATTCTAGCCCAACAATACTTTGGTTTTAATTTTAAAACTTATTCAACTTCAAAACCATTTATTTTTCCTTCAAACTATTTAATTCCGTCAAACAAATTTCGTTATACATTTAAACGAAACCCGCTCACGTCGAGCAAACATTTTAATTCCAATTTGAAGTACATCATTAGTGCATAACAACATAGACACCAAATCATGACAAGTGACATTCCAAATATCCGTAAACGTCCGTATTAAACAATATTTTATTGTTACGATTACTCGTTTTACGTCGAAAATCCATTTTTCATTCCGGATATCGTTTTCGCCCAAACAAAGTCACATTGGACTCGTAGGACCAAACCGGACTCAACCCGACCCGACTCGAGACCCGGTTCGGCCCAGAAGGCCCAATGGGCCTACGGCCCAATTTCTTTTCCTTCTTTCTTTTCCTCGGCCCAAACCTTTTCGGCCCAAAACCCTTTCGGCCCACTTTCCTTCTCTCGGCCCACAGGCCCGACCGGCCCGACCCGCCACCTTCTCTTTTCGAATTGGGCCGAAGCCCAATCCCCCCTCTTCTTTTCTTCGGGCCGAGCCCGATCTCTTTCTCCTTTTTCTTTCCCGGGTTCGAGACTCACCCTCACCTCCTCCTTTTTCTTTTTTTTTCTTTTCCCGTAACCGACCCTCGTCCCTCTCTTGTTCGGTTCTAACCAAGACCCTAGCCAACTTTTGACTAAACACTTTGTCCCCCTAATGGTACAAAGCCACTTGGTTAACCTTTGGGTAATAGGTTTAACCACTTACACACCCACCATCTTGTCCCTTGAGCCACCCTAACCTCCTTGTCCCTTCCTCCTAGCCGGCCTACACACACCCTCCACCATGCTCCTACATTTCAATTCCCAACCACAAGTACTAGAGGCAAGAACTTGTCACCTCAACTCTCCATCTCTCTTTCTTGATTTCGGCTACAACACAACCGAAACACCCCCTTTTCGGTTCTCATACAACCGAACCAACCATCACCACCTCACCATCCTACTTTTTAAACACTTAACCCTCATTTCTCACTTAACAACTTCAAGAAAAACACACAAGTTCTCTCAATCTCTCTCTTTCTCTCGGCTCACTAAGGACCGCCACCACCACCACCTTTTCACCATCAACCATCTTGTGTTCTAACTTCTAATCACCTCCTTTGATCAAGGTAATCCATCAACAACTTCTATTTCATCATCATTCTTTCATTATTCTTATTAATCCTTCATAAACAAACATTTCTAATCCTTGTTTTTCTTGTCAAAATCCATGACAAAACCTTGAACTTTCATCACCATTTCTTTCACATTTCAAGATCAAGGTTGGGTTTGGAGCTAAACTTGGAAGCTAGTTCAACAACCCATTAACGTCATTACCGATCCGGAAAGCTTTATGTGAGGAGAACTTACCTTCTTTGATTATTTCTCACTAAATCTTTCATTTCTATATGTCACATGTCATGATTCATGATTAAGTCTTGATTTGGTTGTTGTATGAATTACTAACAAAAATAAATGTTAGTATGGTTATGTGTTTGTGATGGAAACTAGTTATGTTTAAAAGATTATTTGACAAAATATATATATCACTTGTATTTTGTTAAAAAGAATCGCTTTAAATGACCAAGGTTGGAAAATATTGATTCTTGTATGTTAAATATAATTTGGAACACTTATCTTGGTGAGAAATGGACATACAAAGTGTTAAAAATCGGATTTTTAAGAAAGATATAAGTTGTGTAAAAACTGGGCAGAGATGACACACTGTACTGCGTGTCATAAATCTGCTGTCATCTGTGAACCATATGAACAAAAACACTGAACAGGGATGACACTTATTCCTGCGTGTCATAAAACTGCTGTCATAAAGCAAAATATATATTTTTCCAAATCTTCAAACACTTGTATTTTGATTTCAAACCAAAACCAAAGTTTACTAAAAGATGATTTTGAGTCATAAAAGTGTTTACCAAGGATTTAAACATGAAACTTCAAGAAAATAGAACATGGAATTTTTATGACAAAAATACCACTTATTTTTATGAAAAATTAAGTTTAAGGCTTTTGACAAGTTGTGACCACTTAGGACTTGTAATGTATTTCTAGGGATGCCAAAGGTGTTTTACTAAACATACTAAATAATTCGAGAAGTCAAACACTTGGAAACAAAATGGTTAAATATCTTAATTACGACGTTTCGATAAAAATTGCAATTTATTTTCAATTACGAATTGGGTCTAGTTCAAAACATGAAACATGTTAGTTTTGACCTATAAAAATACTTTATAAAGTTCGAATGAAGAAAAACATGTTTTATAAACAAACCGGACAAAAACTATAACTTTCGGTTACTCGAAAACGTCGGATTTTACAAGTTAAACTTCCAATAATTAATTTGGCAACTCAAAACCCTAAAACACATTAGGACAAGTCCACTAACAAATCCTAAGTATATTAGAAAACTCAAAATGTCACAACATCGTCATAACAGTCAAACTGGCGAAGCCGGTTAACCACCGGACGAACCTACGCTTAATTTTACCAAAATATAACTTCGTATATTTGTGGAAACATTTATTCATATTAAAGGAAGATTATATTTATTAATCGAAAAGTCCAAAATCTTACAAATATTTAGTGAATTAAATATTTACGATTTTCCTAACGTTTAATGAAAAATAATCCCTATTATTCAATAATTATTTTTCAAACGTAATCATTATTTATTTATTCAGATAAATAATAAACTCCATCAACTTCAACACTATTTATTTGACAATAAATAAGTCCTAGGATTTCCATCACTTTCATAGGGTAATAACCAGTCGAGACTTAACCTTGAACATAGAGTGACGTATTCACTAACTCTAGATGGCCAAACCCTAATACGTCATAACATTACTTTGTAGACGTTTGCTAGGCTAAGTTCAATCAAACATACCTGACATCCACCTTCAAACAAGTGAGTCTTCACGGCCCCTTTTTCTTTTCTGTTTTCTAACTTGGGGGAGAATTCAATGAATGCTTTTCAACTTCAAACTGTCTGACATTATGATAACTGTACGACGTAATGATTGCATGTTCTTTTCATTTCCCCAATCTGTGTATTCATGTTGATTCATGTTATATGCCTAAGTCCCACTATTAATTGGATTCAATTAGTTCATTCGAAACGATAGCTTGTGAATAGATCTATTTGGGTTGACAACCCTACTCTGACTTGGTCGCTCCAGTCATGACTCCATGGTTATAGTCAAGGGGTACATTTGTTATTCTTGTCATTCGGTGTTCTTGGGGAAGAACATCAGGAGTGGGTAAACAGTTAGTTTTGAATTCAAGGTTCATGTTCAATCTTTACAACAACAGTGTCAACAAACTAATATCAAGACAAGCAACACATTTTCCAAACATGTTTTCAAACAGTTCAGTGTCATTAAACCTGTGAAACTCACCAACAATTCTGTTGACTCTTTTTATTCTTGAATTCTCAGGTGATTAAAGACTGCAACTCCATGTTTTTCTGTTGTGATCCTGCTTGTCATATCATGGTCTGCCTGCTGTGTGTTCATGCATTTCATTTTGGAGATTTAGACGCATTACGCCTTAGGGTAGTTATGTTTATAAATCTCATAACTTGTCTTTTGGAAAACTTAACGTGTAACCACTACTCTATTTCCGCTGCCACGTTTTAGATGTTTAATTTAAATGTTTGAAACTTACATTTTCAGAAGACAAATGGTTTAATTAAATGTTCATTAGACGTCATCATTCATAACCATGACCATGATGCCAAATCAGTCACATGCCCACATTTAGTCATTTTCTCGGGGTGTGACAGACGTGGTATCAGAGCCATGGTTATAGTGAATTAGGATGCATCGGTCTGCACCTAGTCTATAACCTAAGCTCTGCATCATCCATTTGTGTGTGTGTGTGCATTCATGCATTGCCTTGTATGTGTGCCAACTTGCAAACTAATGTGCTTCTTTTAGTTGATTGCCTTACATAGTATTAAATATATTATTGTTATAACTTGGAAATGTCACAGCATGGCAAACAAAGAGATAGTCGAGATACCTTCTGACTCCGAGCCAGAGCCAGACTACACTCCGTCTTCACCAGATTACGTGCCTAGGTCACCGGAGTACACGCCATCTTCTCCTGTTCTTGAGACTGCTCCTGTGATTGCACCTCTTCCTGACTACTCGACGCAGCCGGACGCTACAAAGGACAACTGGGATCCTATCACGTCAGACGACGAGTTCTACGAGGACGACCCTGAGGAGACTATTCCTGCTACATTCTACCCTCCTGTCGCAGTGATGTCGGTTCCCGACCCCATTGTCTCTGTTCCTGACCCTATTGTTTCTGTGTCTGACCCTCCTATGACTCATCCTCCTGCACGAGTTCTTGACCCTGCATCTACCCCTGCACCGTCTCATCGTCTCTACTGCTTCACTCCAGGTGGACATAGGCTTAAGCATACACCTAGGAAATCCGTCATTCGCACTCGCCCTATGCCCACTGCCCCTGTTGATGAGCCTGCCCCAAAAAGGCAGTGCGTTTCCGAGCCACCCATTGTTTCATCTGTCCCTGTGCCACCGTTTGTTTCATCTGTTCATGAGGTAGGAGAGTCGTCTGCCTCAGCTGCTGCTCGTACTGCACCCATCTATGAGGGTATCCCTGTTCCACTTCCTGACCTTCTCTTCATTCAGTCACGTTTGTCTGGGCATGATGATGCCATTCGTCGAGTCATTGCTGAGCTTCGTGCATTGCTGTCTTATCATACCGTTCAGACCCTTGAGACACGCCTGACTTCTATTGAGGATCATGCCATTGCTACCGGACTTGCTATGGATTCACTGCACGCAAACTTCACTGATGTTTCTGATTCGACCACTACCATGATGCTGACTGTGGAGATGCTCCAGATGCGTATGCAGGCTATGGAGGATTCGATGAGGATATTCCAGACGTTTATGGCTTCACTCAGCCAGGTTGCCGGACTGTTCGTCATGCCGCCATTACCACCATTTCCCAGAGGCCCGTACTAGTGGTACTACCTAGTGATGCATTCGTGTCATGTTTAGTTAATGTATGAAAACTATGTTGTATTTTGGCAAATGGAGCTGCGCCTCCGACTTTTGAAACAGTTATGGTATGTTCGTACTAAAATTGTAATGTTTGTCATGATGTATGTTTTCGAATATTAATTAACTGTGGTTGTATTACTTTCATTGTAGCTTCTTGTGGATGTATGGATGTTATGGTTGTTATGCATGTATGGTTGTTCATTATAGATATGTGGACTTTATATTATTATACATATACATTGTCTAATTACATTTCTGGTTTACATTCGTGAATTAAGAAAAACATGTCTGGACGCCGAGGACGCCCGCCGCTTAACCGGAACAATCCACCTCCACCTGTACACATGAACGCTGAACAAGTCGAGGCCTTAGTTGCCCAACGTATTGCTGATGCCATCGCCGCTAATGAAGCGAATCGCGCCGCCGGAGGCCCTGGAGAAGGTGCTGCTGGTGGTAAGACCTTCGATAAATGTTGGAACCCGAAAAATTAAATTCCCCCGAATTGTTTTCAAGGTTTTAATCTAACGTTTCAGGTGCCCGTGGATGTACCTATAAGGACTTCATGAGTTGTAAACCTATCAATTTCAAAGGTACCGAAGGTGCCGTAGGTCTCATTCGCTGGTTCGAAAAGACCGAATCTGTCTTCCGTATCAGTAACTGCCCCGACCACTCTAAGGTCAAATTTGCTGCTTGCACATTCATTGATGGTGCTCTCTCATGGTGGAATTCGCATGCCGAAACCGTCGGAACTGACCAAGCACACGCCATGCCTTGGGAAGAATTGAAACAACTGTTGAGAGATGAATACTGCCCGCGGGAAGAACTTCAACGTTTAGAAGTTGAATTCTGGGGACTCACCATGAATGGGTCTGATATTGCTGGATACACCAAGAGATTCCATGAACTGGCTCATTTATGTTCTTCAATGGTGACACCACTATATAAGAAGATCGAGCGTTACATTTGGGGTTTAGCACCCAACATTCAAGGGAATGTGTTGTCTTCCAACCCTACCACTCTGCAAGCCGCCGTTCGTTTGGCACATAGTCTGACCTATCAGGCTACGCGCCAAGGTGTCTCCTTTGCTAAGAAGACTTCTGATCAATCCAAACCTGTCGCTGATGTCTGTTCACCGTCTTCTTCGTCTGGAAAGAAGTTTGACCATAAACGCAAACGCGGTCACTCCGGTAAAAAGAATTCTGAGAAGCGATCTGAGAAACAACCTGAAAAAGCCTCTGAACCAGTCAAAGCTTTTGTTGCTACTGCTTCCACTCAGGAACCAAAGAAATCTGGCTACACAGGGAATCAGCCTCTGTGTTCAAAATGTAACCTTCATCATACGCTGGATTGCAGTAATGTCTACTGCAACAACTGTAAAACCAAAGGTCACATTGCCAGAGACTGTCCATCCCGCACCTGCTATGGTTGTGGAGCTGTTGGACACATGAAGAACCAATGCCCAAAGAAGAATCAAGCTGTTGGAACGGCCCGTGGAAGAGCTTTTGTGATGAACGCTGGAGAAGCCCGACAGGACCCAAATACTGTCACCGGTACGTTCATCCTTAACAATAATTATGCCTCTGTTTTGTTTGATACCGGTGCGGAGAAAAGCTTTGTGTCTACCGATTTTTGCCCTTTACTTAAAAGCAATCCATGTGCCTTAGACACTAAGTACACCGTAGAACTAGCAGATGGTAGTCTAATTGAAATTGACAAGGTTTTCCAAGATTGTTCCCTGCACCTTTCCGATCATCCGTTTAGCATTGACTTACTGCCCGTCGAATTGGGAAGTTTTGATGTCGTAATTGGCATGGACTGGTTATCGAAGAATCGCGCGGAAATCATCTGTCATCTTAAACAAGTCAAAATCCCGCTGGAAAATGGCGAAACTCTAACCATCCAAGGAGAAAAGAGTGGAACCAAGCTAGATATCATATCCTGTATGAAGACACGCCGATATCTTCGTAAGGGTTATCATTCCATTCTAGCACACGTCGTTGGTAAAGAATCCAAGGAGAAAGCACTGAAGGATGTCCCAATCGCCTGTGATTTTCCTGAAGTATTTCCTGAAGACTTGCCAGGACTGCCGCCAGCCAGACAAGTAGAATTTCAAATCGATCTTGTTCCAGGTGCTGCTCCTGTAGCCCGTTCTCCCTATCGTCTCGCACCTTCTGAAATGCAGGAATTATCCAATCAGTTGCAAGAACTATTGGATAAAGGATTCATTCGACCCAGTTGCTCCCCTTGGGGTGCACCTGTTCTTTTCGTCAAAAAGAAGGATGGATCATTTCGCATGTGCATCGACTATCGCGAGCTAAACAAATTGACTGTGAAGAATCGTTATCCACTACCAAGGATCGACGACCTGTTCGATCAACTTCAAGGATCAAGCTATTATTCAAAGATCGACCTACGATCCGGATATCACCAGTTAAGAGTTCGTGAAGAAGATGTTGCCAAGACTGCTTTTAGAACCCGATATGGTCACTATGAGTTTCTAGTGATGCCTTTTGGCTTAACAAACGCGCCCGCCGTATTCATGGACTTGATGAATCGTGTGTGTAAGCCATACTTAGACAAGTTTGTGATTGTGTTCATAGACGACATCTTGATCTACTCTCGTAGTAAAGAGGAACATGAGCAACACTTAAAACTTATCTTGGAATTACTCAAGAATGAGAGGTTGTACGCGAAATTCTCAAAGTGCGACTTCTGGCTTCGAGAAGTACAATTCTTGGGTCATGTTGTTAATGAGAAAGGAATTCATGTCGACCCTTCCAAGATTGAAGCAATTAAAGATTGGAGTGCACCCACTACTCCGACTGAAATTCGTCAATTTTTAGGACTCGCTGGCTATTATCGAAGATTTATCGAGAACTTTTCAAAAATAGCCCAACCTCTGACTGCTCTTACCCAGAAGGACAAGAAATTTGTCTGGGATTCTAAAGCCGAAATCGCCTTTCAGTTGTTGAAGCAAAAGTTGTGTGACGCACCCATTTTGTCCTTGCCTGAAGGAACAAATGATTTTGTGGTATACTGTGACGCATCCCGACAAGGCCTAGGATGTGTACTTATGCAACGAGACAAGGTCATTGCTTATGCCTCACGACAATTGAAAATACACGAAAGGAATTACTCGACTCACGACCTTGAGCTTGGAGCCGTTGTTTTCGCTCTGAAGATTTGGAGACATTACCTATACGGTACGAAGTGTACGCTTTACACCGATCATAAGAGTCTTCAACATATATTCAATCAGAAAGAGTTGAACATGAGACAACGACGTTGGATTGAGTTACTGAACGATTATGATTGTGAAATCCGTTACCACCCAGGTAAAGCTAATGTCGTTGCCGACGCATTAAGCAGAAAGGACCGAGTGAAACCTCTCCGTGTTCGTGCCCTTAATTTGACTATCAAATCCAATCTCACCTCTCTCGTCCGTGAAGCCCAAGTCGAAGCTCTCAAAGAAGAAAATATCCCTAATGAAGGCTTACGTGGAATGGAAAAGCAATTAATCAAGAAGTCCGATGAAGCTTATTATTTCATGGAAAGACTGTGGTTACCAAATTTCGGTTCAGTGAAGAAATTGGTTTTAGATGAAGCTCATAAGTCTAGGTATTCAATCCACCCTGGTTCTGACAAGATGTACCATGGTTTGAAGGAGTTGTATTGGTGGCCTAACATGAAGGCTGAAGTCGCCACATACGTTGGTAAGTGTTTGACTTGCGCGAAGGTCAAAGCTGAAAATCAAAAACCTTCCGGTTTACTCGTTCAACCCATAATCCCAGAGTGGAAGTGGGAAGGAATTTCCATGGACTTCATTACCAAGTTGCCAAAGACTCGAGCCAGAAACGATGCCATCTGGGTTATTATCGACCGTCTAACCAAATCCGCTCATTTCCTGCCCATTCAGGAATCCTACACCACTGAACAACTTGCCATAATCTACATGAAGGAAATCGTATCTCGTCATGGAGTACCTATTTCTATCATCTCGGATCGAGATAGCCATTTCACCGCCCGATTTTGGCAAACCCTTCAGAAAGCTTTGGGTACTCGCCTTGATATGAGTACAGCCTATCACCCCCAAACTGATGGCCAAAGTGAGAGAACTATCCAGACTCTTGAAGACATGCTTCGTGCTTGTATCATTGACTTTGGTAACAGTTGGGATGAACATCTACCATTAGCTGAGTTTTCTTATAACAACAGCTATCATACCAGTATTCAAGCCGCCCCCTTCGAAGCTTTGTACGGAAGAAAATGCCGTTCACCACTTTGTTGGACTGAAGTTGGTGACATCCAACTCACCGGTCCCGAACTGGTACATGAAACCTCCGAAAAGATCACTCAGATTCACAATCGATTGAGAGCTGCCCGCGACCGACAGAAGAGCTACGCTGATAATCGACGCAAACCATTGAAGTTCTTCAAAGGAGATCGTGTCATGCTTAAAGTAGCACCTTGGAAAGGTGTTATTCGTTTCGGTAAACGTGGAAAACTTAACCCTCGCTACATTGGTCCTTTTAAAATCATCGAGGAAATTGGACCAGTAGCATACCGTCTTCAGTTACCCCCCGAACTGAGTAGAGTTCATGACGTGTTCCACGTCAGTAACTTGAAGAAGTGTTTGTCTGATGAAGCTGTGGTCATTCCCCTGGATGAAATCAAGATTGACGATCGTTTACATATCATTGAGACCCCTGCTGAAATCTGTGATCGTGAAATCAAGCGGTTGAAGAGAAGTCGCATTCCCATCGTAAAAATTCGTTGGAACTCACGCCGAGGTCCAGAATATACATGGGAACGGGAAGATCAAATGCGTGAGAAATATCCACACCTCTTTGCCAATGCTAACAACCCTGGTGGTCAAGACTAAATTTCGGGACGAAATTTCTCTAACCGGGGGAGTATGTGACAACCCGTATTTTCCAGGTATATTTTAATATATTAATTATGTGCAATTAACTGAAATTCTATGTGCATTAGGCTAATTTGTTTAAATTAGATGCCTTTACGTGCGAACGTAGACAATCTAGGTCCGACAACAATTACCCGTAATAGAAATCAACCAAAGATCCGCCACTATTCGAAATGGAACTTCAATAACAAGAAAATTCATAAACAATGTTTTGTGAAATCTAAATATAAAATGACTATTTTATATTTTTCTAAACTTTTACGTTTGACAAACGTATTTCAAACACGTCGTTTATGCAAACGACCATCCTAGCCCAACAATACTTTGGTTTTAATTTTAAAACTTATTCAACTTCAAAACCATTTATTTTTCCTTCAAACTATTTAATTCCGTCAAACAAATTTCGTTATACATTTAAACGAAACCCGCTCACGTCGAGCAAACATTTTAATTCCAATTTGAAGTACATCATTAGTGCATAACAACATAGACACCAAATCATGACAAGTGACATTCCAAATATCCGTAAACGTCCGTATTAAACAATATTTTATTGTTACGATTACTCGTTTTACGTCGAAAATCCATTTTTCATTCCGGATATCGTTTTCGCCCAAACAAAGTCACATTGGACTCGTAGGACCAAACCGGACTCAACCCGACCCGACTCGAGACCCGGTTCGGCCCAGAAGGCCCAATGGGCCTACGGCCCAATTTCTTTTCCTTCTTTCTTTTCCTCGGCCCAAACCTTTTCGGCCCAAAACCCTTTCGGCCCACTTTCCTTCTCTCGGCCCACAGGCCCGACCGGCCCGACCCGCCACCTTCTCTTTTCGAATTGGGCCGAAGCCCAATCCCCCCTCTTCTTTTCTTCGGGCCGAGCCCGATCTCTTTCTCCTTTTTCTTTCCCGGGTTCGAGACTCACCCTCACCTCCTCCTTTTTCTTTTTTTTTCTTTTCCCGTAACCGACCCTCGTCCCTCTCTTGTTCGGTTCTAACCAAGACCCTAGCCAACTTTTGACTAAACACTTTGTCCCCCTAATGGTACAAAGCCACTTGGTTAACCTTTGGGTAATAGGTTTAACCACTTACACACCCACCATCTTGTCCCTTGAGCCACCCTAACCTCCTTGTCCCTTCCTCCTAGCCGGCCTACACACACCCTCCACCATGCTCCTACATTTCAATTCCCAACCACAAGTACTAGAGGCAAGAACTTGTCACCTCAACTCTCCATCTCTCTTTCTTGATTTCGGCTACAACACAACCGAAACACCCCCTTTTCGGTTCTCATACAACCGAACCAACCATCACCACCTCACCATCCTACTTTTTAAACACTTAACCCTCATTTCTCACTTAACAACTTCAAGAAAAACACACAAGTTCTCTCAATCTCTCTCTTTCTCTCGGCTCACTAAGGACCGCCACCACCACCACCTTTTCACCATCAACCATCTTGTGTTCTAACTTCTAATCACCTCCTTTGATCAAGGTAATCCATCAACAACTTCTATTTCATCATCATTCTTTCATTATTCTTATTAATCCTTCATAAACAAACATTTCTAATCCTTGTTTTTCTTGTCAAAATCCATGACAAAACCTTGAACTTTCATCACCATTTCTTTCACATTTCAAGATCAAGGTTGGGTTTGGAGCTAAACTTGGAAGCTAGTTCAACAACCCATTAACGTCATTACTGATCCGGAAAGCTTTATGTGAGGAGAACTTACCTTCTTTGATTATTTCTCACTAAATCTTTCATTTCTATATGTCACATGTCATGATTCATGATTAAGTCTTGATTTGGTTGTTGTATGAATTACTAACAAAAATAAATGTTAGTATGGTTATGTGTTTGTGATGGAAACTAGTTATGTTTAAAAGATTATTTGACAAAATATATATATCACTTGTATTTTGTTAAAAAGAATCGCTTTAAATGACCAAGGTTGGAAAATATTGATTCTTGTATGTTAAATATAATTTGGAACACTTATCTTGGTGAGAAATGGACATACAAAGTGTTAAAAATCGGATTTTTAAGAAAGATATAAGTTGTGTAAAAACTGGGCAGAGATGACACACTGTACTGCGTGTCATAAATCTGCTGTCATCTGTGAACCATATGAACAAAAACACTGAACAGGGATGACACTTATTCCTGCGTGTCATAAAACTGCTGTCATAAAGCAAAATATATATTTTTCCAAATCTTCAAACACTTGTATTTTGATTTCAAACCAAAACCAAAGTTTACTAAAAGATGATTTTGAGTCATAAAAGTGTTTACCAAGGATTTAAACATGAAACTTCAAGAAAATAGAACATGGAATTTTTATGACAAAAATACCACTTATTTTTATGAAAAATTAAGTTTAAGGCTTTTGACAAGTTGTGACCACTTAGGACTTGTAATGTATTTCTAGGGATGCCAAAGGTGTTTTACTAAACATACTAAATAATTCGAGAAGTCAAACACTTGGAAACAAAATGGTTAAATATCTTAATTACGACGTTTCGATAAAAATTGCAATTTATTTTCAATTACGAATTGGGTCTAGTTCAAAACATGAAACATGTTAGTTTTGACCTATAAAAATACTTTATAAAGTTCGAATGAAGAAAAACATGTTTTATAAACAAACCGGACAAAAACTATAACTTTCGGTTACTCGAAAACGTCGGATTTTACAAGTTAAACTTCCAATAATTAATTTGGCAACTCAAAACCCTAAAACACATTAGGACAAGTCCACTAACAAATCCTAAGTATATTAGAAAACTCAAAATGTCACAACATCGTCATAACAGTCAAACTGGCGAAGCCGGTTAACCACCGGACGAACCTACGCTTAATTTTACCAAAATATAACTTCGTATATTTGTGGAAACATTTATTCATATTAAAGGAAGATTATATTTATTAATCGAAAAGTCCAAAATCTTACAAATATTTAGTGAATTAAATATTTACGATTTTCCTAACGTTTAATGAAAAATAATCCCTATTATTCAATAATTATTTTTCAAACGTAATCATTATTTATTTATTCAGATAAATAATAAACTCCATCAACTTCAACACTATTTATTTGACAATAAATAAGTCCTAGGATTTCCATCACTTTCATAGGGTAATAACCAGTCGAGACTTAACCTTGAACATAGAGTGACGTATTCACTAACTCTAGATGGCCAAACCCTAATACGTCATAACATTACTTTGTAGACGTTTGCTAGGCTAAGTTCAATCAAACATACCTGACATCCACCTTCAAACAAGTGAGTCTTCACGGCCCCTTTTTCTTTTCTGTTTTCTAACTTGGGGGAGAATTCAATGAATGCTTTTCAACTTCAAACTGTCTGACATTATGATAACTGTACGACGTAATGATTGCATGTTCTTTTCATTTCCCCAATCTGTGTATTCATGTTGATTCATGTTATATGCCTAAGTCCCACTATTAATTGGATTCAATTAGTTCATTCGAAACGATAGCTTGTGAATAGATCTATTTGGGTTGACAACCCTACTCTGACTTGGTCGCTCCAGTCATGACTCCATGGTTATAGTCAAGGGGTACATTTGTTATTCTTGTCATTCGGTGTTCTTGGGGAAGAACATCAGGAGTGGGTAAACAGTTAGTTTTGAATTCAAGGTTCATGTTCAATCTTTACAACAACAGTGTCAACAAACTAATATCAAGACAAGCAACACATTTTCCAAACATGTTTTCAAACAGTTCAGTGTCATTAAACCTGTGAAACTCACCAACAATTCTGTTGACTCTTTTTATTCTTGAATTCTCAGGTGATTAAAGACTGCAACTCCATGTTTTTCTGTTGTGATCCTGCTTGTCATATCATGGTCTGCCTGCTGTGTGTTCATGCATTTCATTTTGGAGATTTAGACGCATTACGCCTTAGGGTAGTTATGTTTATAAATCTCATAACTTGTCTTTTGGAAAACTTAACGTGTAACCACTACTCTATTTCCGCTGCCACGTTTTAGATGTTTAATTTAAATGTTTGAAACTTACATTTTCAGAAGACAAATGGTTTAATTAAATGTTCATTAGACGTCATCATTCATAACCATGACCATGATGCCAAATCAGTCACATGCCCACATTTAGTCATTTTCTCGGGGTGTGACAATTACATAGTCTAAGGGTTTAGATTACCCATCACATAAGCACATTGGAAATAGAACAAGTTATTGAAGCATGGGGTATGATACACATTGTCAAGCAATTGGTCAAGGATTAGGGTCATCTAACTTATCCTACTGAAGGGGCTTGGTCAATGAAAGTCAACAGAAAGTTGGACTACCCTTAGTTTCCTAATTTCATGCATTGACCTAAGGTTCATAGCTAGCATACAAGTTACATGGCAAAACATGGAAACAAGCATCACAAATTTAAGACAGCTGCGCACCGACTTTGTCTACTCAGGATCAGTGACTTATCATGTGAACTAGAACCCCTAACTACTTCCAATTCAAAGATAACCCACCAAGGTTTGTTTTCCAAAAAGAATCATCTAAAAAGGATGAGGAATGAGAAAGTTATGTTGTGTGCAAGTTGGACAAAATTTTCGGACATAATCTACCTGGCGTTTAGTATGTGACATAGAGTTCGGGTTGTTACTCATTACTACCTTTGAGTTAGATTCCAAAAATTTCCAGATCATTAATTTAGAATATGCACAACAACTTTTATGTTTTACCAAAATTTTAACTGTCCCGTTAACCTTGTCAAAAATCCCACGTAAGTACATGAGTTTATTTCCGGACAGAATTGCACACCCATTTTGTCCGGGACATTTGGGGTACCAAATGAGGTTCTTATTACGTGAGGTCGGTGCCATATGAAAGCTAAGACATATACCTAAGACACGGAAAAAGAATCATGCAATTTGGTTCATTTACAAGAGAGTTATGCCAATTAGAAGTTGACTAGGGTTTTTCAAAAACAGAACAGCAGCCAGAAATAACAACCCAACTTCCCGACTCCATAACTCGACCGTTACTTGGAATTAGACCACTAAATTTTCTAGATTACAAGTTCAATATACACCCAACAACTTTCATATTTCACTTTACACGAAATTTCCATGTTAGCATGCATAAACAACTGACACAAGACAGCCACTCAAATTCTTGGCAGTTCTGTGCACCAAACTTATGGTGCACGGATGGGTGACCAAAACAGATTCATTTGTTGCAAAAAAGGTGCCAAAAGAAACCTAATACATGTACTTTTCTTTTTCCACTGGAAACAGGTCCATTGCACTTGTCATAAAAAAATTATGTCCTTTCAAAGTTGACACATTTTTTCTGGACGAATCTGCCAGAATTTCGACTTTACAAAATCATGCGATTAGGGAATCAAAACTTACGGTTTGGTGTCTAGTCTTTTGCGATTACTCCCCAGGTGTTGTAGGAGTATTGTAGGCCTCCGTTTGTCCCTTGTAAGTGGCTTAAATTCGATCAAAGGGGATGGGGAGGGGCTGCCGTCGCAAGGGGAGAGGAGAGGAGGAATTAGGGTTTGTGGTGAGTTGTGGTTTTGCGCAAGAATGAGAGGGGGGGGGGGGGGTTATGTCCGGTTTTGGGGGTTTGGGATGGGCTTGGAGTGTTCTCCAAGTCTTAGGTAGGTTTAGGTCCATTAGTGGTCCTCAATTGCAAGTATGTTCGTTAAATGGATCGAATCGTAGGTTCTGGTGTCGTTAATAAGCGTAACTAAACTTAACTAACAATTTATATCAAATAATGCATGCAATTATTTTTTTCCTACACATATAATCAATTAAAGACATATAATTCACATAAGAACTAGTTAGAATCGATTCCTGTTATTCTTTGCGTTTGACGAATTTTGGTGATCAACCAGTGTGTAGGGGCAGACTCGGTAAAACAAGTGCACGTGAAACAGACGTGACATAAAACGACTAGTACACATTGGCAGGTCTTAACGGAAAGTTAACTGGGTTAACCTGGGAATTTTGCAGTTGTCACATCCTCCCCTTGTTACAGAAATTTTCGTCCCGAAAATTTGGTCGGTGTAGTCATGGGTTCTGCGAAAGGAAATAAAAATTTTCAGGGTCTTACATCATCCCCCTATTATGGAAATTTTCGTCCCGAAAATTTAGGTGTACCTTAACTATGATAAAGATGGTTGATCGAATAGGTGCGGGTACTTCTTTCGCATCTGGTCCTCACGTTCCCATGTGAACTCTGGTCCACGCTTAGATTGCCATCGAACCTTGACAATGGGGATCTTACTTCGTTTCAACGTTTTCTCTTCACGACCCATAATCTCCACGGGTTGTTCAATAAATCGAAGTTGTTCGTCGACTTGTAATTCCTCTAGTGGAACTATCAGTGTCTCATCAGCCAGACACTACTTCAGATTTGAAACGTGAAACACGTTTTGTACTCCTTCTAATTCTGGTGGCAAATCTAGACGGTAGGCCACCGTGCCTATCTTTTCGATGATCTTGAAGGGTCCCACATAGCGGGGATTTAACTTCCCACGCTTACCAAATCTTATCACGCCTTTCCAGGGTGAAACTTTTAGCAACACCATGTCGCCTTTTGGAATTCCAACGGTTTGCGACGCCTGTCGGCGTAGCTCTTCTGTCGATCTCTGGCATCCGCTAAACGGTTTCTGATTTGCACAATTTTCTCCGTGGTCTCGTGCACAATTTCGGGTCCAGTGAGTTGACTCTCACCTACCTCAGCCCAGCAGACCAGTGATCTGCATTTTTTTCCGTATAGCACCTCAAATGGCGCAGCCCCAATGCTTGTATGGTAACTGTTGTTATAGGAGAACTCAACAAGCGGTAGGTGAGTCTCCCAATTCTTTCCAAAATCCATTACACATGCTCTCAGCATGTCTTCGAGAGTCTGAATTGTACGCTCGGTCTGTCCATCCGTTTGAGGATGGTATGCAGTACTCATGTCGATTCGGGTACCCATGGCGGCTTGTAGAGATCTCCAAAATTTGGAAGCGAATCGTGGGTCTCGATCAGAGATGATGGATAGTGGGACACCATGAATTTTTACTATGTCCTTCACGTATATATGCGCAAGTTTATCTGTCTTGTCAGTTTCTCTCATGGGCAAGAAGTGGGCAGACTTTGTCAATCTGTCGACTATTACCCATATCATATCATTACCTGCTGGGGAACGAGGCAGCCCAGTAATGAAGTCCATGGAGATATCCTCCCATTTCCATCCTGGGATCCTTGGCTGCTGGAGTAGTCCTTGATAACGGTTTGTCGCGACCGTTACAAATCCCCAACTTAATTAAGATTTGCAGTAGCGGTAAGCTAGGGTATCGAACCAAGGGAGTTGGTGGTTGTTAGCGACTCTAATTATCTAACCTAGAATATTGTCACTACCCTAAGTTATACTACTAAGCTAACTTAACCTAATTAATTAACTAAAGTGCCTCTTAGCTGTTTTGATGGAATTTAGTTGACTTAACACTAGAATGATTAACACTAAACTAGCAAACTAACAACTGATTGGTTTTTCTTATATTACTAAAAAGCAATTACTTTAGGATCCGGATTAGTGAATTACTGATTTCTCTCGTCGGGAATCTAACCTAGAAATCACATAGACATGATTGTGTTCTTATTTAACCAACCTAAACAATTAATTATCCTGCACATACTAAGTATAGTCCTAGAGCTATGCTCAGAGAGGTAGTCCAGGAGCGGGGGGTACGTACACGACAAACAATCAGAATCAATTGATCAAACAAACACTAGAATCAATGATTGTCACATATCACAATTCTATCTAACAATTAAGAACCCTAGATGAGAATCAATAAAAAACTAACCGTTCACCCAAGTAATCACGAAGGGTTTAGCCTACAATCATTGAAACAAACAAAAGAAAATAATATTTCTCCTTCTCTTAATTTCCTGCAAATATCCTAAGAGCCAAAAGGCTCTCTTTTGCCTTCTTGCGGCTACTATTCCAGCCGTCCCTCTGATGTCAATTCCTCCTAATTGCCGTCCCCTTTTAAAGAAAAACCCTTCCACCTTTTAATTATCATCCGCCTCTCTCTAATCTCTCGGCCCACCTTTTAATTCATGTGATATTCGAAATGATAAAACAGTTAATTTTGCGCAGCCCATATGAAGCTTTGTTTGTAGCCCATTTCCACGTGCAACTCTTGAACATTTAATTCCTCACGTGAGCTGCTCCATCCATTTATTTTCTACATCACAAAGAAAGCCATGATTTTTAACCATATAAACATAAATTAATATTTACATAAAATAAATACTAGTCATATACTGAAACACCGGCGTCTTTTTAATACATTAATTCCAAACAAAATCGAATCTAAAATTCATTAAAAATTAGTCATGAACCTTGACTCGTTAACTCGTTACAACTCGGGTTCACCTAATTATATTAATTAAGCACATTTACAACCCAACACATTAAGTACGACAAACGACTAAAGTAATATATTTTTAGACTCACCTGGGTGTATTTAAGTAGTGATTAATAAAAATAATATGCACTTTTAAGACTCTCATCACATCCCCACACTTATCTTTTTCCGTCTCGGAAAAACTGCCATGGAATCATAATTGGGAAATCAATCTCATAAACATATGACTTTTTAATTTGTCCACCAATTCAATTCCACAAACCATAATGTAATCACATGGACTAACTGTAATTGTCAGTATTTCGGTCCGACTAAACCCAACCACTGACCTTTTGTTTTGCCCCCAAAGTGTTTATAATTTACCGAATATATTGTACCAGTCTGCCTATGTGTCCCACATTTAGAAAGTTCAAGTTCAACCTAGTCCCGAATCAAATTCAGTCAAAGTAAAGGGTATTTAAGATGATATTTATATATTTTTCCCACCCACCTTTAAACCAGATACTCATATGTCCATAGAATGATGGATAGCGAAGTTTTTGAGCATTTATTTCTCTAATTTGCTATATTTTTCTTCTTTTTTTTTCTTTTTTCTTTTTTCTATTTTTTTCTTTTTTTTTCTTTTTTTTCTTTTTTTTCCTCTTTTTTATGTATATATATAATTGGTTAATTTTAACTATGATTACCAACGAACATCATCAGAGGTACTCGTTGCGAGATGCTATCCCCAAACTCGTACGTGAGTATTTTGCCCGCGAGATCCAGGACATCATCAGAGGGACGCACCACGGGATACTATCCTTAGTTTGTACATGAGTATTTTGTCCCTTCACTCTAAAATTATTAACCAATTTATTACCTAATATGCTCAAAGATGGAAGGATGGGGCGCCGTTATTTCTCGGATTTGCTTTCGCAAAAAGATCATAACGTGCCAGGTTATTCTAAGGACATATAAGTCTCTAATTTAAAGTGGTCTTTTTCCTCCTAATCATCAGTTTCAATCTCCCTATCACCCTAAAGTGGAAACCCACTAGCAGACTGATTTAATTACATATTTATACAACAATAAACACAAAGGGATTATTAAGCTATTCCTAAGTCAGTTGAGCCTACCGACACATCACAGATTAGTCATGTTTTTCATTCTCTCCTTTTCTACCACTTTTCCCTTTTCTTTCTATATTTTGATTGAAAACCGATTTCCAATTGTACTATCATTTTCCATGATTTGCAAGTTAATCCAAAGACATTTTTCAATTTTTCTATTTTTTTTTTGATTTTTTTTACTCAAAAAAAAAATAATAAAATAAAATAAAATAAACACACACTAAAATAAACACAAAACCTGTTATTCCCCTCCCCACACTTGAGTGACACATTGTCCTCAATGTGTTAAAAAGAACAACAAAAATAAATAAGAAATAAAACAAATAAAATAAAAATAAATAAGAATAGGAAACGTACCAGATTCGAGCAATAAAAATAAAGCAAAAATATCTGGCACCTGAGAGTGTCGCGTGTCGCGACGATTCACTCCACCTCCCTCGCGGGTCGCGAGGGATGGTATTCACAGGAAATTAAAAAAAAATTCTTTTTTTTTCAGCCCAAGTTCCAATATATTTATAAAAGCGACATACCTGGAACCTCGTTTTGCTCAACTCCATTACCCAAAACCGATCTGATTCCTAAAAAACACAAAAACACAACCACACAAAACATAAAATATAACAAATAAAAATAAAACCTACCACTGGGTTGCCTCCCAGAAAGCGCTAAATTTACGGTCTTCAGCCAGACCATACCTCATTTGCCTCACGGTGGCTTCTGTCCACATTTACCGACCACCTTACCGATGTAAGCTCGGTGTTTGACATTCCTTTTCGGTTTTTTCAATCCATGCTTACCGAGCACATTACCGATCCACGCTCGGTAGTTCACACTTCTCTTAAAATTTTTCTTTAGACTCGACCTGTGAAAGATATTAAATTGAAAATTAAAAGCAACTTTATCATGGATCGAACACTTACCTTTAGAATTTCCCACGTGTGCTCTATAATTAATATATCGCATCCAAGCTTGCACTTTCACACATGGCACCTCCAAATCATCACTGCGGAGCTTCTTGAGTTGTATTTGGCCAACATCATCTTCTGCCACCTTCCTATTTTTCAGCGGCTTTTCTTCAGTTACCTGCACAATAAATAAAGAAGAAGGGTTAAAAGTACTTGTCGGGATCTCAACCTCCTGCTCATCTACTACATCTTCAACCACGTTCGCACAACCAACTAGTTCCGCATCACTCACAACCACTAATTTTGCTTCCTCAACAACCTCAACCTTTGAAAGCACATATTCTCGCTCAACCTCCTCAATCACCACATCAGTCGCCTCCCAAACTTCTTCTTCTTTGGGTGGTTGTTCCCATGATTCGATTTCTTGATTGGCCATGTCTTCCGCCAGTTGTGCCACTTGCTTTGACAATGCCTCGTGCCTCTCTTCTTGGATATCAAATTTTTTCTCCATTCTCTTTAGGGCCTCCAGAATTTCACTGAGTTGAGCACTAACTTCTTCCCTTTGATCATGCTGTGGGTCCACATAATCACATAAAGCTTCTTGGTAGTCACCCTGATCGTAACCTTGATTAGACATGTTTGCTTCATACCCACCATCATAGTACTCTTGTGGCTCATATTGGGAATATACTTGGTCAAAATCATCAAATTCCTGTTGAGCCTCGTATGTCGGTTGAGAATAGTTGTTCCCATATCCATCATTATATCCTACAAATGGTGTAAAGTTAGAATTATAATTATTATTAGAATAAACATCATGATTTAAATAATTATAATTATTGGATTGAGAATATTCCTGATTGTATGACTGAGATCCCTGATATTGATGATATGATCGTGGATCGTCATACTCCTCCTCATCTTCCGAGTCCTCGACGATCCTGATCCCGTAAGGCAGTGTCGGGAAAAATTTGATTCTGTGAAATCTACTCCCGCAATTGTAGCACTTTTCTTCCTTAACCATGATTATCTCAAAGCACCTGCAAACAAACAAAAACAACGAAACCAAATGCGTAGCACTGATCTAAACAATAAATTAGATGCACTGGAATCGAAATTGGCAACTCAGACAATTTTTATGATCTTTTTTCTTTTCTTTTTTTTTTGAAATTAAACGAAATTAATAAAAATTAAAAATTGCAAAAAAATTAAAAAAAATTTTGGTTTTTTTTTTTTGACTAGACAAGCAAAATTAAAATTGCAGAAACAAAAAGAAAATATTTTTCCGTTTTTTTTTTTAGTAAAACGAACAAAGCAAAAAAATTAACTAAAAAAAAACTAGAATCACTAACAAGCGCACGTACTCCCCGGCAACGGCGCCAATTTGATAACGGTTTTCGCGACCGTTACAAATCCCCAACTTAATTAAGATTTGCAGTAGCGGTAAGCTAGGGTATCGAACCAAGGGAGTTGGTGGTTGTTAGCGACTCTAATTATCTAACCTAGAATATTGTCACTACCCTAAGTTATACTACTAAGCTAACTTAACCTAATTAATTAACTAAAGTGCCTCTTAGCTGTTTTGATGGAATTTAGTTGACTTAACACTAGAATGATTAACACTAAACTAGCAAACTAACAACTGATTGGTTTTTCTTATATTACTAAAAAGCAATTACTTTAGGATCCGGATTAGTGAATTACTGATTTCTCTCGTCGGGAATCTAACCTAGAAATCACATAGACATGATTGTGTTCTTATTTAACCAACCTAAACAATTATTTATCCTGCACATACTAAGTATAGTCCTAGAGCTATGCTCAGAGAGGTAGTCCAGGAGCGGGGGGTACGTACACGACAAACAATCAGAATCAATTGATCAAACAAACACTAGAATCAATGATTGTCACATATCACAATTCTATCTAACAATTAAGAACCCTAGATGAGAATCAATAAAACACTAACCGTTCACCCAAGTAATCACGAAGGGTTTAGCCTACAATCATTGAAACAAACAAAAGAAAATAATATTTCTCCTTCTCTTAATTTCCTGCAAATATCCTAAGAGCCAAAAGGCTCTCTTTTGCCTTCTTGCGGCTACTGTTCCAGCCGTCCCTCTGATGTCAATTCCTCCTAATTGCCGTCCCCTTTTAAAGAAAAACCCTTCCACCTTTTAATTATCATCCGCCTCTCTCTAATCTCTCGGCCCACCTTTTAATTCATGTGATATTCGAAATGATAAAACAGTTAATTTTGCGCAGCCCATATGAAGCTTTGTTTGTAGCCCATTTCCACGTGCAACTCTTGAACATTTAATTCCTCACGTGAGCTGCTTCATCCATTTATTTTCTACATCACAAAGAAAGCCATAATTTTTAACCATATAAACATAAATTAATATTTACATAAAATAAATACTAGTCATATACTGAAACACCGGCGTCTTTTTAATACATTAATTCCAAACAAAATCGAATCTAAAATTCATTAAAAATTAGTCATGAACCTTGACTCGTTAACTCGTTACAACTCGGGTTCACCTAATTATATTAATTAAGCACATTTACAACCCAACACATTAAGTACGACAAACGACTAAAGTAATATATTTTTAGACTCACCTCGGTGTATTTAAGTAGTGATTAATAAAAATAATATGCACTTTTAAGACTCTCATCAGTCCTGACGACTTCTGGTACTCGACCTTGACTTTAGAGCAGGTTAAGCACTTTTTGACATATAAGGCAATGTCTGCCTTCATGTTGGGCCACCAGTAGACTAGCTTCAGGTCCTGGTACATTTTGTCGGACCCTGGGTGCACAGAGTAGCGAGACTTGTGTGCTTCATCCATGACCAATTCCCGTAAGTTACCGTAATGAGGCACCCAGACCCGATTCTTATAGTAGCGTAGGCCATCGGCCTTGACCTCCGACTCGCCATCAATTCCCCGAAGCGATTCAGCATCAAAGTTCTCCTGTTTTAGGGCCTCCCTTTGCGCGTCTCGGATTCTATCCGGCAGTTCAGTGTGAATGGTCATTTGCAAGGCTCGCACCCGTCGTGGCTTTATGTGCTCCTTTCTGCTCAACGCATCTGCCACCACGTTGGCCTTGCCTGGATGATATTTAATTGCCAGATCGTAGTCATTTAACAGTTCAACCCATCGACGTTGCCTCATGTTCAGATCCTTCTGCTCGAAGATGTGCTGCAAACTCTTGTGGTCCATGTATATGGTGCACTTAGTACCATATAAGTAATGTCGCCAAATCTTTAAAGCGAACACTACTGCTCCCAATTCCAAATCGTGAGTGGTGTAATTTCTCTCATGAGTCTTCAATTGCCTAGACCCGTATGCGATCACCTTATCTCTTTGCATTAGGACACATCCAAGGCCTTGTATGGACGCATCGTAGTAGAGCGAGAAGTCGTCCACACCGTCAGGCAATGATAATATAGGTGCCGAGCATAACTTTTCCTTCAATGCCTGAAACGCGTTTTCTTCTTTGTCGCCCCATCTGTATTGGACTCCCTTTTGCATTAGGGCAGTCAGGGGTTGTGCCAGTTGGGAGAAACCTTGGATGAATCGCCGGTAGTAACCAGCCAAACCGAGGAATTGACGAATTTCGGTTGGGGTTCGAGTCGTCGACCAATTCTTGATTGCCTCGACTTTCGAAGGATCGACGTGAATCCCCTTTTCATTAACTAGATGTCCCAAAAATTGGACCTCCCTGATCCTGAAATCGCACTTTGAGAATTTTGCGTAGAGTTGCTCCTTACGTAACAAATTCAAAATTAGTCGCAGGTGTTCCTCATGTTCTTTTTTGGACTTGGAGTAGATCAAGATGTCGTCGATAAAGACAATGACGAATTTATCCAAATAGGGCTTGCAGACACGGTTCATGAGGTCCATGAACAGTGCTGGCGCGTTGGTTAGGCCAAAGGGCATAACCATGAACTCATAATGGCCGTACCGAGTCCTAAAGGCCGTCTTCTCTATGTCCTCTTCACGGAGCGTAGTTGATGGTAACCAGATCTTAGATCGATTTTCGAATAGTAGCTTGATCCTTGTAATTGGTCGAAGAGGTCGTCAATTCGAGGTAGAGGGTAACGATTCTTGATGGTTACCTTGTTCAGCTCGCGGTAATCGATGCACATGCGGAACGTTCCATCCTTCTTCTTAACGAATAGGACTGGGGCTCCCCATGGTGAAGAGCTGGGCCTAATGAAGCCTTTATCCAAAAGCTCTTGGAGTTGAGTTGACAACTCGTTTAGCTCACTTACTGCTAATCGGTAGGGGGCTTTGGCGATCGGAGCAGAACCTGGCGCAAGGTCGATTCCGAATTCCACTTGACGGAATGGAGGTAGGCCGGTAGATCATCGGGGAACACATCTGCGTAGTCTCTAACCACGTGTAAATTCTCTATCTTCTTTTCCTCGTGTGTTTTATCGGTGACTGTCGCCAGGATTGCGACATGCCCTCTCCTGAGGCACTTCTGCGCCTTAAGGTATGATATGATTCGAGTCACGGCACTGGATTTCTCTCCTTGGACATTAAGTACTTTCCCGTCTGGAAAAGGTATTTTTATAACCTTCTCCTAGCATAAAATTTCGGCTCTGTTCTTGGACAACCAATCCATACCTACTATGATATCGAAACTACCAATAGTAAAAGGTAACAGATCTATGCCTAGTTTGTGGCCCGAAATTTCTAAGGTGCAGTTTTCTACTAAGTGTGTTGTATCTACTAGTTTGCCATTTGCTAGTTCAACAGTATACTTAGCACTTAAGGGTGTGTGTTTGGCCTTGATAAGTTTGCAAAACTTAAAGGAAATAAAACTTCTTTCTGCGCCCGAATCAAACAAGACGTTCGCAAAGTAATTATTGAGGAGAAACTTACCCGTTATAACATTGGTATCATTCCTGGCTTCTCCTGTATTCATGACGAACGCGCGACCACGCCCGTTGTTACCACCACCATTGTTCCCGCCGTTTCCGTTGTTGTCACGGTTATTGTTGTTGCCGGAGTTGTTGTTTCTCTTCTTCAGTTGGGGACAATCTTTCTTGATGTGGCCTTGTTTCCCGCACTCGAAGCAGCCACGCGGGTTTTCATTGGTGTTGTTGTTGTTTCGCTTCTGAAGCTCGCCCCAGCAATTCTTAGCTTCATGGCCGGGCTTGCCACACCGTTCACAGTTGCCACTCGCCCTACAGTTGCCGGAGTGGTGAATGTTGCATCGGTTACAGAAGGGTAATTTCCCTTTATAGCCACCTTGGCCTTGACCACTGCTGCCTTGGCCACCATTGTTGTTACGGTTCTGGTTGTTTCCACTGTGGTTGTTTCCATTATAACCACCCCTGGAGTGGTCATGACGCTTGTTGGAGTGATGGGAGTTTGAAGACCTCCCCGCAGAATTTCCAGCCCCGGTGTTAACCGGTTCTTCTTCGCGCTTCCTTTTCCCGTCAAGGGCCGTCTTGGGGGTCTTCTTGGGCGGTAGAGTCCCCTGCTCTACAGCTTGGTCAGTCAGTTTGTGCGCCAGTCGAATCGCCTGTTGCACGTTGGCGGGGTTTGAAGCAGTGACCATGCCCTTGATCTGTGGAACGAGGCCGTCCACGAAACGCTCAATCCTCTTGTAATCAGAATCCACCATGGTTGGGCACAAAACTGAGTACTCGTGTTAGCGAGCAGTGTAGTCTTCAATCTCAGAACCTGTCATCTTTGAGTTGTGAAACTCAACTTCCAATCTCTTTACCTGGTCACGGGGACAATATTCCTCCATGAGTGCGTCCTTGAACGCCTGCCATGTCATAGCATTGGCAGCATTTAGTCCGAGCATCTGGACTTGGGTATTCCACCAAGTAAGGGCGGAGTCTTCTAGAGTGCCAGTTGCATACTTCACTCGGTCGCCGTTAGGGCAGTTGCACATGGAGAAAACTTTCTCTGACTTTTCCAGCCAACGGAGCAAACCCACTGCCCCTTCAGTGCCCTTGAACATCATGGGTTTGCACCCCATGAATGATTTGAACGAACATTGGTTTTGTCCTGGATTCATTATGAAAGCTCACTTTAGAATTTCTACCCTTGGGTAACAAGGTTTGATTTTAGAGGAATGGAAGAAAAGAGAAAAAAAAATATACCCTATATTCATTTTATCGATTCTTTACTTACCGTTGTTATGGTTGTCGTTGTTCTGGTTCGTTAGGGCCGCGGCAATCCCCTGGTTGATTAGGTTCTGAATTTGAGCCGGTGTCATCGGCTGAGGGTTGCCCGCGTTGTTGTTTGGTGTAACGTGACGTGGAGGCATAAATCTGATAAACACATGATCATTAATGAATTAATATGTCCATATTACGTTCATCATGAAATCTCTTAATCGGTAAATTGATAATTGTCTCAAACAATCATAGATAAAATGCAAGAAAGGAATTTAAATTTTCATAATATCCATTATAAAAAAAAATCCACTACAAGCAAAGATCATCACAAACGCAACCATAACATTTACAAAAACATCCAGAATTTGTTATGTCTAATAGTAGTAAGTGGAATAAGGTAGAATAACGGAGGGCCTAAGAATCTGTGACATCCGACTCGCCATCCGACTCGTTGGGGTGATCCTCCTCGGCTTCTTGGAATTCTTCCTCCTCTGGTTCCTCTTCAGGTTCCTCTTCAGGTTCCTCTTCAGGTTCCTCTTCTGGTTCCTCTTCTGGGTCCTCTTCCATTGGAGCGACCTCTTGGATAGGCTGAGCGGGCAGGGGTAATCCCAGTTGGGCGTATAGGCTGCGATCTGGGCCCCTTGGTTTGCTATAGTCGCCTGCTGTTCATTCAACCTGACCTGCTGAGCTTGGATGGTTGCTTCGGCCTCAGCAAGACGACCACTGATATCGTAGATGGTACCTGCCCACCCGTTGACTTCGTGTGCTAGGTCATTGTGGCCTTTTCTTGTGACCATGTCTTCGCGCACGCTCGCTATGCTATTTCGTGCCTCGTCGCAGTGTTGGTCCATCCTGCGTAGGATATACTCCAGACCCGCGAGTAATCCGGTAACGACCTTCCATATGGGAAAAGGAGGAATGGGGACCTCGGCTTCCAACATCCGCAATGAGCTGAGTATCCAAAACATAGAGGGTTTAACCCAATGGAAATCGCCTGCGTTACAGTTATGAAAGGTGAGGTGGCGCTCGGCCTCGAAGTCGGCCTGGGTGTAAGAAGTTGGGTTGGTAGAGGGTCCTTCCTGACGCGATGCCTCTTCCCTTACTTGCTTCTTTCCTCTAGTGTTGTCGGAAGGTGCCATCTTTGAGGATTTCCCAGGTAAGTGGTTGCAAAACAAAGAAATGCAAAACAAAGAAAGCACTAAGTAAGTCCTTCTATTCTTGGCAAGCGGGGAAAGAAAAAGAAAAAAAATTGGCTTTTTGGGAGACCATTAATTTGAAAGTTGCAATCACGCTCTGTTCGGATTACAGTCTAGAGCAAATTTTTTTTTTTGGTAAAATTGAATTGCCTAGTTCGCTGTAATCAATGGCTCTGATACCAATCTGTCACACCCCCAAATTACCACTAACGGAGTTTTACCGTGTGGGGTGTGAGTACAGACCAGGACCCGAGTTAGTGATTGTAACAACCCATTCATTCCATAATTATAATAAAATAAATGCATCAAACATTCATTAGAAAACCATAATTTAGATGTGTAACGCAGCGGAAAGTAAGATGCGCAAAACACGCGCCCAATAGTTTTAAGTAAGATCAACGCATGCAGTGTTGAGAAGATAAAAAAAAATGTTTGTCTCCCAAAGTAAAAGTTTGAAAAGAAAACAAAGCCAAGGGGTAACCCGCCACACCTACCAATAACAGAGTGAACTCCTAGCGACCCGTACAAAAGTAGGGTAAAACCAAGTGTCAGCTAATGCTGGTGAGTTCACGAAAGAAATATATTTCATGTACTAAGTATGTAGATATAAATAATAGGCATTAATAGAATTGAATACTATCGTAGGTAGCTAGCCTAGTTGTCATGTCCATTAGGAAGTTCGCAACCGAAGCTGACTAAATGCATGTAGGGAATACCTACACGTTTTGCCTCCCCTGTGTCCATCTGTACACAGAAGTTTTGGCTGACATTAACTCCGTCCGACCTCCAGTCAGGTGGGCATCCCGTGTACCGCAGAGCGAGGGTTGTCAATCCTCAGTAGTACTACTAAACGTCACCATGCTATTTACACTATATTAACGGTCCGATTATGTGAGGTCTTTACTAGATGGGCTATCCTATGACATGTGATAGTTACTTATTCAATTACATTAACGAGTGTTTTGTAAGTTATCATATAACTCGTAAGAAAAGCGGATCACTACCCAAACGGGGTATGATCTAATTTGGAGTGTGAAACTCACCTTAGGGAGCGCTGCTACGAGAAGCCGCACTTGAGCCAAGTGCTACGCGTTTCGAATCGAGGGTAAGACCTAAGAGCGAGGTCTAGGAGTTAGTCGTGTCCCGAGGGCAAAAGTGTTTCGTGTGTACTAGTGGAAAACAAAGTTGCCTATGACCTATCACAAAGCAAGTTTGACTTTGACCATTTGACCTTGACAGTTTACTTTGACCCGACGTGCTGACCCATGACTCAATGGTTGATCAAGTAGAAAATACCTTATGAACGTGTGATAGAATTCATGCAAATCATACGAGAGTTGGTGTCCTAGTATCATGCTACTAAGGTGGTGAAGGTGACACATACCAAGCAACTAGGACTATGATGACTACTACACCCGTACGGTACGAGGTCAACGAGTCAACCTCCTACAGTCTTGCCATTCCCACAAAGTGGGGACCTAGGACTTTTATTTATGTAAATTACATAGTCTAAGGGTTTAGATTACCCATCACATAAGCACATTGGAAATAGAACAAGTTATTGAAGCATGGGGTATGATACACATTGTCAAGCAATTGGTCAAGGATTGGGGTCATCTAACTTATCCTACTGAAGGGGCTTGGTCAATGAAAGTCAACAGAAAGCTGGACTACCCTTAGTTTCCTAATTTCATGCATTGACCTAAGGTTCATATCTAGCATACAAGTTACATGGGAAAACATGGAAACAAGCATCACAAATTTAAGACAGCTGCGCACCGACTTTGTCTACTCAGTATCAGTGACTTATCATGTGAACTAGAACCCCTAACTACTTCCAATTCAAAGATAACCCACCAAGGTTTGTTTTCCAAAAAGAATCATCTAAAAAGGATGAGGAATGAGAAAGTTATGTTGTGTGCAAGTTGGACAAAATTTCCGGACAGAATCTACCTGGAGTTTAGTATGTGACATAGAGTTCGGGTTGTTACTCATTACTACCTTTGAGTTAGATTCCAAAAATTTCCAGATCATTAATTTAGCATATGCACAACAACTTTTATGTTTTACCAACATTTTAATTGTCCCGTTAACCTTGTCAAAAATCCCACGTAAGTACATGAGTTTATTTCCGGACCGAATTGCACACCCATTTTTTCCGGGACCTTTGGGGTACCAAATGAGGTTCTTATTACGTGAGGTCGGTGCTATATGAAAGCTAAGACATATACCTAAGACACGGAAAAAGAATCATGCAATTTGGTTCATTTACGAGAGAGTTATGCCAATTAGAAGTTGACTAGGGTTTTTCAAAAACAGAACAGCAGCCAGAAATAACAACCCAACTTCCCGACTCCATAACTCGACCGTTACTTGGAATTAGACCACTAAATTTTCCAGATTACAAGTTCAATATACACCCAACGACTTTCATATTTCACTTTACACGAAATTTGTGACGCCCACTTCCAGACTTGGCTCCAGAAGGGGTCACTAATCGGATTTACTCATGAACACAAGGTAATAACAGAGATTACTAAGCAGCGGAAATTTTAAACTTTTATTTAATTGCCAAGTACTACAAAGTAAGAGATAATTTACATAAGGAAATACTATCTGTCACTACGTTTTATTGCTATAACTATGCCAGCTTGCCAACACCCTCCTTCCGTCCGATAGCTTGCCCGTCTAATCCCTTATCACCAGGGCCTTCTCATAACTAGTCGAAGCCTCACCCTGACCTGACATACATACGTTTTTGGAAAAGGTCAGCTTACGCTGGTGAGTTCTATATTTTAAAAGCTTTACCTCGGTGTGAGGTTTAAAACCCTTGGACCTGCAAGATCCCTTTTTCACAGACAATTAACAAAGTATAATATATATCACAATTATATAATACACAATATTCCTTAACAGGAAACACTCCCTAGAAAACCATTTATCCTGCTATCCCTTCCTACAATCCCAACATTTATTACTAGTGTAACCCTGCTAATGTTGAAAAACCGAGGTGGTGGGCAAATACCTTGGTTGCGGAAGCGGATCGAGTCTTTGTGAAACTCGTTTTTGAGAAAACAAATGAACACCCGGATATGAACACGATGGTGTTTGAGATGTGATGATGATGATGAGCAAATCTAGCATAAACATGGATATGAAGAACAAGATAGATCGATGATAAACAACATGGAATGATAGATAAATAAAGATAACCGAAAGATTACATTTTACCTACCCCACGCATTCCCGGGTATCATGAACTTACTAGGTGAGTTCATGAACCCTCGACAAGCTTCAAAGAACCATGACTAACTCTCTCTCAAAGTATCACTCATCATCAAGTCTTTCACATGAGAAAGACTTGCTATATATACTACAAACTCACTAAGGGCATAATAGTAAAACTACCAACTAGTGACAATATTTAAACAATAAATAATATTCACTAGAGCCATCTTCTTTAGTTGAGTCTTGTGTCTTGAGTTGTCATGTTCTTCACCGTGTTGTCGGGACGGTAGACGTTAAGTGGCCGTTGAGTATTGATCACATCTATCCAAATCATGTTGGCTCGGTATCTCGATTCCCAACAATCTCCCCCTATTTGGTAGATGGTATACTCAACACTTGTGAAATTGGTTCTTGTATTCTTGCAACTTGACTTCAAAGAAAATCTTCATGTAGTTTCAAGTCTTTTGTTCTTCAATTCTCCTTTGTGAAGCTCCCCCTACAATAAACATTCTTCAACCCCCTGACCATGGGCTTGTAATGCATAGGGTGTTTACAAATTTCAACACAATGGCAATATACTTGAGGACTATGTCATAACTCAAGTTGCCAAAATTGTTGAAAGTAAGCAATATAAAGGATCTATGAAAAACTCGAGAATTAACTCCACAATTCAACCATCTTGAAATACTTGGCCGAATACCAAACCAATGCTTTGCACGAAGATAAACCACTTCTTTTTGTGCTAATAATCTTGCCTCGATTTTTACCATAATGGCAATGTCGCAACTGTTACGGCTTGAGGACGCTTCGAAGATTAAAAATCACGTTTGCTTTGCTCATGGATTGCAACAAGTCTCATCACATATACTCCCCCTAGACTTTTGCAACCAAGCAAAATAATGAACATATTCTGTTGTAGTCAAAACCCATAAAACAACCTTTTCAACAAAATGCCCTTGGAATTCAATAAGCCAAAATCCAACAGTAGCTAACCCATCTTCATTTTTCATGTAGAAAACCCAAACTTGTGCACATCCTTAGTCTTCAATATTGCTTCTAAACACGTCTGCTTATAACGAAGCAAGAATAAAAAAATAAGAATAGCTTGGTATCTACGATGTACCTTATTGTACGATTCATCAAGGTTGCATTGGATAATCATGGCTTCATTGAGGTTTGTTGTGGTTGTAGGTTGACAAAAAAAATAAATAATAACAGTAGCTCACTATTATAATCATCCAAAATCTGTCTTCATATCAATTCTGGCCCAAACAAATGAATTTCGCAGCCCAAATGAATTGAGAATAAGCAGCAGCCCAACATAAGAATAACCAAGCCCAATTGTGGTTTGTGAGGTGATCCAGCCTGTTCCTTTAAAAAAAAAGGAAACCCTAATAGTGAACTGTGGAAACATTACACGTACCAGAGAAAGAAAATGCGCCTCTTTCTTCTTTCTTTCATTCTGTCGACGAGAGATAAACAACCGGCGACCCTCATGACCATTTCCGGCGAGTGATGGCTGACAGAAGTGTAAGCATCGGCGGCCTTAAGGACGATTACCAGTTAATCGATCGTGAATAGAAGAGAAGGCCAGCGACTGGAGAAGAACATAAGCCAGTATCCGGTGACTTGTTGGCGAACAGATACGGGATTCGGTCGAACAGAAGCCATTTCCGGTTGAAATCAAAGTTCCGGTTGGTTCTCGTTTTTCCGGTTGAATCCAAGTTTTGCGTTTGAAGACAGTTTTCCGGTTGAACTAGGGTTCCGGTTGAAGTCTCCGGTTGAGCACAGATCCGGTTGAATGTGAAACTTCCGGTTGAACTTTCCGGTTCACTTCACTTTCCGGTTGAACACGGATTTCCGTCTGAACTTTCTTGAACCGGAACATTTGTTTTTCCGTTTGAAGGTTGGAGCGGAACGGTGTTTCCGGTTCGATCATATTTCCGGTTGAACTTCACAACCCGGTAGAGCTTCTCAGATCTGTTTAACAGTTTCGTTTCTGATTGAATCTGTGACTTCCGGCGGAGTTCACGTTCTCCGTCATCAGTTGATATGATTGAGAACCATGGCTTCGAACATAAACCAGGATTCTTTAACAGATTTCCAACTTGTCACCTTTCACCTTAAGAAACCCTAATATGGATCTGTGAACAACATGTTTGAACACACTTTAACCCATATCGAAGCATTTTCCTCGATCCCTTGACATCGTCTTTGAACCGAACAGAAACGGATATACGAACGATCTCGAGCTGCAGTCTCGTGTTCGTGTTTCTGAGTTCATCATCTTCTTTAATTAAACCTGTAACTCACTCACTATTTTTGTATATTTTTGTTCTTCTAATTTTCAAGAGAGAGAGAGAGTACAATAGTTGACTTTGAAAAGAGTGAATGTAGGGATTGGACATGTAGGTTGCTTGTTGACAGAAAAGTAAATGGATAATAGAATGAGTTTAGTAAAAGTATACTTTGTTTTGTGAGACTCAATAAAAAGTGAGTAAGACAAAACTCAAAAGCTTAAAAAGCAAGTTGAATTTTACACACATACAGACAAAGTATGATGTGATAAAAGAATATTCACATCTTTTGAGGTTTTCTTGAGATCTACAATCAAAAGCAATTTTGATCATGAATTTGAATTTGAAGAAATATGCATACGTAAAATATGCAGGAAGTTCATGTTTGAGGCTAGATTTTGACAAACTTGGAATATCATATAAATCTAATTGTGTATCAAGATTTAAACACAAACACTCAAGAAAATTTACTTTCGATGACTCAAGAATGATACATGAACAAATAGATCTTGACTATTCTAAGAAAGAAAAATTCAAGGATCTTTTTCACGAAAACTTTGAAAGACATGGAGGGGAGTTCAAAATCTTTCTAAAAAGTTTACATCTCCATTTGTTTACAAAAACAAGCATATGAACACAAAGTTGAGATATCAACCGTGAGGTTGCATTATCTCGACCGTGGCTCTGATGCCAATTGAAAAACCGAGGTGGTGGGCAAATACCTTGGTTGCGGAAGCGGATCGAGTCTTTGTGAAACTCATTTTTGAGAAAACAAATGAACACCCGGATATGAACACGATGGTGTTTGAGATGTGATGATGATGATGAGCAAAGCTAGCATAAACATGGATATGAAGAACAAGATAGATCGATGATAAACAACATGGAATGATAGATAAATAAAGATAACCGAAAGATTACATTTTACCTACCCCACGCATTCCCGGGTATCATGAACTTACTAGGTGAGTTCATGAACCCTCGACAAGCTTCAAAGAACCATGACTAACTCTCTCTCAAAGTATCACTCATCATCAAGTCTTTCACATGAGAAAGACTTGCTATATATACTACAAACTCACTAAGGGCATAATAGTAAAACTACCAACTAGTGACAATATTTAAACAATAAATAATATTCACTAGAGCCATCTTCTTTAGTTGAGTCTTGTGTCTTGAGTTGTCATGTTCTTCACCGTGTTGTCGGGACGGTAGACGTTAAGTGGCCGTTGTGTATTGATCACATCTATCCAAATCATGTTGGCTCGGTATCTCGATTCCCAACAAATGTATAAGCAGAGAAACCATCTTTGCCGACTGCCGAGTTTACCCTTCTAGGGTATTCCCTATAACGGTCAGTCGCCCTGCTTTCCCTTATTTGCTAACTGCCGAGTTTACCCTTCTAGGGCATTCCCTGTAACGGACAGTTGCACCGCCTTCCCCTATTTGCTAACTGCCGAGTTTACCCTTCTAGAGCATTCCCTATAACGGACAGTAGCTTTTTCCCCCTTCTATTTGTAGTGGTCTCCAATCCCTTTGAGCAACACTACCTCCTAACTCCCCCTTCTGTACTACTGCCTGCCCCTAGTTAAATACCCAAGTGACTTAAGATTATTAGTAAACAGTGATAAGGTCTTCATATACTGCAACAAGTGGACATCCCCCAATTTACCATTGGTGTATGTATACATGGCGTATCCTCCACACTTCTGATATACCGGGTAACTAATATTATTATGCTTATATATAGGAAGTACCAGCGGCGTATCCACCACATAATAATAAAGCAAATGCATCACCTGTTCTCATATAATCATACATATTCACTATAACGTTTACTAATAAATCCTTTATCACTTGACTATCTAATTTTTGAAGTAAATATAACACATATCACATCACAGTCATTATAATTATGTTATAACACATACAATGATTTAATATCATTTTCATAATACATCATATATATATATATATATATATATATATATATATATATTTCTATATATATTATCCCAAAAGCCTTTTAACAATTTATCAATTCAAGATATTTCACGTATATGCATTTCCACAACAGTCCACATATATATATATCAATTCAATAACAATTTAATAGTTCAATATACCCATTAACAATTAGCACCTAGCAGTTTGATATATATATATATATATATATATATATATATATATATATATATATATATATTCATTCAAAGGTAATTCAATAGTTTAACACTTCAATAGTTCAGATAGGCAACATTTCAGTTATAAATCATTTAAATGCATTTTATAACATTTGTATGTATATCAGCCCGAAAACATTTTAAAAATTTAAAATATTTAGGAGTGGGCTCATAGAACTCACCTTATGTCTTTAACTCGTTACATGAACGGAACTTCCGCAACGATTCCCGATTTAACCTAATTTGCGTATCGTATGGCGTTAACGCAAGGTTTTATACAATAAACACTTCCTATGTTTATTTTAACATCTTATTATCTTAATAATATTCAATTATTAAGTTTATCCCTTTTTAAAGGTCAAAATGACCAAATTGCCCTTTAGGCAGTTATCCTTTTCTTTAATGGGTTATTGGCTTCAAATAATCCTAACTATCACTTTTTGGCCAATAACACTCCCAACTAACGAATTTTCCTCTGACACTCCCAACTATCAACATATTTTCCTCTACCACTCCCTCCGTTAATTTTCTTTTACCCCGTTAGTCATCTGTCTACGTGGCCATAAGCCACGTAGACAACCACATAATCATTTAATGCCATGTAGGACAACCATGTAGGCAGATGACTAATGGAATTAAAGAAAATTAACGGAGGGAGTGGTGGAGGAAAATATGTTGATAGTTGGGAGTGCCAGAGGGAAATTCGTTATTTGGGAGTGTTATTGGCCAAAAAGTGATAGTTAGGATTATTTGAAGCCAATAACCCTATATTCTAATGCAACCTTTATGTACAACTAAGTTGTATTATAGTCAAATGCAACAAACTTAAAAAGGTTGCTTTTAAAAAGTTGCATTAGGCCAATTTCGTAGAGTGAAAGAAAAGGTGATTACGAGGATGCCTAGTCTACATAAAGCAAGTGGGAGCATCACCACTAATCTTTATCTGGATAACGATTAAGTGTTGGTCCGATATTCATATAAGTTTACTAGATTAAACTCAAAATGAAACCCCAAAATATCTCCAAGTTTCTAGATAACTCATTATTGAAATAATCTATGGAAGAGCATCCATAGATTTTAATCAATTTCTTGAAACGAAACATATCAAAGAAGATACCAAAACAAAAGGAATGCAATATGTGGATATTGTAATGATGTCACTGTAAATGGTTACACGAGGACATAAGATGGAAAGTACATCTTCATGACTTGATCTTGATGACATCAAAATTGTTCAAAGGAGCATGGCATCATGCTCAGTGAACAATATAGCCACCTTAAGTAGATTTTGAATCATGGTTGTAACGGTAGACTCAAGAAAGTTAAATGGATTCCTTAAATTAATCCATTAACATGCTCATGTGATAACACAGTAGTTCACATGCACTCCAAGGGCACAAGTTTTATCACGCATTCAAAATCACGTAAGTACTTTTCCTGTTCATGAGAAACACCAAAAATCATGAAACAACTTTAACAGGCAAAATCGAAACACATGTCAAGAACATAACGCATAATTCACAGTTTTATTGATCAAGTTTGATCAATGACTTAATCCTACTAAGTAGCACCTGAATTCTACGCTACATAGATGTTCTAATTTAGTGTTGGGATGTCGAACTTTAACGTTTGCATCACATCATTCTGTTGGTCCAGAAAATCTACCAAAACACGATATTCATATCACAAACGAGTGCGGAATCCTCGTAAGTGATTGATTCAAGAAGATAGTAGAAGAAATAGATTTGAATAAGTGATAAACAACAAAGATCAAATCTTGAATGATGAATAATACTTTCTTGAGCTAATGATACACTGATCGTAACATAAGAGAGGTGACAGAAATCGTAATCAAAAAGCTGGACAATCATAAACATTATGAGGGTTTATATAGTACCCTTACAAAACCCTAAGCCCAATAGTAAATACAATGAAGACCGGCCCACTAAGCTCTAAAATCATAAACTCTCTAAGCTCAATCGTGAACACCAAGCCCATTAAGAAGTAAGCCCACATCTAATGTTCATGCCTCTAATATATAGCCCAACAATCTTCCCCTAGGCATGAACCATTAGACCGCCTATGGCAGCAGCACATCAAATCTGAAAGTATTCTGCACATTGCTCGACCACCATTCATTTGCTACGATCCGGTTTGCTGTTCCATAGAAGATCCCCACCCGTATAGCATTTTCCAGATCATTCTCATCACCGAGAATAGGTTGGGAGGCGAGGAGCTTGATATCTCTTTCACCAAACCTCAGCAGGTCAACCGGATCGTAGAAGCGGAACTGTCTCATCTTCTTGCAAAGCACCACCACCTCATGCGTCGTCGGATCATAAAACCAACAGTCAAAGTTTTTTACCAAGGTACCATCTTCAATTTCATCCAACATGTTTATTACTCTTGTGCGTTTGGTGGGTGGTCGCCTCGCTTCACCTATTGGATCACCAGTTACTGGGTCAGTTCTAGTTTAACCCCATCTTACCTGCTTCAGATCAAAGTTCACAAAATTTTCCGCCAAGTGGCTCATCAGATTGTTCCGAACTAGATCTCCTTCTGTGCTCCTCCATCTCTTTATGTATGGAGCTCTTAACAGACTTCTAATATCAGGCTCAGTCCAGTAGTGAAATTGGGTTCGTGTTCTGTAATATTCCACTGGACTGTAGCCATCACGGATTACAGCAAAAAGCTTCTTCTCGGTATCATAGTGCCAGCACAGAATTGCTTCACGGCTCCCCCTTTTGTCGATTGAGCTTTCACCAACATAAATTGTGTATTGAGTGGGGGCTGGTCCTTGAAAGAACTCCTTGAACCAGTTGTCGTGACCTTCTGGTGCCTTAGAGATGACTCTTCCACTTCGAGCATAGTCTGACATCTCAATTGTGTCATCTCCTTCATCTTCATTCACAGATTATGTACCTTGCCCACCTCGAGATGAGCTTTGACCTGGGTCACCTGAAGCATTTGACACCACAGCACCTTTCAACTCATTATACTTCTTCTTCAGATCCATCAATGCCTTATACAAAAACTTAAACCTATTCTTGTCAGCCATCTCCTTGTCTTTCAGTTTTCTGTTCTCAACCTTGAGTGCTTTCATCTCATTCTCTCTAATTCTGTTTTGAGACATCTGAAAATTAATATGAGGGTCAGCACTTAACCTCATCTCAATAGGGAGATCAGATGCTCCCACCGCGGCTTGAAAAGGCCGGAAGCTGGGAACAACCGGGGGCTGGCTTGCTGCAATTGAAAGATTGATCCTCACAGGACTTGGCTCAACAATCATGCTGTCTACGTCAAAGGATTGCCTTTCATCATGAACTGGGCTATGTTCATTCCGAATAGGACTTTCAGTCTGCAAAGGAGTTGATTCTGGTACATCAATCTGACGATCAGCCTGGGGTGTGCTCTCTTCATTGGTAGGGTCATTGACTTGTGTAGGCTTAAATACCATCAGGCTCGAGGTAGTTTTCTGAAATTTAAACCTGATGGATCTGGGATCTGACTTCTTCCTTGGTGATGGCTCACGCATAGGAATTGGCTCTGTTTGAACTTCCTCCACATCAAATTGAGCATCCAACTCTTGTGGAACTGACCCACTGCTAGACGAGGAGTTTAAGTCATTTCTTGTTCTCTTGAGGCTAATGGGCTCCAGATCCCCATATATGTCGTCATCCTGATTCTCATGCACTGGGAAAATGTCATCCATCACGTTCTCTTCATCAGAAGGTATAATGTCGGCTTCTTCTAGAATATTCACAGTCAGAGTTGCTGTTATATCATGGTCTTCTGCGAGAGATGCATTGACTGGAGGCACCTTTGGTTCAACACCAGATTCTTCTTCTACTTGTTCTCTTGCAACTTCAGGAAAGGCACCTCTTTTGGTCCATTCAATCCTTCCTTGAAAGCTGCTCTTTCCTTTTCTGTCTTGTGTTTGCAGGCCGAACACACCATTATCCATGAACTTGATATCCAATTTCTCTATCCTTTCTTCTATCATTGGATATTTCTTCATGACCACCATCTGCACAAATCTTGGGGTCATCAGGAACTGTTCTCTGGCGCTCAGATCAGCATTGCCTATCCAATCTAACAACATCATTTTTGAGAAGTTGAAATCCCAGTCTAAGGCCAGTGCTACAAATACCGTGCCATGCAATTTGTTTAGCTGATCATAACTAGTTCTCTTCCCCAAGAAGGATTTTTGCAAGTAATGAGCCAAACACCTTTAGTAGTGCAGCAATAACTTCTTGAAGATGGGAGGGAACTTTCCTTCATATCCCAACGACTGAGCACCTTCTAATACAAGAGTCTTTGAGTACTCTATTGGATCTTCAGCTTTGTCATTGATGTTCAATCCCTGGCGGATGTCTTCTTCGAGTATCACAATTTGACGATTCTGAATTGTTGCGGTGATTCTCGTCTTATCTTCACTTGCTCTCGCAGTTCCCCAGAAATCCCTTACAAGTTGCTCATCAATCAGCATGCTTGTTCTAAGAGCATGGTTTATCTTGCAGACGTTCAGCCCCGCCACCAAAGAGTAAAATAGCTGCATATGCCTCTCTGGTGGGTCATCAAGATAGGCCGGGATGCAGTGGTCTCTCTCAAAGTGTATCTCTTCATCAAGCATATTGTCTGCCATCTGAGAAAACGAGACAAATGCATCAGGCTTGAACGTATCAAAGTGCAATTATGTTTGTTAACATCATCTTGAAGTTCAATTGATTATCACAATTAACTTGTTAATGTTCAGAAAGTCTCAATTTAACTTGCAAGAAAAGATTTTGATTTTGAAATACAAATTAACAAACACAATTAATTTTAACTTAAAAAAATGATTAAGTTTGTTGAGATTAAAAACAAATAGGCATTTAAGATTTTAATTCAATATTTGAGTGAGTTTACGATCCTACACAAGCGATTACGATTCAAAGATTGGGTTTACGATCCAATAAATGGTTTACGATCCGGTAGTTTAAGCCCAATCGTAATCTCTCGATAAAAACCTAAGCCCGATCTTAAACACCATCGAGATCAGAAAATCGTAAACACTGGTCGTACACAAATGATCGTAAACTCCGATCGTAAACGACGATCGTAAACTCCAACGGTCGTCTTCTTCACCGAGTTGATCGTAAACGCAGTAACCGCCATTGTTGGACCTCTTATGAGTTCTAAACACAAAACCAACTTCAAATCTTTGAGAAATCAACTCGAAATCAGTCGGAAAATAGAAAAGATCACTGAGAAAGTAAAACTCAGAAAATCTGCAAATGGGCCGACACACAGACAAGGAAACACTCAATTGATGAAGGGTTTAAGGTCGGAAATGGATGGTGCAGTCGTTTGTGTGCTCGGATTTCAGAAAGGACAGCCGGAGGTGGGTCGGAACTGGCTTTTCCGGCGAGGTTTAGGGTTTCAAGAGCGAATCGTAAACGCAGATAGGAGGGGAGGGTTTGGATCGGAAATGAGAGAGTGAAATCGTAAATGAGGGTTTTGATGTTAAAGAAATTTATTTTTGGCCCCCTCAAGTTTTGAAAACATTAAAATTACTCCCAAACCTCTAAAAAAGATAATTCTTTTAAAAAAAATGTTAACTTTAAAGAATTTGAGAATTTATGAAGCTTCCCCTCAGACTCAAACCCCGAGTATCTGATCATGATCATAAAATTTTAAAACACTTAAGGACTTAAAAGAAATAAAATAAACCATACAGAAATTTTGAAATTCACTTGCCTCGAAGCTGATGTAAATTCTTGGATCAAACCAGACAAATCTTTGACTGAAGAACCCTTTTCAGCTTCCGTTACTCGACGCTCTAGACGATTGCTCAAAATTTTTGAAATCATATAAACTCACATCCAGATAAAAGATATTTAAAGTGCTTAAATATGGTACATAATTACCGTCATGTTTAATAGTCCCCACACCTAATTGTTCATAGCAAAACCTACCCAACCTCAGAGTTTATTGAGGATTTACAAACCCCCAACTTGAAGAACCATGCAACACTGCTATGACTACCACTTATTTTCTTAATTATCAGATGGTGATCAGGTCGGCCGCATAAGGCCGCAGAGAAGACCAAACACAATAATTTATTTATTTTTATCATCATTTTTTTGATTTTCCTTTTTTCTTTTCATTTTTCTATTTCTTTTCATTTTTTTGTGGTGTTGTCATAACAGCAGAAACATGGCGTGTGAGAGAGTGAATACTAGGTGAATACCACTCTCAACCCGTTTTTGCTGGGACTCAGTCTTTTAAACTATGTAAACCAGGATGGAAAACTAAACATATAAGAAGTTAAGTTTACTGCACTTACATGGATGATCATAGTTTTTGATTTAGCTTACCGAAACATCATCTTTGAGACGTCTTTCACTTCTGCCTTACACGTGTCAGTCTCCGATTGTCTTGGAAATTTATATCACTTCCTACCAACTCAAGGCAAACAAAAGACATCATAAAAACCTTAAACAGATATTTTTCAGAATTTTCTGAAAGAATAATATTTCTTCCCCTGTTTTTATGAGGCTTTTGAAATAAAACACACATTTTTTTTTAAAGAAAAACAACTATACACAAACAAACTTGATCCGATCATTCCTCGAAGGCAATTATCCTTAGGCCTTCGACACACATTTCAAAATTGGGACGAGGGAGGGGTTTTGTGAAAATATCAGACACATTTTGGTCTGTGCTCACCTTTTGGAGCTGAATTAACTCCCGATCATAACAATCATGAATAAAATGTACCTTGATGTCTATGTGCTTTGTTTTTGAATGATGAACGGGGTTTTTCACAATTTCTAGAGCAGCAGCGTTATCACAGAAGATAGGAGTGTTAACAAATTCCATACCGTAACCAGTGAGCTGATTTTGTATCCATACTACCTGTGAGCATCCAACTGATATTGCCACATATTCAGCTTCTACAGTGGACTTTGAAACGGTATGCTGCTTTTTGCTCTGCCAAGAAATGAGTCTGTCTCCCAGATACTGACATCCACCAATTGTTGATTTCCTGTCAAGATCACTACCTCCATAATCACTGTCAGTAAATGCAAACAATTGGAAATCAGTGTTCTTTGGGTACCAAAGTCCAAGCCTAGGCCTACCCTTGAGATACCTAAAGATACGTTTAACAGCAATTAAATGTGAAAGTTTAGGATTAGCCTGATAGTGGGCACACAGACACACTGCCTGCATAATATCTGGCCTGCTTGCTGTCAATACATAAGTGATCCAATCATCGAGCGATACATGAATTCACTCACTGACTCCCCATCTGCATCTGCTGTCAGTATAGGTCGGGATGCCATGGGAATTGAGATTGGCTTGGAATCTTGCATTTTGAATTTTTCTAGAATCTCATTCACATATTTTGCTTGGTGAATAAGAATCTCTGATTCATCCTGTTTCACTTGCAAGGCTAGGAAGAAACTCATCTCTCCTTGATCACTCATTTCAAATTTCTTTCTCATTATTTCTTCAAACTCGATGCATAACTCTTCGTTTGTTGACCCGTAGATGATGTCATCTACATAAACCTGCACCATGATGATATCATCCTTCACCCTCTTTCTAAACAGAGTCTGATCAACCACTCCTCTTGTGTATCCATTCTCCACCAGATGAGTTGATAGTGTCTCATACCACGTGCGCGGAGCTTGATGTAGTCCATACAAAGCTTTATCCAGAAGATATACATGATCTGGATGCTCCTCATCTATGAACCCTGGTGGTTGAGTCACATAAACTTCCTCATTCATTTCTGTATATAAAAATGTCGTCTTGACGTCCATCTGGTGCACTGTGAAGTTTAGATATGATGCAACTGTAAGGAATATCCGAATAGCCTCCAGTCTAGCCACGGGTACATACACCTCATCATAGTCAATTCCATGTATTTGTATGTGACCCTGAACAATCAACCTTTCCTTGTTTCTGACAGTTATACCCGTGTCATCCTTCTTGTTCTTATATAACCAACGTGTGGGTATAACCTTCTTGTTCTCTGGCCTTTTCACTAGACGCCACACTCCCAGCTTTGAAAACTGATTTAATTCATTGTGCATGGCCTCTATCCAACTTGGATCTCTAAGAGAAACAATCACATTATGAGGCTCAATCTGGGAGATGAAGCACGAATACATGCAGAAATTAATGTCTCCCGTGCGGCTTCTAGTGGTAACACCTGCTGAAACTGGCCCAAGTATATTGCTAATTGGATGGTCTCTGTTGATCCTTGATACTTGAACATCTGGCACAGAAACAGAAACAGGCAGGTTAGAATTAACAATATTATCATTCATACCTTGGTTTTGAGAAATTTCTGAATCATCATGAGTTCCCGAAGATCCCGGAGTATCTGCATTGATATCTGTGGGAACTGAATCTGGTGCTTTCTCACTAACTTTTTCAACATGAGGTCTTGATTCAGATGATTGAGCAATAATGTCTTCTTCCTCACCCAAATGATGAAAAACATTTGAAAAATTGAACCCTTCAAACAGTGACCCATAATAAAAAATCCAATCTGGTCCACTCCCTGCATCTGTAGGATTGTCTTCAAGCCAGTCTACGTTATATGCCTCAATGATTACTTTGGTGGTTTTGTTGTAGACATGATAAGCACTATTTGCCGAATAACCCACAAAATAACACTCATTAGCCTTAGCTTCGAATTTCCCCACATCGGACTGAATCAGAACCGTGCATGGACACCTGAATGTCTTGAAATATCCCACTGTTGGCTTCTCTCCATAAACAATCTCATACGGAGTCTTCTCATGACGCTTGTTTAAAAGTACTTGATTCTGCACATAACAAGCCGTGTTGACCGCTTCAGCCCAGAAGAAGATTGGCAATTTAGCTTCATACATCATTGTTCTTGCTGCTTCAATGAGTGTTCTGTTTCTTCTCTCAGCGACTCCATTCTGTTGGGGTGTGTAGGGTGCACTGTACTCTCTATACCCTTCTCTCCACAGAACATATTCAATTCAACATTTTTAAATTCTGTTCCGTTGTCTGATCTAATAGCCTTGACCTTCTTGTTCAGCTGATTCTCTATAAGCGTGACAAACTGTTTCACTAAAGTCGGAGTTTCATGCTTGTTTGATAAAAAGAAGACCCAAGTGAATCGTGAGTAGTCATCCACAATCATGAGACAGTAAGAGAATTTGCTGATGCTTTGTACTTGCATTGGCCCAAATAGATCCATGTGAAGTAGTTGTAATACGGACGACACTGAATTTGCTATCTTCGGACGGTGCGGTAACTTGTCCTGCTTCCCCTTCGCACAAGCGACACATTTTTCTATAGTAGAGAAATCTTTGATAGGCAGTTTTCTGCCATGTTCTCCCTTTGCCAGCTTGGTCAAATTCTTCATGTTAGCATGCCCCAGACGCCTATGCCATAATAAAGCTAAATTCTCATTTTGTTTGGATATAAGACAGGCTACTTCTGAGGTTGGAGGTTGACCCATATTAAGCTGATAAGAATTTCCTCTTCTCGGAGTACGCATCAAGATGCACTCCTCTGGAATTTTAACACCTGGCTTGAGTATGATGCATTCCTTGCCGTTGAACAAGACTGAATATTCCCTATCACAAATTTGTGAGACACTGAGCAAACTGTGAAATAAATCTTCCACATAGTGCACATCAGAGAACGTCAAACTTCCATTTCTCACTACTCCTTTCTTGCTTATTCTTCCACCTACACCACCTGCAAATGATACTCCTCCGCCATTGAAGTCTTGTACATCTTCCAAAAGGGATAAGTCTCCGGTCATATGTCGGGAGCAACCACTATCAACGTACCAGAGATTGTTGATAGATCTTCTTGGCTCTCCCTACAAGAATCAGAGATCAGTGAGATTCAGGTACCTAGGCCATAACAGATATGGGCACACCTTTGGAATCAATGTAATTAACTAATTGGAGGGTCATTTCTGGCTTTGATTCAGTAACACTCAAGCTTTGAGTGTTGTCTTTTGGTTTCCAAACAGGGTGTTTCTGTGGTTTCATCACATTTGGTGAATTCTTGACTGACACAGGTTTCTTTTGTGGTTTCACTCCAACCAAAACACTATCTATGGGAGGTCCTGCTTCATGCATTTCAGTTGTTGATCTATCTATCTGGTCCTCCTCAAAGATCATACCTATAATATCTCTAGGCACAGGTTGAGGAACTTTGTTCTTATTCTTTTCAGTGAAACTAATTCCTATTCCTCTTTTATCTTTTCCAAATCTAACGTCAGTGATGCAATTGGACAAAGCCTTACCTGCCTGAAGCATTCTCTTGTTTCTCATTTGGTTCACATCTAATTTTACTTGCAATTCATTGTTCTGATGCTTAAGTTCATCTATCTGCTTACTAAGTTCAGCTATTTCTAACTTAGCATTGTCATACAGAAGAGTTTTCTCAGTTGCCAGTTTTTGATATTTTACAATGTCTAGTTTCTGAGCTTTTACCTTCTCCTCATTCTTTTGCCATCTACCCCTGAATGAACTCCTTTCGCATTTTATCTCAAACAGTTCTATCTCATAATTTTTACAAATTTGCCTAAGTCCAGGAATTAAACGTGCACAAGTGGGATTAGTACATACCTTGATGTTATCAACCTCAGCAGCAAAGGCTTCCTTGTCTTCCACCAGGTTCTCTTCAGGTTTCTCATCAGTGACAACAAATGCATGCTCTTCCTCATCATCCTTTTCCATAGCAACAATCATTGCATGCGACAGGCTAAGCTCTTTCATCTGAGTAGTCCAGTCATATCCACCTCCTTCCTGTACAACCAAAGCACTTGACTCTGCCTTTCCTTTGCTATCTCCTGCTTCCTTTCTTCTGTTCTTTCTCTCCTCGGCTTGGTGCACTCTCTTGCGAAATGTCCGTACTCGTCACAGTTGTAGCACCTCAGCTTGCTCTTGTCAAACCCCATCCTTATCTTATCTTGATCCTTCCACACATTTCTCCCAGTCTTTGCCATGAACTTCTTTGCTCTGAAAACAGCCATTGCCATCTGCCAAGAAACATCTAACATCTCTACATCTTCAGGATTTATCTGGTTTAGCTCACCCGACAGCATATCAGTAGGTACTAAAGTTCCTGCCATAAGAGCATGATAACTGTTCATAAATCCCATTCCGAGGGCAAAGTTGGGATCATTTTTAGCATCAGGGTTGACACCTCCACTTGAACTTGCTTGAGGTTGTGCCACAAATGCAGTTGACTTTGTGACAGAGCTCGGTCCACTCCCAGTTGACTTTCCATCTTACTTAGACTCCACTTCTTCTGACAACAGTGCTTGGTTCAGTTTTCCCGCCAAACTAAGAGAGCTTATATGGTTCAACTCTCTCTGTTTGTCATCAATAAGTTTTGACTTCAGTTTGTTGATCAACTCATCAAGAGATAGCTCACTCAGCTTGTTGTTGTCTTTAATGATAGAGATGTTGGTATTCCAGGATTTGGGTAAGCTATTCGGCAGTTTCAGATTCTTATCTTCCTGATCTGGTTCAACATTGTAGCTTGACATTTCGGCCATCAGAGACACGAACCTTTGCACTTGTGCTTCAAAGGATTCTCCTTGAATGTGGTTGAACAGATTGAATTTCTGCTTCAGCATTTGCTTACGGCTTGCCTTTATGTCTGGATTTCCTTCATATGCCACTACTAAAGCATTCCAGAGTTGCTTTGCAGTCTTGCAGTGCTTAAATCCTTGTGCAATATCGGGTGTTGGTGCCATAGTCATGATTGCAAAAGCCCTCTCAGCTTTGTTACATCTTTTCCAATCATCATCGTATTCGTCTTCCTTTTTAGCCTTCCCCGCATTAACTCCTTCTGAGTGTGTAGGCGTGTATGGCCCATGAATTACTGCTCTCCAAAGTCTTAGATCAACACTCTTCAAGTGGTTTTCAAATCTATATTTCCACTCCAGAAAGTTATCCGCCGATGTGAGTCTTGGTGGACGAGTGATGGGTCCAATCTCAAAATCCAACTTCTGATACATGCTCGGTTCGAAATCCATAACGTAAGCTTAGGAAAACTTAAAACTAAAGTCTAAGTGTCCAAAAAGAGAGATTACGATTGTAAACACCTGATTACGATCGAGAACACCTGATTCCGATCAAGTCACACAGCGAGTCGTAAACACCGGATCGTAAACACTGATTACGATGGAAGCTAATCGTTCCGGCCGAGAAAATCGTAAACTTCGATTACGATTGATGATTCCGGCAAAGAAAAGTCGTAAACACCTGATTCAGACAAAGTAAAATTGTAAACACTTAAAAATCGCAGTTTGAACTCGTAAACACGTTTCCGATGATGATCTTCAAGAACTTGCAGTCGTAAACACACAAACAAACCCAGAAAATTATCGTAAACCTGAAGAACAGCAGCAGTGCAGATCGTAAACACCTCGAACAGCTTCTAAACCTTCAAAAATCGAACCTTTTTCAAGAAAAAGCTTGAATCCAATACCGTGAGAACCTCGAATCTGTGATTCTTGGCTCCGATACCAATTGTTGGTCCAGAAAATCTACCAAAACACGATATTGATATCACAAACGAGTGCGGAATCCTCGTAAGTGATTGATTCAAGAAGAAAGTAGAAGAAATAGATTTGAATAACTGATAAACAACAAAGATCAAATCTTGAATGATGAATAATACTTTCTTAAGCTAATGATACACTGATCGTAAACAAGAGACGTGACAGAAATCGTAATAAAAAAGCTGGACAATCATAAACACTATGAGGGTTTATATAGTACCCTTACAAAACCCTAAGCCCAATAGTAAATACAATGAAGACCGTCCCACTAAGCTCTAAAATCATAAACTCTCTAAGCCCAATCGTGAACACCAAGCCCATTAAGAAGTAAGCCCACATCTAATGTTCATGCCTCTAATATATAGCCCAACACATTTAATCTGATCTAAAGGGTTAGATGCAGATTTCGAATTCTGTGAAACGTGTTCGAATTTTATACGCTTTAATTATCCATGAATATTTTGATATATTCAAAATTGTCCGTAGCCGATCAAAATTATTGGAACAATTCTGAACTAAGACTATTCTGACTCTGAACTCAAACGGTTAACAATTTAGACTCACAGACCTCATTACGGAATGACGTTGTGACGTAACTCGCATCAAATTGTCTTCATGGATTTTTAATTATAAGAGACATTTGACTAAATGGTATACTCAATAGTATCCTTCGACCCGAGATACATATGCTACCTCCCGTTCGCCGAAGACTGTTCTTTGATTGTAGCTTCACGCTGTCACGTAACTGCTAGTCATAACGGCTATTTTTTAGGAATGGATCTGAAGCTTATTGGGAGCTGTATGTAGTCAACATGGGCTTCTATACTCTTGCACTAATCATGCAACAGCTAGACATCGTGGGCCCTCTCGTAAGTTCCAAGTGTTAAGTGTAATGCATTACCCAAACTTACTGTGTGTTTGCTTGGATCACTTCGAACTGATAAAATGAGAAATATAATGATTGAACCTTAAAGAGAATGAATTGAGTCCATGTCTCTTGTTCGATTGATATCTTATACAGAGAGGAACTTATGACTTAGCATTACCATAAGTCTAAATCTATAACGCGAGCTTATAGATATACCTTGGTGAATGACTTGAAGTGTCGTAACTGGTTGGGACAGTCATGTGTAGCTAGAGCACCTCTGTCTGTTTCTTCAGATGTTGTCGACATCTGTCCAAGTGGGAGTTTGTTGGATATTACATGTCCAGACCCGACAACATCGAGAACCCAACCCGGTTAAGACCCGTAAGAGTTACACTGAGGGCAAATCATTTTTTATTTTTGATAAAATAAACATGCAATTAATTACACATTCATCTTAAATGATAGATACGTGGAACACAACGTTACTGGTTAACGCCTACAGCAAATTAAAAAGATCAAATAAATAGTTATTTGAGTTTGTCGGTTCTAGAATTTTACGACTTGTAAATTAATAAACTCGTTTTATTAATTAATCGTAATTAGTGGTTTATTTTGGTCAAAAGGATTAGCGAGGGACCTAAGCATAACTAAGAAGCCTATTAATAGGTGATTAGAGATTAGGAAACCCTAATATCAAAATCCCTGCCGCGGCGCTCTCTCTCGCGACTTCTCCCTCTCGCCGGCTTCCTCTGTCTCTTGCGACCAAGCCGCCGCCGACCGCCACCCTCTTGGCGGATCACGAACCACCACCGCAATCGTAGCCGGAGCCACAGCCTCAGCCACAGCCGCTAGCCGCAGCCCTTGCCGTGAACCACTGCCACGCCATCCGTCGCCACCACTGCCGTCTGCCACCGCAACCGTGCCACCATCCTTGTTCCGTCTCCGACTGGCGCTAGTCGTAACCGCCATCGTTCGAGTAGTCGCGTATCGTGACGAATCGATCAGAGAAGGTTTCGCGATACGTGAAGCGATTTGATCTGAACGGTCGGATCGTGATTTCTGGGAACCCTAGCGACACGCTCGTTATTCCTCGGTGTCTTTAGCGTCTGTTAGAACACCACTCTGGTATATCTAAACTCGCTTTAGATTTAATTATTTAATTATTTATTTTGATTGTATTGTCGTTAAATATGATCGCGTTCGGTTTTAACGCGATCAAGGTGTTTGTGTGATTTGGTGATCGTGAACCTGTTTGACACGATAACGACACTTTATGGTTTACGCGTTTTAGTTATCAAATCGTTTTTAATTCCGCTGTGTAATTGAATTAATAGTTAATTCAAGAAACTCTAATTTAATTATACTCGGTCGATAATGATTAATAAAATTGTAATCGAATATTTTTTTTTGTTGTCACCGGGCACCCGTTGTAACAGCCCAGACCCGTCGCAACCAAGATATTGTCCGCTTTGGCAGCCGGCATGCCCTCAGACATCCGCCCCTCACGGTTTTAAAACGCGTCTTGGTGGGGAGGTATCCACACCCTTATAAAGGCATGCTTAGTTCTCCTCCCCACCAATGTGGGATGTTACAATCCTCCCCCCTTAGGGGACCAGCGTCCTCGCTGGCACACTGGCCAACGACCGGCTCTGAATTGTAACATCCCACATTGGTGGGGAGGAGAACTAAGCATGCCTTTATAAGGGTGTGGATACTTCCCCACCAAGACGTGTTTTAAAACCGTGAGGGGCGGATGTCTGAGGGCATGCCGGCTGCCAAAGCGGACAATATCTTGGTTGCGACGGGTCTGGGCTGTTACAGATGGTATCAGAGCCGGCCGTCGGCCAGTGTGCCAGCGAGGACGCTGGTCCCCTAAGGGGGGAGGATTGTAACATCCCACATTGGTGGGGAGGAGAACTAAGCATGCCTTTATAAGGGTGTGGATACCTCCCCACCAAGACGCGTTTTAAAACCGTGAGGGGCGGATGTCTGAGGGCATGCCGGCTGCCAAAGCGGACAATATCTTGGTTGCAACGGGTCTGGGCTGTTACACCCGTATACTACTGTCGTTTTCCAACAGAGCCTTTAGGACTAGCTCCTCAGAAGTACATGATGGTGACTTCATTCCCATGTAGACAGCAGCAAGTACAAAGCCGAGCATCCCAATGAGCTATGGATATGGTCCTAGGATCCCAGTCCAGAATCCTGACCCAGGTAATGTGTCCAACTCAATTCCTTTAGCTTCTAACCAGGATGTTCCTTATGATGCAGGTATTCACCCAAGTATCACTAGGGAGCTCCAGAAGTTGAAGGAAATGATATCGAGTGTTCCGGGGATCCTGAAACCTATTCCTGAGGTTCCTCTGGAAAGCCACAAGATCTCTAGGTTCACTTGGCCAATTTCTCAAGTTGAGATTCCAAAGCGTTTTCAAACTCCAAGCATGAAGCTTTATGATGGAACCACGGATCCTGAAGAGCACGTGGCACATTACAGGGAGCGCATGGAGATCAATCCCATCCCAGTAGAAATCAAGGAAGCCTGTCTGTGCAAAGGCTTTGGTTCAACCCTAACTGGACCAGCCATGAAATGGCTACTGAGCATTCCTCCTAATACTATTATATCATTTTCTCATTTAGTTTACCTATTTAACAATCAGTTTTCTTGCAGCAGAACCTTTGAGAAGCTCACATGCGACTCATATCGAGTAGTCCAAAAGCCGGATGAGCCGCTCAGAGAATACATCGCTAGATTCGGATGAGAATCCCTCGAGATTCCTCATTTGGATATGGCATCAGCCATTAAAGCCTTTAAAATGGGTCTCTCTAAGGATTCCCGTTTTTATGATGACCTCGTTATGACTCCTTGTAGGAACCTTGACGAAGTACGCAGCACGGCTTTGAGTTTTATCTGTCTGGAAGATGACAAAAAGATCCACCAAAGGTTGGATATTCCTAAATATGACCCTAATGGTAGGAAGTCGGAATCCCCCGGGAAGCCGTATAGATCCCGGCCTTATTCCAAGCCACACAACCAGAAAGTCAATGATGTGGACCAAGATGATGATGAGGAGGAGTATCCCAAGGTTTCTGAGTATTATTTTTCTATTGATATTGGTGGCTTAATGTGTGCAATGCAGGATCTTGGTTAAAAGGCAAGATGACCTAAAAAGAATGATAAACAAGGATCCTGGAAAGAAAAAACCAAGTGGTGTGCCTACCACAAGCTTTCGGCCACCAAACTGATGAGTTCATAGCACTTAGAAAGGAAATAAGCTACCTGCTCAGTAAGGGGCATCTCAAAGAATTGATAGTCAGAAAGAAGATAAAGACTCAGGAAGTCGAGAAGATTCCTCAGATAGTAGCTTCTCCGCTTCAGGATGCCCAAATAATCAACTTCATATCAGGAGGCTCAGACATCTGTGGCACTTCCTATTCCTCGGCTAAGAAACATGCTAAGGAATCCAAATCTGAACAGGGTGACAGACATGTCCGGATATCCACCCTAACTCAAGACAAAGTTATATCCTTTGATGAAAGCGATCGTTCCCACGTTCAGGATCCCCATCACGGCAGTCTTGTGGTTACTTTATATATTGCTAACCATTTTGTTCACAGGATCCTGATCGATAATGGAAGCTCAGTAAACATAATCTGCCCTGATGTGCTCAAAAAGATGGGGATCCCAGAAACTGAAATAGTTGCAAGATTCTCAGTTCTGGTTGGCTTCAGTGGTTCAGCTTCTGAAAGCGAGAACCTCAACTTTCGCTTGGAAGCATGAGGATATAACAGGTATCCCTAAACATGTTATTACTCACAAACTTGGTTTAGATCATTCTTTCAGGCCTATACAACAAAAGAGGAGAAAGTTCGCTCTCGAGAAGAATGTTATCATCTAGAAGGAGGTTGACAAGCTTCTCAAGACCAAGATGATCAGAGAAGTAAAATATCCCAAGTGGCTAGCACATGTGGTGGTGGTCCAGAAGAAGAATGGAAAATGGAGAGTTTGTGTTGATTACATAGACTTGAATTAGGCCTGTCCTAAGGATCCTTTTCCAATTCCCCATATAGATGAAATGGTGGATGCCACAGCCGGCACTAGATGCTCACATTCATGGATGCCTCAGCATGATTCTAATAAATCCAAATGGAACCATGTGATCAGGAGCATACATCATTTATGATCCCGACAGGTATCTATTGTTATACTATCATGCCTTTTGGTTTAAGAAATGCAGGTGCCACCTATCAGAGGCTCGCTAATATAATGTTTAAAATGAAAATGGGGGATACAATGGAGGTCTACAGAGAAGACAAGGTGGTGAAATCCAAGAAAGCAAAAGATCATGTCAGGGATCTCCAAACTGCCTTTGACATCCTTGACAAATATAACATGAAGCTCAATCCCTCCAAGTGCCACTTTGGGGTGCGAGTTGGAAAGTTTCTAGGCTACATGGTTACTGAAAGAGGAATTGAAGCAAGCCCTGAGCAAATTAAAGCAATCTTAAATTTGAAGTCCACATCAAATGTGAAAGAGGTACAAAGATTGACAGGAAGGATCGCAGCACTTAACAGGTTCATCTCAAGATCCTCAGAAAAAAGCAAGGATTTCTACGATATCCTAAGGAAAAACAAGAGGTTCGAGTGAACTGAAAGGCACAAAGAAGCCCTGAGATGTTTAAAAGACTACCTATCAGCAGCCCCGTTGTTAATTAAAGTAGAAGATGGGGAGCCACTATATTTGTATCTTGCTGTTTCCGGAAGCTCAGTCATCGCAGTCCTAGTAAAGGACCACGAAGGTCAGCAGCATCCGGTATATTACGTAAGTAAAACTCTAGTAGACGCAGAATCTAATTATTCCTACCTTGAAAATTAATTCTAGCTCTTATAATCGCTTCCACTAAACTTAGACATTATTTTGAAACTCATGTTATAACTGTAAAGTCTAACTATCCTATTAAGGCAGTTCTTAGGAAGCCGGAAATGTCAGGTAGGATGGCTAAGTGGGCAGTCAAGTTGAGTGCCTACGACATCAAATATGAGCCAAGGACAGCAATCAAATCCCAAGCCTTGGTTGACTTTGTGGCAGATTTCAGCAGTGACATAGAACCAGAATTTCACAAGGAAGTCCAGCAGCTTGAGAAGCTCGAAGAAAACTGGATCCTTCACACAAACAGCTCTTCAAATGTTAGAGGAACAGGGTTGTGCATCCTGCAAAAATCACCACATGGGGGACATAATACCACTATCCATATCTTGTGAATTCCAGGCTACCAACAACGAAGCTGAGTATGAAGCTTTGATTGATGGGTTGCAATTGGCTAGAGATATGGGCACCCGGTGTATTCAAGTATTTGTTGAATCCCTTCTATTGACTAACCAATTTAATGGATCTTATGCAGTGAAAGGGGAGAATCTAATCATATATCTTGATATTGTTAAAAAGTTATCTTTGGTTTTCGAAAGTTTTAACATTTCACAGGTTCCAAGAGAAGATAATTCAGAAGCCAATGCTTTAGCAAACCTGGCTTCATCGCTCAGGATCCCTGAGGATATCTGGATTCCTATAACACACATACAGACACTAGCAATAGATCAGCAGGAAGCTCACACGGTTAGTGAAATGAAGATATAGATGTTGAGGATCCCAAGGGAATTCAGGAATCCTGGACTTATCCAATCATAAAATACCTTATAAATGGGGAGATTCCTGAGGGTGAAAATCCTAGGGCTTTTCGCGCCAAGGTAATACATTATTTTATCTTAGATATATATTATATAGAAAATCTCTTGCAGGTGTCTACTTGAGGTGCTTAGAGAAAGAAAAAGCTCTTGAGGTGCTTTAAGACATCCATAGTGGAGATTGTGGTAACCACACTGGGGGCAGAGCACTCTTTTATAAGGTTCTCAGATTTGGTTACTATTGGCCTACAATGAAGAAGGATGCCATGAGCTTCTCACAAAAGCGTGATGCCTGTCAAAGGCACGACAATATTCTACATCAACCAGCTGAGCATCTGCATCCTATATTATCTCTGTGGCCATTCATGAAGTTGGGCATGGATATTGTGGGTAAGCTGCCCAAAGCTCCCGGAGGAAAAGTATTTATGCTTGCAATGACAAACTATTCCTCCAAGTAGATTGAAGCAAAAGCCTATGTGCAAGTGAGAGAGAAAGAGGTGATATCCTTCATCAAAAGAAACATTATCACCGGATTTGGGATTCAAGCAGAAATCACATGTGACAACGGCTCTCTGATTATCGGTAAGAGAACAAAAAAAATTTGTGCAAGCTGGGGCATAAAGATGATTACTTTAACACCTGTCCACCCTCAAGCTAATGGACAGGCGAAATCCAGCAATAAGATCATCATCAACAACCTTAAGAAGAAGTTGGGCTCCAAGAAAGGCAAGTGGGCTGAAGAGCTACCATTTGTTCTTTGGGCAGATAGGATAACACCCAAGAATGCAACATGCCAAACTCCATTCTCGTTAGTGTTTGGATCTAAGGCTGTGATTTCCACAGAAATGGTGTTACCTACAGCCAGGATCAACTGCCAGGATCCTGAAACCAACAGCCAGACTCTGCTTCAGGATCTCGAAACGATTAGGGAGCTCAGAGATATAGCCAGAATCCGGATGGCATCTTATCAACAAAGGGTGGCAAAATTTTACAACAGAAATACCAGGTTAAGAAGATTTCAAGTAGGAGACTTGTTGTTGAGAAAGACATTTCAAAATACTACCAATCCAGCCGATGTGAAATTGGCACCCAAGTGGGAAGGCCCATACATAATAGATTATGAATAAGGAAAAGGGGCATATCACCTGGCGAACATGGAAGGAGAACCTCTACCAAGAGCCTGGAATGCCATCCACCTCAAGGCTTACTTTATGTGAGAATCCCATTGGAATCCCGAAGATTCTCGCCGCCTAAATACAATAAGGTATGTATACTAATCCAATTTCAATATTATCTTTATTATTTTCATCACATGATACTGACTTAGGCATCGGAGTTATGTTAGCTAAGCTAACACCCACCCTTCACCAAGTATTGAGTGTTTTGCAGATTTTGAGAATCCTAAATACTTTGGGTATATCACCAGTTAGAGGCTGGCCACCTCTCCTACATTTAAGGTATCATGCATACCTTCTAAGGTTTGAGAGGCTAACTCCTTTCCTAAGTTCGGGTAATCGCCAATAGCGCACGACCCTCGCCAGGAGCGCACGTTGTCCACCAGCATGCTCAAGATGGCGGGACCAGTCCATCTTATGGGTGGCTGACAATCTTGCTATTGTAGGCTGTTGGGCGGATTCTCAAGATTTTTGACACGGACGTGTCAACTAAGGTTTTGACATTTTCATGTCACTCAAGATGGCTTAGTCCCAAGTATGTAAGGGCTTGTCCCCAGATTTGGCTTAGTCCCAAGAGAATACGGGCATATTCCCAGATATGGCTAAGTCCCAAGAATCCCGGGTTTATCCCCAGCATATTTCTAAGTTTGTTATCCTATTTTCAGAAAAACTTCCTTTGGCCACTGGCCAAGATCCTATTGAATTCTTTTCGGGATCCTAAAGCAGGATGCCGAAATGAAGCAGCGAAATCATTTTCTCAGGATTCCTGTCAGAATCCTGAATGAGACAAGGAAATAAGTAGTAGTTTGAGTTGAGAAATCGACTAAGGTAAAATTTGAAGGTCAGGTGAATCATGTTTTTAATGTTTGATTTTGAACTTGACCTATTCAATTATTAATCTTGAACGGCTTTTAAAATGTGCAAATGCTTTTTAAGGTTATTGGTAAAGTTAAATGCTCACAACGATTTCTATATGTGAAATCTAAATTCGAAACAAAACGTATATAGCCAAAAGATATTTATATTATAAAAATACGAAAAAGGGTTTTGAGCTCCCCAAGGTTCGTCCTGAAAACCTCGGGATCCCTCCGCTTGGGAAGCTCAGAGGTGCAAAGTTTTTAGGAATCCTAGTTTCGTCTTGTAAAGCACAAGATCCCTCCACCAGGACCCCTACCATTGTCTAATGTTGTTTGTTTCTTGTTTCTAATAGGGACCACAAAAATTAAATTTTCTTACAACCACCATCAACCAAACATAAAACCTAAAAAACTGGGCTCAGACCGTTGCATTATCCTCATCGCCCGTCACCTTCCCTTCCTTCTCCAGCTTCTCATCCTCGCCAAGCTTCTTGCCCTTGCCGATCTCCAGCACGTAAGCCCGAGTCAGCGCCACCGAGGATTCTGGAATCGTCTTCGAGGAGCAACCATCGTTCCCATCCTTCCCAGGGTTTGAGTGTTTTAGTTATAATTGTGTTTATTAGATTAAATGCATTAAAAATTGTTTAAATATATTTGGTTGTAGGTTGATATAAATGTTTGAGGGATTGGTATGATATTACATCTAAATCAAGGGCTGAAAGGAATAATTTAATAAGTTCAAAGGACTGGCGTAGAATTACACCTAAGTTGTAGGCTGATCATGTACATGGCACTATGTTGTGGGTTGATTTTAGATATATGAAAGTTAAATTTGGCTATTTCACGTGGGTTAAGCAACAAGAAAAGTGAAATTTGATTTACACTAGTTGGACATATTCACTTACGTGGACACCAAATAACCATACGGATGAAATGTGAGCTTTGATTGAGTCGGTCACAAGGAAATAACAATTGGGCTGAATTATCATTCGGACGGAACAAAATTGAACCCGATGAATTAAATAAAGAACCCTACGGAGAAGGAATAAAAGAGGGACGACAAATAATTATTTGAGGAGAACCCTTCTGACGGCAGAGCTTAGACGGTATAAATTAAAAAGAGACAACAACTTTGAAAGGGGTGACGAAATTGAGAGCAGAACAAGAACTCGAAGGAAGCAAGCAACAATATTTTCAGAGCCATCTGGTTTAGTTATTTTAATTCTTGAATATTATTTTCTTACTCGGTTTCTAGTTTACACCATGTTGCTAGGGTTTAGTTTGGAGTTAATATTCTTGAATTTCATTATGTGCGTTGCCTAAACACTTAGTGCCGCCTAGGCCAATTGATGACTAATTCATGTTTTTTATTACTTTCGGTTTATGACAAAAGTATGTATGGATTTGATATTCTTTAAAGTTTTACTAATTTTTTGGAATTAATGCGTTTGACTACATGATTTAGGTTTATGATTAGTGACTGACTCTTGTGTTTGTGGATGTCTTCCAGTTTGAATAGGGTAGTTATAATTGTGTGACCGTGTGTTTGCAATTTGACATGTTTGCTATTTAGTAATCATAGAATCAGTTATTAGTTATTTGCTTGAATTTTGTGGGCCGCTATCCTTAGACAAGCTGGGAGGTGATAGGGATATCAATTAGTCGGGTTGGTTAACTATTTAGGATCAAATTATCCCAAAAGGAAATTCCCTAGGTTAGTTAATTAACTTGCTAGTTGTGTTAATTGCAGAACTTTAGCGAGGCTTCGTCTATCTTAAGGTGCCCTAGAGTCTGTCGAAGGTGGTTAGGATAGGTGGGTTGGGACGATCTCAAAAGGTGAACCAATCGTTCAAGCACTAGAATTATCAGTTAGGGACAAGCCGAGAGGTGACCTAACCAATTAGTAAACATATTCGACTCTTAGGATTTCCTACTGCGTCACACCCGGAGAGTGATCTGGGGTCCACTAGGGTTTTCTTAGGGTTGTCATTACGATCTTGATTTCATCATCTTTCTCATAACCGTTAGAGGTCAATTACGTGTTTTAGGAGTCTAGGCCTAGGTAGTACTGTTTCTCTCATCTGATTTTCTCTCAGGTTTTCTTTGTCTCCGGTTAGTTAGTTAATTAGTTAGTTAAGTTAATTCCTAAATAAATAAATAAACCTAAATTTATTCAAATTTCCTATTCATAGAGTCTAGGTTAGAGTCTTGTTCATAGTGTCCTTAGGGTTCGATATACGGTCTTTTGTAGCTATACTGCCACCGATAGGTACACTTGCCTGTAGGTTCGGTCTAGTTTTAGGAGTTTCGGTAAAATTAGGTGTGTCTAGGTCTAGGTTTTGGTCTAGGGTAAATTTGTTATTTTTAGGTATAGTTCCGAACACATCAAGTTTTTGGCGCCGTTGCCGGGGATACTTGGCAATAGCAAGATTAACTAGGTTGTCTAGGAATTTTGACTCTTTTTGGTTTTTGCGTATAGATTTCCTTTAGGTTTATTTTTCTCGAGTCTAGTTTATTTATTTGTCTTTTCATAGCTGAACGACGCACCGTCTAGAAATTTTATATTTTCATATTTTTTTTTCTTAGATATTTATTTGTCTTTTCATAGCTGAACGACGTACCGTCCACCAGCAGGCTAGTGTCGGCTTCAACGATGCTAGCTTCGCTATCGCACCCACCACCATCACCGCCACTGCCAACTGGAAGATTCCATCTCACTTCATCAACGCGCTATCTAACATTGTTCAATTCAGCGGACGTGAAGATGAAGACGCACCAACTCCCTTTCGAGGTTTGTGCGTATCTGTAACACATTCCGGCTCACCGGAGTTACGGATGATGTTATAAACCTACGGTTGTTCCCATTCTCGCTCACATCTAATGTGGCCGTTTGGTTGGAGATGCTTTCTCCTAACTCGATTGCCACCTGGGCAGATTTGAAGCAAAAATTCTTATAAAAATATCACCCTCCAGCGAAGGCTTCGCGTACTCGGGAGGAAATTTACAGCTTTCGCATGGATCCTGACGAGCCTTATTCTGTAGTGTATGAGCGTTTCAACACTCTTCTCGGTTTGACATATGCCTTGCAGAGGGAGTTCAACATTTCAGCTGGAGGGCATATGATGGAGAAACTCTTGATCGATGAATGCAAAAATCTTTTTGAGAGTTTCGCAGTGGTTGAGCAGCAGACCCTAGGAGACCGTAGGATTGTCACGTTAGCACCCACTAGGTCGTCTTCTACACTTAGGGGAGTCCATTAGGTAAGTGTAGATACCTCTGCTCAAGCCCAAATCAATGCATTAGAGAAGTTGGTCTGCGATCTACAGCTCAAACAGCAGGCCAAGTGTGAGCTATGTCGGGGAGCTCACGACACCCGTGACTGCCCGCTCGCTTCCGCTGAGCTAGTGGACTACATCGAAAACCGAAACCAGTTCAGTAATTCTTTTCAGTCCCGGTGGAGGAGTACAGAATTCGGGGTGGAGAGATGGAGGCAACCCACCTGAATTTCAATCGAGTGGAGGAAATGAGGGGCCGATTATGAAGGAGCTTACGGAGCTAATCATGAATCAAACCCAGATTTTTCAACATCTTGTCGCGAGAGATGAGGAGACCCAGAAAAAGCTAATGGAGCATGATACACTTCTTAGAAACCAATAAGCAGCTTTTCTGGATTTACAAAGGACAGTGGGAGACATAGCGAAGCAAGTGAAGGACCTAGCTAACCGAGGGGGCCAATTTTCCGGTAGTACCTATACAAACCCCAACGCGTTGGTTAATGCAGTTACCACACGAAGTGGTCGAGTTCTAAAGAGTCCATCACCGGTAGTTGAGGAGGAACCGGTTGATGAGGAGATAGAGTTGGAGACTCCCGACGGGAGGGTGCACGAGAGCATAAGGCCAGTAAGTACCGCACCAAACATCGAGGTTGAAGGAGTCAAAGAATCACCATCTAGAGAGAAGCAGATGAAGTGGGAGTGACGAGAGAGAAGAAGATAATGACATTTGCTAGTCGCCCGATTACAACAGAGGACCTCAAGCGTCTACCTTACCCCGAATGATTAATTCAACAAAAGAACGCACAAGAATATGGTCAATTCCTTGAACTTCTTAGGCCAGTTAGGATCCCATTGCTTTTTACTGAAGTATTACAAAAGATGCCTAAGTACGCCAAATTTTTAAAAGAAATGTTTTCTAATAAAAAGAAGTTAGAAGCTTTATCTGAAATTCAACTTGATGCTCAACGTTCTGCGATTGTACAGAATAAGCTACCCGAGAAATTAATTGATTCGGGAACATTCACCATTCCTTGTGTTTTTGGTAGCTCTTCTGTGACCCATGCTTTGGCGGATCTTTGTGCTTCCATTGATGTCATGCCATATTCCATTTTCCAGCACCTAGGATTCGGAGATCCCGCCCCGACCCGTATGACCATTTCATTAGCTGATAGATCTGTGGTGACACCTAGGGGAATTGTAGAAAACGTGCTTGTTAAAGTTGACAAATTTTTATTCCCTGTTGATTTTGTGCTTGTTGATACAGAATGTGATGTTAAATGCCCTCTTATCTTAGGTAGACCTTTCCTTAGGACTTCCCGTGCCTTAGTTGATGTTTTTGAGGGTACAATTACATTAAGAGTTGATGATGAGAGTGTGAGATTTTAGGTTGGTAGATCGAGGGATAAGGACAACGTATTGTGTGCTTGCTAGAATCATTTAAGTCATGTGTAGATCGTTGTATCAACTTAGTTACTAGGAAGGAGTTAGTGGTGGGTACTAGGTTGAGTGAGGATGAGCTTGTTGAGGAATCTGTGAAATGGGAGGTTAGAGAGAATGTTAAGAATCTAGATGAGTGGGTAGTGATAGACCCCAAGTGTGGGGAGGATCCTAAGGGGTTAGTTGATGAAGGTAAGATTGTTGACCCGTTAGGTGAACCCGAGAGTGAGTTGGTGAATGCGGAGGTCTTGGTTGTTGAGGCTAATGGTAGAAAAGCCACACTTAGAGATTTAGGTGATTTTGATAATGATAGAGTGCTTAGGCTAAGTGTGGGGAGATCTTTGGTGGTTGATTGTGTAAATGACCCGGAAATGAGCTTTATAGGTAAAATTAGATTTCTCCCGGGTCGTTACAAACATTGGAAAGTTAAAAAGTTGTGGGGTGTAGTGAGTTGTGATAGTTGGTTACTTAGGTTGGTGGTTGGTAGGTGTGATGGTAGAAACCAGGTGCTCACCGGTAATATGGTGCTCAGAGATGTGAAATCTAAACCTCCTGCTTGTGAGGTAGGAGGTTATGTTTGGTTTTGGAGCTGAATTGATTAGTTCCTGGGGTTGTAGAGTTTGTATACTTGTTTTTATTTTTTCGGCAATTTTTTTTAGTTTTATAATTATGTTTTTTCGTGAATCATTTCGAATTATAACTCGAACCTTGAAGCTGATCAAACAGATCGTCGATGCGCGAAAGAGGATACCAATTCTTCATAGTAACCTTGTTCAACTCACGGTAATCGATACACATTCGAAAAGTACTGTCTTTCTTCTTGACAAACAGAACAGGCGCTCCCCATGGCGATAAACTAGGTCTAATAAAACCTTTCTCTAGAAGATCCTGCAACTGAGCATACAACTCTTGGAGTTCGCTTGGGGCAAAAGGTGCTCGAGCAAACGGCGATGCTCTTGGTGCTAAATCGATCTGAAATTCTATATGTCTATACGGAGGTAGACCTAGTAAATCCTCAGAAAATACGTCAGGAAAATCTCAAACCACCGGAATATCTTCCAAACGTGGTTCTTCTACTGGTTTCTCGATAACATGAGCTAAAATCGCTTCGTGTCACTTTCACAGACACTTTTGAGCCTTGAGGTAGGAAATAATTCCAACCACAGTTTCGCTTCTTTATCCTCAAAATGTAAGAATTTCTCCACTCAGAAGAGGAATTTGGACCACTTTCTCCTGGCATACAATCTCAGCCTGATGCCTAGATAGCCAATCTATGCCGATAGTAACGTCAAAGCTCCCTAAAGTTGTTGGCAACAAATTAACGCTCATTTGATGAACATACAACTCCAACACGCAGTTTCGAACAATGCTTGGGATTTCAATTAGTTTTCCATTCGCGAGCTCTATCGAGTACTTAACTTCTAATGGGCTTTCTACAGCGTTAATCAGCTTGCTAAATTTACTTGAAATAAAGCTCCTATCAGCACCAGTATCAAACAATACAGAAGCAAAATAACCATTAACGGAAAAACTTACCATTTACCACATTGGCATCATTTTGTGCTTCGCCCGCTTTAATCACAAATGCTCTACCAGCTGCTCCTCCATTTCCATTGCCATTCCTGTTACCATTTCCTCGATTTCCACCGTTTCCGTTCCCTTTCCCTTTCAGCTTTGCGCAATCTCTCTTGAAATGACCAACGACTCCACATTCATAACCGCCAGCTTGATTACCCTGGCAGTTCTGGTTTCCGTGATTCTAAGCTCCTTGGTTGTTGACTCTCACTCGGCAGTCAATGGCTTTGTGACCCTATTTCCCACACTTGTTCCATTTGATCACACAGTTTCCAGTATGATGTTGACCACACTTGTTGCACTTGGATTGTCTCCCTTGATAACCACCAGATTAATTTCAAGAGTTCTGATTCCCATTACCACCCTTGTTGTTACCATTAGCTTTTCGATTCTGATCAAACCACTGCCATTTCCTCCAGAAGTTTCCCACTTTCTCTTGTTATCAACCACTCCAGCCAATGACTTACGCTGAGGCAAAACTCCTTGTTGCACAGCCTGATCAGTTAGCTTATAAGCTAAGTGGATAGTGTCTCAAATTTTCTAGGGTTTCTTGAAGTCACCAAACTCTGAATTTGTGGCGCTAAACCATCAATGTAACTCTCAATGCATCGATACGGCGGATCGACCAAAGCTGGAAAAAGCAAAGCCAGTTCATTCTAGCGTGACATGTACGCCTCAATATCATACCCTTCCATTTTCATATTAGCAAACTCAATCTCCAGTTTCTTAATCTCCGCTCGAGGACAGTATTCCTCGACCAATAGTCTGGTAAATTCTGCCCACGACATTGCATTTGTTGCTGCCAAACCGAGAACTTGAACTTGCGAGTTCCACCAAGTCAAAGCTACTCCTTCAAATGTTCTAGATGCATACTTAACATGATATACGGCTGGACAATTGCATCTCTCAAAAACTGACTCAGTCTTTTCCATCCACCGAAGTAGTCCTATGAATCCTTCCGTTCCATTGAACATATGAGGCTTGCATTCCATGAACGTCTTGTAAGAACACCATTGTGGTACGTTAGGGTTTGCTTGCGCATGAGATCTCAAAACCGCTGCAACACTCTGACCGATAATAGTGTTAAGCTCTTCTGCTGTGAGGCAATTTCCACGACCTCTGCCTCTACCTGCCATTGTCTTTATTCATAACAATACAAAAATGATTAACATCCCGATGTCCATCATTCAAGCATATACAAATATCAAATGACATACATAACACATAACAAATTTAACTACAAGTTTAAATATATAAAACCGCAACTGACTCGCAATTTCATTAAATTTTAAATCGAGTTCAAATTTCTTACATACCAAAGGACAGATAAATATTACTAATCTTTATACTATGCTTTCATAAAAGAAACTAAGACAGATCCTAGCTACTATGACTAGCATATAACACAAGGACCCTCATCCCATGATCACTGAGCCCTCACTCTCTTGTTCCTCCTGAGCCACAGGCCCTGGCCCAAGTGCTGTTGGCATGTCCGGTGGTAGAAATGCTGCCTCTAGGGCCATGACTCTAGCCACTATAAGCTCATGCCCTGCCAAAAGGTGCTGAATAGTCTCCTCCTGAGATCGTATCACAGTCTTCAACCTGCAAATTTCTTCACGCTACATGATGCCGCTATCGCTCAGTCGATCAGTTTCTCCTCAACCCGACGACGTCCAACAGTCACATCGTCCACTCGACGCTGCAGGGCGCGAAGTCCACCCTTCAAGTCATCCATGTCATCCACAACATGGAACATACATTCCTGGTGACGTGCAGAGTCCACTACTAGAGCTGCAAAAGTCTGATCTGGCGAAAAAGCGAGTCCTGGAAGAGACGGAAAAGTCCTCGTCTCTAGACTATCACTACCAACGGCTGGAGGCGGCACACGATAGATCTGAATAATATCCTCCATGTAGGCAGGATATGTCTCCCAGTCGCCGACCCTCAGTGGCCTCCCTCCTGATGGCTGAGAAAGTACGATCCTGCTCATCCGATGTTGGATCCAGGGGTCTCTTTCCCTTTGCTCCTGTTGATGCTCCAGTGTCAGATGGGATCGTCGACATGCCTGCAATATACATCCCGTGTATATTACAGTGAGTAGTAACTTTTTGAATAACCGATAGTTAATTCAAACAAGCACTACTAGAACGTGGATGCGATGTGATGATGTGATGATCTGATAAGAACAGAGATAGAAGATAGCAATATCATAGATAGTCAACACAGTATATACATATACTAATATATATATATAGTAACAAAATGGGCAAACCGTGTATATGTGTGTCTAAGTATGTGTCTAACTGACTCTAGCCATACTTGGATTCTAATGCAATCCTAAGTTCGCTATGACTGACCGCTCTGATACCAGTTTGTCACACCCTGCGAGCAGTGGGGCACGGGTGCGAATATCGGACTAGGATCCGAGACATCAGATACTTCGAACATCTATACGCTCGACTCAACCACTAGTTTAAGTTTTGAAAACAGTTTATCAGAGTTAGGCGTTATTAACAAAATAGTGCGGAAGCATTTTCATCAAGTTTCAAAATCATTTGCGGAAGCGATTAAACGATAAATTAACAATTCAAATACGGAAGCGATAACATGAAAACAGTTTAAGTTGTATTGCGCCCAAGGCGGCAAAAGTTGTTAAAATATTACGACCCATGCAATGACACCATGAATGATGCCTAACATGCGCCCCTTAGCAAACCTCCTAAGGACCTGAGAAGAAACATGTAAAGTGTCAACGCAAGGTTGGTGAAATCTCGGAGTTTAAGCAAGTAAATAAATAACCATTTACTTAAAACAGTAAGATAACCAATTACCCTCATCAAGGCATAACCCCCTAGGAATCACACATCCTGGAAAAGATAAATCAACATTTTATATACTTGGGTTGGCTAGACCACATTATTTATAACACCATAGGCACCGTGTCCCCATTCCTAACAGTTAAGTTTTGCCTTCCCACCATGCTATACCGAACATAACCAAAGCTAGGACAAAATAATACCCCTTCTCCATCCCCGAAGGCGATGGGGCCAGAGCGACTAGCCAGGGCAGGGTTTGTCAAGGCCAACAGATCTGTTTTACATTTCCCTGTTATCACCTGATACTAATGGTACACGAATTGTGGAAGGACTTCACTTGGCATGTTTTCCTCTATGGTTTATAAATACTATATAAAACAAGTTTAGCTTTCTCAACAAAAACCGTTTAGTATTTTCTCAACAGAAAATAAGTCAAGCATTTTCTCAACAGAAAATAGTTTACCACATGTCTTCTCCCCCAAAAGCATAAATGGTTAAAAAGTGGGCCCCAGAACTCACCTTAGGTAGCAATTAAGTTTCCAAATATAGTAACACTTGAACATAGAAGGTGAATTCCTTCTAGACTCCACCTATGACACGCAATTGTGTGAGTGTTGACTAAGTTTGACCAACCATCCCGACAACGCACAGACAATAGACAAGTGGACTCGAATACACATTGGTGATTACATTTAGGTTTTCTATACATAACCTAACACGTTTCACATATATAGCACATTGTATCATGATAAACATATGTGCTACAATGACTTACGACATTATCCCGCGTATACGATGTACGATCGAAGGGGCGATCGTACAAAGTCTTATCATTCCCACCGAGGTAGGAGACTTAGGACTTGTACACCCGTATAATTAGTAATAAATTTGACTTATGACATGCAAACACATAGCTAAGTAACCTCATGCTCATAATCATGCATTTTCCTAATTTATTTATTTACCGGTAAATATATATTTATCACATGTAGGCTAAATCCATGCTTACACAACATCATCATCTCATGCAAATCACATAGGTCATCATTTAGCATATATCAAACCATGTCTTAGATTCCTAGCCACGTGCATGTAAGCTATCTTGCCCTAAAAGGCCATTTTCACCATATTTCCATGTAAATAATTTTTACAAAATCATACGCATGCAATTGATTACCAAGTTCACAACTTTATACATCATCATGCATCTATTAACCTAGATTACACATCCACATAGTAGACTAACACCAATCATGTGCCTTTATTAAAGATCTTGCATGCATAGAAACCGAAAATCATGTTTTCAACATAGGTCTTAAGTAAGGTCAACAACTTTATATATCATCAACCCTAGATCTATCATTATCAAATCATTACAACATAGATCTAGCATAGATCATCCACATGCATGCATGATTTTCCATGAAAAACCCTAGATCTAGCTCATATCGCAACATCATGCATAAAAAGCCATGTTTTTCATCAAAAGATGCAATCTTTTTCATAGAGAACACTAGATCTACACTTGATATCATTAAAAAATTATAGATCAGACCTAGATCCATTATAAAGCTTGGATCTTGACATCTTAAACACAAGCACAATAAGAAATCACTTACTGAACGATATAGGATGATAAAGGATAAAATCGGGGCTTGAAACTTGAAAGAAAGCAAGGATCTTGATGATAAATGAGTATGAACAGGTTGAGAGTCGTAATTGAGGGTGATGGGACGTCTGGAGCTGAACAAATGAGGAGGTAGTGGCTAATGATACTTAAATAAGCAAAAATTAGGGATTTTTTTTGAAAATGTTGGTTTAGGCGTATCGCCTAGGGCCTTAGGTTGCTCTAGGCGATACGCTTAGAGCTCCCCGTTTGGCAACCCTGTTGACTTTTGTTGAACTTAACCCGTTATTTCTGTTTTTTTGCATTTTTGGTCACGATTTTCAAGGTTTTTGATGTACCTTAAAATATACATGTTTTATAGATAAAACCTCCCCCGTGTATTGGGTAAAATATGACTAACTATCACAAAGAAACAATGTTTTTGTCATCTTTATAGTTTTTCAGGTTTTACTGAGCCAAAATCACAGAAGGAACGAAAAATGCAAGAAAAACTGATCGAAGCAGAAAGATCTAAGGATTTGAAGTTTAGCACGCCCTATGCCTCACCCAGCACGGCCCGTGCCCAATACCAACTCAAGCCTGGGTCATGCCTCTGAACCAGTCTGCGCAACACACCCCATGCCTACCCAAGCACGCCCCATGTCACTGACAAGACGATTGACTCAGCACGTCCCGTGCTCCGTGAAGCACGCCTCGTGCCTCTGACCACCGTGCAGAACGACAGAGATCTCTGACATGGCACGCCCCGTGTTCCGCTCAGCACGCCTCATGCCCCTTTGACACGACATGCCCTGTGCCCAGTTTGGCACGGGTCGTGCCCACTCCAGCTGATCTATAAATAGGAGACTCCATCTTCATTTCCCCTTGCTCAATTCTTCTCCCTCTCTTCCACTAGTGTACCATCTTTTCGGTTTTGAGCCATTTGTTTTAGTGTTCTTGATCTACTCGTCAAAGATTGTAAGAACTTTAACTTATGGTGATAATGAATTGATATTTGTCTATGAATCTTTCATTATCTATTAAGCATACCCTTAGACTAATATTTGTTAGCCTCAATCTTTCAAGTGTTAGTCAAATTCTTACACTCGTTTGGGAATAAACGAATCTTTGGTGGGTTGGTAAACGGTTTTGTGTAACCTTGCTTTAAGGTGAACTAATGACTTTATAAAAACTCTTTTTATTGGAAGTGTATTACTGAGTTTCTGAACCAAGCGTGCTCTACGTATCACAGACCATTTAGGGAGTCGAAATCCCAAAGGCCGGAGCTGTGACACCCGGTCGGTAGGGGTGCTCACGGTCGGGAACCCGACCCGAAAACCACAATTCCCGAACCTTACCGAATCCTGAGAAACCTCCAAAAGATTGCCGAATCCCGACCCTAACACCTAATCTCGGGTA